>VXAC01006153.1:40006-107016 GCA_013399225.1 Rhipidura dahli | reverse complement strand
CCACCGCGCTGCCCGTGCGGGAGAGGCGCGGCACGGCACGGCACGGCACGGCACGGCACGGCACGGCACGCCCGCGGCCGCGGGGCGCCCCCGCACGGCTGGGGCCTGGGAACACCGTGTCCCTCGGGAAAGAGGCGAGGAGGGGCGGAGGAGAGGGGAAAAAAGAGGGGAAAGGGAGAAAAAAACAAACAAATAAACAAAAAGACAAGGGAGAAGAAAAAGAAGGGAAGGAAGGACTAGGAAAATAAACAGGAAAACCAAAAAGGTAAGGAAAGTGAAAAAAAAAAGTCACCCCTTCTAACAGGAATAGGAGCATAAGTAGTGTGAATGGTATTCCCACCCATCACACTGGTTTTATTGCAGGAAAATGCATTACCCCCAGTTCCCTTTAATATTTCTGGGTTTTTTTATGCCCCTCCTCTTTAAGAAGCAAAGCTTGCCAGCTGAGTCAGTTGCTCTAACTGGTAGCAAGGCACATGTTGGCTGTGCAGACAGCAGTGCTGGATGTGTCCTGTTGCTCCTTGTCCCATGATGCTCCTTGTCTCACTACACTGAAAAACATTTTAGGCACAAAAGTGTGAATAACCGCATCTATGGAGCCACAGCTGACAGGTGTCAGGGGCATTGAGAAAGTGAGGCTAGCCACTCTGAGTGTCAGGTCCTCTATAAAATAGAATCACGAAGTGTGGTGTGGTGAACTTGGGAAACCAAAATGTTTTTACAGCAAGCTGGATACTTTCTGTGAAATAATTTCATTGGTACCTTAAAATCTAAGATTTATCATCAGAGACCTTTGCAAGGGTTTAGTACAGTCAAGCAAAAAATCTGCAGATGTATCTGATATCTTAAAGTTGCATTGATTTTTAGACCCTTATTTTATCATTATAGCCATCTGGAAATTCTGTGTGTATGACATGAAGAGGCATTTATTTATCTATCTCATATTTTTCATAAAGGTTTAGTTCATATGACAAAAACTATCAATATTCTTCTCAGAAAAGAAAGCCAAAATCAGCAACTCACACCAAATAAGAATCTTCCTTCTTACTGCCACCACCCCTAAATATTTCCTGAAGTTCTATTTTAGCATATTGGTATTTACAGACTAGCTTCTGTATAATGTCATGTTAATAATGATTTATGCCATTCCATAAATTAGTAGGAATAACATTGAAATTCATCCTTGGTGAGCTATGATTACCTTGTTAAGTAAAAGTTTAAATTTACATGACTTTTGTTACACCACTGAGCTATAAAACTCCTTTGTTCTACAAGCAACATCCTATAAAAAAGGTCTGTATTCAGACTTTATATTTGAAGAAACTAAAGAAAATTCTGGAGTATTTTAGATGACCTGAATTATCAAGCTTTTGAAAATGAAAATTTAAGAAGAAATAATTCAAAGAATTTATGTTAGTTTGAAAAAGGGTGTTTTACTGTTAAAAAATTTCCCCAAATCCTACTCTAAATAATCTAAAAAGAATGAAAATAAGTCATTTCTTTCATTCTGGATAAGCAACATTCAGAAAATAAACTGCATAATGCATTCATGAATTTATGCTTTACCATCTGGTGGCCTGATTCTTACCTCCGACTGGCCTATTAGTATAGCAGCTAGCAAGTCAATGGGTACACTTTTGAATTACAAAAATTAAAAGATACACCTATGTTGCAATCACCTTGTTAAATCTTCAGGGTTACTAGATTTGCTAAACTTATGTGTGTTTCAAGGAAACAGGTTTCTTTTTAAGTAAACAAAACCAGTAAGCAGTATGTAAATTCCATTTTCTTCTTGTGGGACAGATCCTCTGTCTTCATTTTAGAATCATAAAGTGTCTTAAGTTGTAAGGGGTCCATAAGGGTCATTTTATCCAATGCCCTATTTCTTGCAGGACTACCTAAACCGAAACCAGATGATCCAAACAGTCACTGGACTCTGACTGGGTTGGTGCTGTGACCAGTTCCCTGGGAAACCTGTTCCTGTGACCAGCTTTATAAAGATCCCTTGATCCATCTTGATAAAGAACCCTTTCCTAATGTCCAGTATGAATTGCCCCTGATGAATACTCATTCCATTTCCTCATGTCCTGTTGCAGGTCACCAGAGAGGGGAGAGCCTCCTCCAATGCCTGCTGTTAGGCTGTAGTCTCTGATAAGCACAACCCTCAACCTTCCCTTCTCCAAGGTGAAAAAAGTGACCTCAGCTGCTCTTGAATGCCTTATCCTCAAGGTCTTTCACCACCTTGGTCTCCCTCCTCAGGACACACTCTTAATATTTATATCCTTGTACCGAGGCACCCATAGCTGCACACAGGACTTGAGATGGGCTGCAGCAGGGCACTGGAGAGCTGAACAATCACCTTCCTGGATGCTGTGCTTGATGCACCCTGGGACACATCTGGCTCTTTTGGCCACCAGGGCATGTTGTTGACTCATATCGAACTTGCCATCTACCTAAACCATCAGATCTCTTTCTTTGGTGCTTCTCTTCAGTCTCTCATCTACCAATTATATATAACAAGGATTAGTCTGTCCCAGGTTACAGAATCTGCACTTGCTCTTGTTAAATTTCATGCAGTTGGTGATTTCCACCTCTCTAGTTTATCCATGTGTTTCTGTAGGTTCTCTCTACTCTTAAGGGAGTTAACAGTTCTTCCTGTTTTAGGATAACTGAAAAAACTTCCTTAATATGCATTTAATTCCCACATCTGGATAATTTATAAAAACACCAACGAGCCCTGGCCTAATATTGAGCCCTGGGAACCCCACTGGTGATTGGCTGCCAGCCTAATATGACCCTATTTACTCCAATTCTTTCAGTCAGCCAGTTGTTCTCCCAACATGTAATGAACTTGAGTAGCTGTGTGCTGGACATTTCATCCAGAAGGATGCTGTGAGAGACAGTATCAAAAGCTTTGTTAATATCAAAAACCCCACATCTACTGCCTTTCCTTGGACAACTAGATGGGTGACCTTGTCACAAAAGGAAGTTAATTTAGTGGAGCAGGACTTGCCCGACATGAACCAGTGCTGGTTATGGCCAATGACAGTATTGTGTCCAGGTACTTTTCACTAACTCCTAGAATAAATTTGTCCATAATTTTACCAGTCACTGAAGTGAGACTTACAGGCCTGTAATTACTGGAGTCTTCCTTCCTCCTCCTCTTGAAAACTGGGAGAACATTTGCTATGCTTCCAGTTGACTGGGATCTCTCCAGACTCCAAACACTGTGGAAAAAAACATAGGGAGATATTCTACAAGGACATTTTTCAGTACACTGGGATACGTCGCATTGGGCCACATAAATTTATATGCATCCAGCTGGAGCAGCAAGTCTCAAGCTCAGAGTTAGCTGGGAGTTTATCATTTCCCTAATCACAGCCTTCCAAAAGGGAGCTTGGGACTCACTGATGTTAAAGACAGAGGCAAAAAGGCAAAATGTCTCTACTTTGTCTGCATCCTGCTTTTGAGGTGCCTGACCTAATCAGGTAATGGACCAATATTATCTCTGGTACTCTTTTGCAGTTAATGTATTTAAAAAAGAAGGCCTTTAGTTGTCCTTCAAAGCACTGCTTAGTCTGGACTTCAGCTGAGCTTTGGCCATACAAATTTACTGCCTATAGTGATAAATAGTATCTCTGTAGTCCTCCTTCATTTCTCTATATTCTTCAGCCCTGAGATGTCCACCATTTGTGTGAGATTCAGAGCTTTTTGAATCTCTTACTTTGAATCTCTAAATAAGGTCATTTCGATCAGTGTTTGCTAGCTAGTTTGTTTCCTTCTTTTTAACTCCAGGTAGACATATTCACTGACTTTAATACTGCTACCAACCATTTAATTCTTTCTGTAGCCAAAAGTCTTGATATTTTAGTCCAACAAAGTGTGAATGCTTGTGTGTATAGAACCAAGACCAAACTGTTCAGCCTCTTGTTGGATAGGCTCTCTATTGTCACACAATCTCATCTGTGTCTCCCACAAGTTGTAAGAGCAAAGGAATAAAAGCTTCTTCCTGTTACTCTACTGAGCACAGCCTTAGATTTTCCTTAGGTCAAACCATGATTTTACATAAGAAATTGGAGAATGGATGTAATGTTAAACATTTTGAATGTTAACTGAAATGATTCCAGCATTTTGTTTTGTTTTGGTTTTTTTTGATGCCTTAAACATATGAGGTCTGGGACACAGTACTGGCTGTCCAGGAAAGTGAAAATACCCTGTAGTGCCATCATGCAAAACACCTGTATTTCCGAAGATCACATTGTCAACTTGATTTTATGAACTTCAGACATGTAGTTTAATCATGCAACTACTTTCAAGCCTGTAAGGTGAGATCTTTATTTTAATGGTAGTTCTTCACAGATTTAGCTCTTGAATGATTGCTGTAGCTAATCACATGGGAAATTACAGGACAAAAGTCATGAAATAGGACAGCATTGGGCAGCTTGAGAAGGAAGAGGCTTAGAGACTTGTTCTCAGTTTATTCCTTATTTTTTTTCTTTCCATAAAAGATGATGCTTATTGAGAAGTACTAGACTTCAAAAGGCAAAGAAACAACAAAACAAATGCAAATTTATTTACTGCAATGTTATATTTAAAGGATGAGGCAGAGCAGCTCAGATTATTTATGTAATTGATTTTAATAATAATGTATCTCTTTAAAATACAATTCTTTAAAATTTATATTAAATACAGTCCTTAGGATGTCTTAGAGGACCAGAAAATTTGTCATAGGATTCTGAAATGTTGGAATTTTCCTGAATCCAGATACAAAGGTAGGCACCGGTAGTCAGACCTTCTCTCAGCTAGAATTCATCCAAGATGAATTTCACTCAGTAATGTTTGCAATATTAGCTCAATCCAGAGACTACACAAGGTTTTCAGTTTACTGATTGGACAACCAGACAGACCTCAACTTTTGGCCAACATAAAATGCTCCACCATACTGACCTGAATGCTCAGATATTGTCATTTCTAGCTCCCTGTTATAAAAATAATGCTGGTAAAATGTCTTGAAAGACAGACAGCCGGTACCTTAGCCCTATAGAAATGATCTATTTCCTTAATCTCTTCACAGTGTTAGGCAGATTCCAATAGTATAGCAATAAGTTTGGTCGATATTTAACCAGGACTTATTTCATATCACACTGTGAATATTTAAGGACTTAAAAAATTAATTTCTTGGAGGACAGATTTTTGGGAGTTATTTCTCATTTTGTGATAATGTACTATTCATAATGATCTACCCATGGTGTTTGGGCTACAGAAATGGGACCTTCAACTTGTCTTCAAAGGCTGCATGAATGTTAAGAGAGTTCCAGGTACATGACAACACAGGGTGTGGTAGACAGTAGTCCTGCCTTTCCTGCTTTCAACCATTACCTCACAGTGCCAATATACTTTGTCAGACGCTTCTAGGAAGCAATCACTGTTTGTTTATTCAAACCAACACCCAGAGGAGGGTGAGGTGTTTTTGGAGGGATGTTCATTGGTCATGCTTCAGCATCACATTGCATGACTCCTCCTTGGGGAGAGTAAAGCTGAGCTGCTTAAATAGTTCCCTTAGGAAGAAGGAAGATACTCTAGAACTAAAGAAGTACTGCAAGTGAGTGCAGTCAGGTAGACTAACAGGAGGTATTAATAACCATCATCAAGGTGACTATTCCTTGAATCCACTAACAAAATGAAGCCTGGTGCATGTTTATAGAATTGGAGAAGTTTGGGTCATAACAACCAAAGTCAGAACCTCAAGCTGGGGCAGTATGTAGGGAATTCACCCCATAGCAGTCTTCCTCCAAATTGAAGACTGTATGCAGCTGTAAGAAAAAGAACTGTGAAAGTCTGAAAGAGCTGTTAAAGGTGTCTTGCACTGACAGACTGTTACCTCCCCAGCAGCCTCAGGAGGAATACCACTGCCATGCTTTGTTCCGTGTCCAAAATCCGGTGAGCAGTGGAACATGAACATGGTGGTCAGAAAGTAGCAGGGCATTTTACTTCCATCAGTTTTGGCACACTGTCTCAATGACACCTAAAAGTTATTAAAGCCATTTTGGAACTCCTCTCCATGATGCAGGAGAAGAGATAAGAAAAAGGAATTCGGGAACAACATTCAGAAGCACTGATTAATATTTTCTTGGCCTTGTTTAAAGGGAGGCGATGAGACTGCTGCACTTGCTGTTTCACAGGCTTGTACAAGAACCCAAGTGAATCAGAACTGAAGACACGTTCAGTTTTTCAATGTGTTCAGAGCAGCTGGTGCTTATATGCTGACTCCAGAGGCATTAATCATTGCACACAGAGAACATAGAAGTGTACCTAAAGTGTATTATTCTTTCCCTCTTGCTTTACTCATGTACATACACGATTTCCTTGGCTATTGCTGCCACTGAGAAGATATCGTGAATACCATATATGCAGTCCAGACTTTAAAAATACATGGAACAACATACTGCACATAAGGGTCAAGCTTAGTATAAG
Organism: Rhipidura dahli; assembly: GCA_013399225.1. Lineage (NCBI taxonomy): Eukaryota > Metazoa > Chordata > Aves > Passeriformes > Rhipiduridae > Rhipidura > Rhipidura dahli. Next base: position 100,542 of record VXAC01006153.1, on the reverse strand, counting down.
GACCTTAAAGGCTGTGCTAGACATTCATTTCAGATTGGTATTGATTTTTATAAGTTTGTAAGCAGCACTGGAGACTGTGTGTAGAATTATGTGCAACATCCAGGAGCATGCAGCCACCTCAACAACTTCCAGGTCCAGTGGTTTAATCTTCTTTCCCAATTGTGAACTTCATCATATTTTCCCGCAGAAAGATCCGTCACTGCACAATAATTTGAAATCTACTGACAGTGGTTTATACAGACCAGTTAGTAAAGGAAGCTTAAGAAACAGGCCACAGATCTCCCAAGGAATTTGAGTCACGATTGAAAAACAGTTTCATTGACCTGTGCTCCCAATGCACAAACAGAATTGAGTCCTTTATCTGTTTTGAAATTAATAATATGTGTCAGTTTCATAGATAAAGTGAACAAGAGAATGCTAGTCAATGCAACAATCTAAATTTAAAAGGTTTTTTTTCTTCGGAAAAATTTTTAACCATCCAGTGTTTTTGGACCAAAACCCTCACACCAAGCTCAAGGTATTGAGCTACATCACATTTACATCAAACAAAACCGAATTAAACTTCTGGAATCAGTCAGGTCTGACACATAAGGAAGGAGAAGGATAACAACGTCCTATGAATCATGCTCATCCTTTGCAGTTATGACACATTACAGGAGGAAGTGTGAGAGTTGCTTAGTCATAGTTCTAAACCTTTTGACTGTCTGCCCTTCATATATCACAGATACATCATAACCTAAACCTTGAATATGGGGATGGGTTTTGCTATGAAATTGAATATTATTTTATTGTGACGTCACTTCCAGATGTCACTACTTTGCTGGAGCCATTTTCATATTTACTGCTGACAGAGTAGCACTACACACAAGCACTGGTGGTTTTATTCTGTTAAAAGTCTTAGCCTCAGTGAGAAAATAGCATCTGTAGTGGAAAGACCAGGTGAAAGATATTTTACACATTAGTTAGAGAAAATCTGTGGGGACAATTTTAAGTCTGTGACATATTGATGTAGAAATGTTACATAAGAATAATTTCTTGTCCTGAAGAGGGGAAGAAACCTCAGGGGAAAAAGCAGGATGCATCAGCATAACACAGTCAATAACACTGAATTAGTGTTTGGAAGACCTTAGTTCTCTCTCTAGGTATTCTGAGGCTCTCAGAACAATCCTTTCAGGCCTTTATGTATCATGTTCCTATCTGTAGAGTGAATTCATCTTGGTCTCTCAGTTAGAAACTTTTCAAACTTGATTTTTGTTTATCTGGATGTAGAATTATGAAGTATGTTGTTATTATCAGAGGTTGTTTCTACTTCAGTTTCTGGTACTTTGCTTCCAAAATATAATCTGTTTACATCTGTTTACAAGGAAGGATTTTTCTTGCTACTGGAAGCACAACCACCTTTGTGACCCCTAACACCAGGCTCTTTCTTCAGATAAACCTCGTGTATCCTCATGAAAGAATAAAAAGTATGCCACCCAAGTACCAAAAATATTCTTTGGTGCAGCAACAGTTTTTGTTTAGTTTTTGTGAGTACAACTTTCAGTCCTTCTGGCAATATAAACTCAAACAGTAAAATAAGCATGTTTCTCTAAAATTTCCTTAACAACTTGTAAAGAAAAGGAACAAGTGAATTGACTGACACTACAGGAGGGTGGTCTCAGAAACCATACACTGTTCCATTCACAAAACAGAAATTATATTGGAGAGCTTGTCCTGAGCACATAGGAACATGCTAAACTTACACCTTATGTGTCTTTTTCCAGTTTTATGTCTTTTCAGAGTGTGTCAGAAACACTATATACTCAAATGCAGCCTTACTCAGTTGAGTCTTGGCCATGAGTGGTGCTGTCTTGTGTCCTGGCTCAGTTTAGTGAATGGGTCATGGTGGGGTGAGAAATGCTGTAGCAACTCCGATTGCCTCAGGAATGCAATGAAGCTTTGTGGGTGCCAAGGACAGAGATTTCTAGAGAGTCTATGTTTTTAATGTGTTCTGTTATGTGCTTTAAACTTCCTGGTCATTTGCCAAAGTACAAGTACATCTGTGCCTGTTGTATCTTCAGCTTTGTGGGGTGCAGCCTGAGGATGCTGATCAGTTGTACAGCCCTGTTTTGCTTTCTCAGCAGGGTCTCTGGCAACCAGTGCACTCCACGTGGATAGCACTGGTGGGGGAAAGCAGCTGTTCCACAATGATTTTATGATTTTGGGTACACATTCCTTGCACCTGGCTCAACCATTAAGCATCTTTTTGTCCCTGCTCTGAGTTGCTGGACTTGATGATCCTGAAGGTCTTTTCCATGGAACTTTAATGATTCCATGAGTCTACAATTTTCTACTATGAAAAACAGTTCCTTTGATTGAACTTTTCTTTTTAAATTACTAATTATCTGAATTACCATGGTTGTCAGTGCAACTTCATTTATTCCTACCATGAATATAAGCAGTATTTCTCTGTAAAAAGACTTGGGAAGGTAAGTCATGGGATAAACATACTTTTGCAAATGAATCTTTCAGATTTTTCTTACGATTTCCAAGGCTAACGTACACGAAAAAATGCTAAACCCATGTAGAATATGATGAAAACATTCTTAACCACATGGCTTATAACACTGGAACTCAGTGGCTTTCAGCCTTGGTTCAAGTCTTTGGAAAAAATATACATTTCCTGCTCCAGCAACTGCAGTTAAAGGGCAGACACCAGGCAGCAGGAGTATTTGGTTAAGATTTAGGCCTGCTACCTCTTTCCTTGTTAGCAAAATCACCTTTTCCTGCAAACAGTGTGTATCCACTCCAACAGTAGACCCAGCAATTAAGCACTCGAAAGTTTGGACAGTGTTGCAATAAGAAATGCCACTCTTTGAACTGTCTTGCACTGTATTTTCAGTATTATATTTAAGTGTGGGATCACAGCCTTTGGTTTCAACCACATCTTGCTTTTTCACATTCAATTGTTTTCTTTCTCACATTCAGTTACTTCCTGACTCAACATAATTTCTCTCATCCATATCTTTCAGTTCCTGCCCTCTTTTAAGCTTTGTTGTTTCAGTTTTACTTTTCTTACTTACTTACTTTCTTACTCTCTAAGTCCTGAGCTTACTAATGAATGTCTAATTTCCATTCTGTCAGTGAAAAACCAGTCGAAGTCCAGTAATGTCAGACTCATAGAATGGTTTGGTTTGGAAAAGACCTTAAAGAACACCTAGTTCACTCCTCCTGTCATGGGAAAGGATACCTTCCACTGAAGAGGTTCCACTGAATATGTTGCCAAAAAATATTTAAAAATTAATTTCTTCTTCTTTCACCTCTTTACTTACAATCCAGTCAGCTGTTAAATTCCCCATTATTGCTCCAAGCCATTAAGAACCCTCATGTAAGACCAAGAAGCCATTAATTTTTCATCTCTCTTTCCTTTAACCTAGATCCTTTCTAGCTCACTCTCTACCAGCTGAATTCTTCAGAATCTCCTTCACTTTTCATTTGATAACACTTTTTCCACTCCTCTTCTGTCCGCCTGTTTTCCTTCCACTCAGTCTTTTCCAGTCTCCTTCATCTACACCTGACTTCTAGGGGTTTGTTTTGTGTTTTTTTTGGTTTGGGTTTTTTGAGGGGAGGCAAAGGTGACTGGAGTGGTGCTTTCTAATTGTCTATTGTTTTGTTTTGTTCTGCTTGGAGGGCTCAGTAAAAATGAAGAAGAGAGTAGATTTCTGCTCTTGGTTCTGGCACCTAATTCCACATTTGGACTTGTCAGAAGCAAACATCAGGGTCTGTCCTAGCAGTTAGTGTCAGAATTAATAGGTGCATTTACCTTTTCACTGCACTTTGATGTAAGGGGATATAACAAAGACCCTCTGATCTTTGAAGGAGCATATTGCATGAGGGAATAGAAGTTATTGAGGGCTTTAGGAGTTCAGGGTGGAGAAAGACAGCTGAGCATAGGTAAGGTAGTATTTTCAACAACAGCCATATCTGTAAGCTTTTTGGGTATATTACACAGGTTTTACTTGGAAAGCCAAGGGATGCTAGAAGAGAAGCAACACTTTATTTAAAAAAAATATTGTATATATCCAAAAAGAAAGGATTTGTAGTTTGTTAGTTGTGTTTTCTGCCAGTATCTCTCCCATTTTCACCTCATGGTAAAAAAGAGAGAAAAAACCACAAACCCTTAAAACTTCCTTTATTTCAGTATTTTACTACATGTCAGGCTACATATACTTGCCCAAGGTTGCTGCAGGTGAACTGTGCTCAACAGGCCAAAATGATGTCAGTGCCATGACTGATTCCCCTGCACCATTGCAGATACCCCTTGTATCCAGCTTCCTCCTTTATTGATGCCAGTATTGTTCCAGGTTTCAGTCTTGCTCGTGGAAATGGACAGACATCTGGTGCTCTCATTGTTTCACAGTTTATCATTCCTAATATATTTATAGAAATAAAAACCATTTTGTGGCTTCAGGATTCATGGTTTAACCCTGGAGAGAACTAAGATTAAATGGCTGAAGTTAGACCTCTGGGATATAATAGGTTGCTGAGAAGTTTAAACAACTAATTTCCCTAAGAATTAGCTATTTTTACCCTATGTAAGTTTGTAAGCTTGCAAATTAATTTTCAGATATTTGTCCAAGATGGACTAAGGCAAAAGAAGGCTGTATTTTAAGAAAGGGCTATCACTGCTGCTAGGCATAGAATTGGACTGAAGAAAATGTGACTCTATTCAGGGCTTGGCAAATTGCTAAAAGGAGCTCATATGCTCAGTAACTATTCCTGGGAACATAGCCATTCTACAAGTGTGAGAAATGCCAAAACATCTAAATAGCATTAGGTTCAAACAGAGGCCAGCTAGGTCCAGTTTACTGAGTAAGCTGTAGATACCACACCCTGTCTTCTCCTTGAGCATTTACAGTAGAAGCATCTTTTCATATTATATTGAATTGAAATTAAGTCTGTTGGTTTGTAAAATAGCAGCAGTTAAATAAAATTAAATAATAGAAATTAAAAGAGGAAAGGCTATGAAGTGGCAGAATTAATGTGAAGGAGAGCTACAATAATATCACATACAATTATGACACTCTAACCAATAAACAAAGAGTAGTGTAAGATTCATTTAATTAGATTGATTCATAAAGAGCACATGACTTGCAAAGCCATTCAAATTTCTTTTTGTTCAGCTTGGATGGCCAGTTTAAACTTTCTGGCTTTGTAATCCAGTTGTAATGCGTTACTAATGTCAGGAGCCATGAAGACATTCAGGATCCTGAAATTTTTCTATCATATGAAACTGCATAATGTGAAGGTGCCTATTTTCATTTTCAGCGAAATGTAAGGGAACAAGCCGCTCATTCCTATTTTTGTTTTTCTCAGCAGCATAGACGTAAAGTATTCTACACAACTGTCATGTTAAGGAGTGGAAGATTGAATTGTTCTTATTAATGTTTTTATCATCAGCATTCTGCTTATTTTTAGACTTCAGTATAAAAAACCCCATCAGGTTAGCTGAATTCCTAACAGTAGAAGCTGGTCATGTATTCAAGGCAAAAATAACTCAAAGAAAAAGAATCACAATCACAAAGGGCAGAATTATATCTGAGATCACCAGAGCTCAACAGTTTCAGCAGGAGCTAAGGTGTATTATCCTCAGGATCCATTAATTCAGTGTCTAGAGAGGGTGCTTTCCAGTTCTTTATATATTAATGAAGTATTTAGGCCCAGGCACTGAAACTGCTAGCACAGGAAAGGCAAAGTAATGTAACTTGACACAGACACCCTGTTTAAGGTCTTCTAGGGTTGCTTCCCCTCACACAAAGTTCTATGTGAAAACTTGTGCCCTCCATAATTTAGCTATTGTCTCCTTGCTTCTTGTGAGTTCTCCCCACTACCCCATGAAACTGCTGATCATTTACATGCTACTTCCTTCTGCCACTTAACCCTTCCTCTGGAGGACAGCCTCTATGCAGTGCAGCTCAGTAGATCTCTGGACTTGTTGATCTTCTATCCTCACAACACTTGGTTGCTCTATAATAGCTGCAAAGTTTGAGAGTCTGTTCTGTTCGATGTTTTAACTTTACTAAGAATTTGTATTTTCTTGTACATCAGCAATAAACTGATTTATAGGTCCAGTTTCCAACTAAACTGTTCCTGTGTCCATCCACTGTGGGAGGATTGAGGGATAGGTGGTGGAAGGAAGGCTTAAAGGGGACAAAAGGCTTTTGAGTCCACCAGTCAATTTGTACAGCTTCTGAAGGTGTACTTACTTTCCCATCTCAAAAAATTTCTATTGACTAAAAGTTATTTTTAATTTAAGTACAATGGACTTTAATTTTTACATTAAAATTGTAAGTGAATAAAGCTGTTTAATTTTTGAGACAAGATATTGTATTCTTTTATTGGTTAATTCCTCTGGATTCTAGTCTTTTATTGTTGGTGACTGAGTCACGGAGCCAGACTGGCAGGGAATCTGAATTGTTTATTCAAAGGAATGAGCTGGTTTTACACACTTTTCTAAGGCACAGTATTTCCTTATATGGCAATTCTCACTATGTGACTTATGCCGTGTTGCCACATCAGCAACACACATCCTTCTGTGGGAAGATCCCTCACTGTTCACCCATCCATCAGCTCCCGGCAGGCTCCTGTCCATCGGGGTCTGCCATGGGACACCTCCTTCCCCCAGGGTCCGGTGGAGACAAGCCTCTCTGTGCCACCATGTGCCCCTGGAGGCAGGTTTTATAGCTAGTAACTCAACTCTATCTTATCTCTCCTCATAGTTTATAAGTTTACTTCATGAATCCGTGGACTCCTAGAATGGTTAGGATGGAAAGTGACCTGAAAGAACCTCTAGTTCCAATCCCCCTGCACAGGCAGGGACACTTTTCACTAGAATAGGTTACTCAAAGCCCCATCCAACCTGGCCTTGAAGTAGATTTCTTTCAGTATGTAAGCTAAAATAATTGATTTGATTTATGGATTTCATACAGGGTATTAACTGCTATGAACCGTGTATTGGCTTGCTGCTAAGACAAACCTTATTCAAAAACCTGTTTCTTCAAGACAGCAGCAGAAGGGTTCTGTCTTCTGAACTGAAGTCCTCTTGTTTGTAGCTTATTAACAGCTTTTCAACCACTTCTGAGTTTTGCAAATTGTGTCTCCAAGGGAAATGGCAGTGACTCAAATCAGGCCTGGCATGAATCTTTTGGGTTCTCCTAGCAAGATACCACACTCATTATTTGAAGCACAGAGTTTTTCATTGTCCCCAGGCAGACAGTGGAAAAGCATGGGAGGTCAGGAAGTGCATGCAAAGCAGGTCATGATTGCTGTCCTACTTTTTATCTTGCAGTTGAAAGATTTACTTTTGACATCTTGAAGGCATTGGTCATGCAACCTCTCCCCTCTTTTTTATTTGCACACCACTTGATGTCAGCTAGTCTTTGCTTATTAGGTAAGGGGGCAGATGTTTATTCACTACAATAGCAGCTATACAGTCAGGCTCAGGACCTGTCACAAACACAGTAAGGTCTGTGTTTGGCCTTGCACTGATTAAAAAACTTGTAGTGTCACAAGATAAATGTCAATGAAAGTGGCACTGAAGGCTAATCTTATTTATTATGGGAAGCGCACAGTGTTATCAAAGCTGTCAGCTGTAGAAGAGTCATTTATTACAGACAACCTTGATATCACCGAAAGGAATAATATGAAGAGAACACATTAAATTATTGCCAGGAATGACTCTTCACTCTCCCTAAGACAATTATTTTAAGTGCTGTAAGGAAGGGAAATAGCTCATTATTTTAAGTGTCTTGAATTGCTTTCCATCCCTTCCACTTCTACTGGGAAAATATTGAACATGGAATAAATACACGCTTTTAAGAATACCTTCACTAACACTTATGGGTAGGGAATAAGGGGTAAAAATACCCTACAATTCCTAGGCTGATTTATTTTCTGCCGAGATTGGTAAAGCACACCAAAACTCTAACCCATTCCCAGCTTGGTTACATACAATTTTCAGCTGAATATTTTCAGTTTTCCCTTATTAGGTGTAAACAAGTGGATGCCAATCACCAGTGTCCGTTAAGGTCAAGCTTTTGCATTCTCTGTCAGTGATGCTCTTTAGTTTTGCAGGGAGTGGAGGTCTATTCCAAGTATAAGTAAGCATGCAGTACACCCCCGACCTCATCAGCTTCATCCCTCCCAGTGGCTCTGTGCTCTATCCAACCAGCAAGTTCAACCAGGATAGTCTGTGGATCTATTCTAGTAACCCCATAAACCCAGTTTTGCATATTCATCTGAACCTTGGTCCTTGACTGATCCCTAGTCCCAATGGTCAGCCCTAAACCACTCTCAGCCATTCTATCTGCCATTTAGTATATGAGTCTAGCAGTGAAGGCAAACACACACAAAATGTAAATTTAGCATGTGGGATGTTTTCAGCTGTTCAATCAGATTCTAACTGCCAAAACAGCAGATCGGTCCTTGATGATGTGAAACCTAATCTCATAGTAAACTATGGCTTTTATGGTTTTATTTATTTATTTTCATATTGATTTGATTTAATATTTTCTCTTTGGATGGTCAGCCTTAATCCAGATTAGCAAATCAGTTCCTCACATAATCTATGCCCTAGCACATACCTCTCTGCAAAGCACACGTAGTCTTGAAAACTTTTCTTTTCAAAAAAGTAATTCTTGCTACTTGTCAGAGCAAGTATTAATCCCAATGCTATAATTAAATTAACCCATTGACTTTCTATGAAATGAGGTAAAACATGTCTGAACACTTCTAAACCAGTTAAAATACTATGCACAATTACTGAAGTCTGCCTTAAATCTCTAGTGCAGCTCAGGCAAGTAATCCTCATTTCCTGGAGTCCCCTACCAGTTTCCACTCCCATACCTCTGAGCAGATACAGCCAGATTTAGATCCAGCCAGGCTTAGAACATCAGTAGTAATCTGCAATGACACGCACAGGCACTGTGATATCATCCTCACTGCTGTGCCTTAGCTGTCCTAGCTATGTCCTTTGCTTATGTCCTAGACCTAAAATTATGTACTTAACAGAAGGCACTGTGAGCATTAAATTCCCGGGTAGCCCCTACCAAGCCCAACTTTCTAACTCCCATTGATACCCTACTACTGTATTGGAATGGTTAATCCATAGCTTGCTTTAGTTAAGCAAGTAAACATTATTAACAACCTCTGATGATAGCAGTTACCTAGCAGAGGTTGTAGCCTCAGTCACCTATCCTGATACTTCCTGATCCTAACTAAACCTTACCTGCCTCAGGAGAAGAGGCAAATTGCAGCCTCAGGAGATGACTAAGCCTAAAGATCAGGTTTGAATTCATGCTCAGGTAAATTGCAGCCAGATGACACCACAACAGGTATAATTTTTTCCAGGTGGCTCAGGGTCTTAAATAAAGGTAGATATTTCAAGTCATCTTTTATTGTCTTTGAGATAGCCCAAAATGCAGTTATTGAAGGATCTCCTGACACCATCCTTTCCCATAGCTGATCTTCTCCGTCTTATGTTTGTTTCTCTGATAACATGTATCTAGGAAGATGATGTCTGAGGGTAATAATTTTAGATGGAAAGACACCATGCTTAGCCATAGGTGAAAAATGTGTCACCCCAAATTCTAATCTGCTAAGAATTTAAGTTACTTTTCTCCTTTTTATTGTTGCCCTCTGTGCTCCCTGAAAACAGGTCCAGGCACATGGTTGATGCCAACAAATAGCCTGGGACAGAGAAATGTGAAAGTTACACAGGCTGGCTCTACGTACTGTTTAGACATAAGGAAAGTCTTTTGTCTTAGACATTAGTGGCATATTCCTTACACAATGATAAAGCAATTTTTAAAAACTAAATCTTTAGGGCAGTATCTATTCATTTAATACTTGGTTATGTCAAGCAAATAGTCAAGAAAGCATTTGGCTTTTGAGGCCCCTAAGTGTTTCTCTGACATTCTGTTTTATTTCTAAAATACAGTCTTTGGTCTATAGACCTTTCTCACTGAATCAAGTGCAAATGCAGAATGAAATGTGATACCTCATTGGCTAGTTTCATGGTGTCACAGATGTCCCTCCAGACCCTTTTTCCTATGGAGGAAGCTAAGCTGCAGCTGTGATCCCACATGGGTTCCTTGGTGCTGGAGCAGCCGTGTCTGCCCGTACCATCTGTCGTGTGCTCATCTCTCAGGGACTGTGCATCCCACAGGTAGTTACAAGTGACATTTCCTGTGTCACCAGCATCTGATTGTAGATGATAAAAATTTCCCTCTTCTTTTCTACACTCTGCATACCTGGAACATCAGCACAATGTTGTTTGAGAATTACTGCGCTCCATTTTCTTCTCTGTCTGGAAAAGCAACACAAGCTGATTGGGAAACCAGAAACTGTGCCCAGAAGTGCCTGAGCACAGGGGCTGAAGTTGATCTGCTTGTTAATGTTAGGCCTACAACAGCATACAGAGAGCCAGGAGAGTCCCAGCATCCTTGGACAAAATAGCTATGCAAGCTGCTACATCCAGCACCTGGAGAGGACCCATGAACATCCAGTGCTGTGTGGCCTGTCTGCCTTCCCCTGGGGTTGTAGGAGAGGCTGCTGCCTGCAGAAAGGGGTGATAAGAAGAGGCTGTTTTCAGTTTGGATTTGGGTCTTTTCAGAAATTTAACAGAAGGTAAAGCACATTATTTTTGCACAAAACACAGGGATATGAAACACTAAATAGGATTATTTGCTATCCTGGAAAGAGGGCTGTGCTATAATGATATTGCAAGGGCTACTTAAACAGAAAGGCTCATGGAAGAGGGAAAAAAACTACAGCTGTTCAAATACAGGCAGGTATTTCCACAATGGAATACTTATTCCTCCTTTTTTAAACATAATCTAAAAACTTGATTAAAACAAGCAATACTCACTTATGTTTTAGTTCTCATTTCTCTTTCTGTCTTCCCATCCTTCAAGTTTTCTAAATATCACAAAATTTTCCTTCCCCCCCCCTTTTTCTTTTCTTGTTTTTTTGTTTTGTTTTGTTTTGTTTTGTTTTGTTTTGTTTTGTTTTGTTTTGTTTTGTTTTCCACATTTTTTTTCATTGGTTGCCAAAATATTTAATAGTGTGTTTTGCTTAGAAATTTTCAAGTCAAAACTTTGGATGAAAATGTGTTTTCAGAAGACAAAGTTTCCTCTCAAATAGGTGAAATTCATCCACATGCAGATGTACTTTCAGTAGAGTGGGATGCCAGCTATCCAAAGTCCTTTGAAGATAGAGATTGTGAACAGATATCATGCTCAAAGATAAATTTCTGCCTGAAGTAAATTTTTCCCCCTGAAGTACTTACTGTCTTCCTCTCACCTCTGTTTGTGGAGTTTTCATCACCTGTCCATCTCTCTGCTGCTGACATGACCAGTAACTTTTTGCAGGTTTCCAACCTTCAGGCTGGTGACAGGTTTGAAAAGAAATACCTCGCTGTTCTGTGGTCTGACCCATTAGCCTCAGTGCTGCTGAGCTGAACCTGAAAAAAGGCTGAGAGATGAGGCAGAGCAAGAGGGGTCTTTTCAGTAAAAGCAGTAAAACAGTACCAAAAAACCTAAAAAACCCAGTAAAAGCAGGTGAATCACTGATCACCAAACAGTCAGGCCTAGGAAGCACCTCTAGTCTCACATGGCTCAAGCAAATGTCAAAGTTAAGGCTCCTTCTCCATGGGGTGTAAAATTATAGAATCATAGAAAATGCACCCCCTGAGGATGATACAGGACATGACCTGAGATGTTAAGATTCACACAATTCCTTCCAGATATCTGCTGTTGGTTGATTACTGAGAACAATGTTTGAACTCTACTTTCCATGTCATTATCCTTCATTGTCTGTCATTTTTGCTTATCTTATCTTCCATAGCTAAGAGCATAGACTTATTTTTCCTGTCACTTCACTAACACCTGACGGGTAAGAGCCATAATTAACATTTATGACTATTTTCCTCTGAGTCAGAAATAGTTTTGGGGTAATTTTAAACAGAAGATGCATTTTCTGTGTGTGGGAAGCTGAAGTATGAAATGCTCTTCTTTCTGACCCCAAATCTTCACTACTAGAAAGTACATTTTATAGAGTCTCTAAGGATAATTATAATAAGCCTGACACTGATGACAGAACATCTGAAAAAGTTACTCAAATGGGGGCGCTTCCTGTTCACTTGAAGATGTGATGCTCTTTTTGAGGGCCTTCTGCTTCAGCTGCTGATTTGTCTTCCAAGACTGCCAGAAAAAAAACATTAGGAGCACTGAAATAACAAATTAAGATAATAAATTGCCAAGATCAAATTGGGTCAGTATTTGGTAGGCCACCATTTTCTTATCACTTGAGGTGCAGGGATTAAAAAAAACACTGTGACAATCACGTCTCTGCCCCTGTCAAATAATAACAATAATAATAATAATAATAATAATAATAATAATAATAATAATAATAACAACAACAATAACAAAACTAATAAGAATTGCCTTCCTGAGTGGGCAACATTTAGTTGCTGTCGTAAACCAGTAATGCAGTTACAGATATGAGACATTTAGGCATGAGTTGATTCTGTCAAGCTTATGTTTCTAAAATAGAGACTCTGCAACAATTTAAAGAGCGACCCAACGAAGAAGAAGTTAGACTTCTCTTGGAACAGGAAGATGAAGGGCACAAATTAAACGGCCTCTTCAGGAAACTGTTTAGAACTTGAAGTGCCTCTTTAGTTCAGTGGTTTTTATTCCTCGGCGGAGGACAGCCCGGCTTGTTGGGCAGAGCGCTCCCTTGTGTCCAGCAGCGCGCCCTGCGCTGTGCGCTCCCTGCTGAGACCGGCAGCAGCCTGCGGGGGTATCACTGCCTGCACACGTGGCGTAATTCACCTTAGTTTAAACAAGAATTATGCTTGATGGTCATATTAAATGCGATTTCTTAGTAGCTGTTAACAAGGGTGATGTTTTTCCCCCACATAAATTGAAAAATAAGAAGTACGGATTATCCCTGTCATTCAAAGTCCAGCATTCTTGCTTTTGATTAATGCCAGACAATTATGTTCAATCAGTCAATGCTATTTAATTTTATTTCATTCTTTGTAACTATGCTGCTCATACTGAGAAGTGTTCCTATATATTGATTCCTATGTGTTAAAAGAAGATAAAATTCCACTTGGAGGCCTTAGATGCAATGATATTGTTTGGAGGGGTTTTTTTTTGTTTGGGGTTTTGGTTTTNATTTTTTATTTTTTTTTTTTTTGGGGTTTTGGTTTTTTTTTTTTTTTTTTTTTTTTTGGTAGTGTATTATCTGGCAGTCTAGAGAGAAATATTGTTCTTCCTGCAAACTTCACGCATAATAGCCTGAGTCTATTTCAGCTACAACACAACTTTCAGTTTTTATCAAACACTTTATCAGTCTTCTCTCTTCTCCCTTGAGATTTTTTTATTGGGAAAAATTCTCTTCAACTTAAGGCCTTTTATCTATATCAGTAGTTTTCTCTGAAACTTTCTGAACCGAAGCAACATAAAACTTAACACCAGTGGTAAACAGACAGGTCGAATGGTCAACTTAAAAATCCTCTTAGGCAGTCATCCTATCCCCAGTTCAGCCTCAAATTAAGGTTGGCAGATTCTACAGCATTGCTTCTGTCCTTCTTTGCAGATTTTTTAGCTTCAAGCAAGAACCGTTAGTCCCTCCTGTACTGAACAGGGGCATGGACGTAGCAAGATACTAGCCTTATTCCTCAAAGAGCTGTTATGAATTATAAAATCTAAATTCATTCTTGGCTGATTGCCAAAGGTCTTGAAGTCAGTTTCTATGCATGAAAACTTAACATACTGTAATATTACAGTATCCTGTTCTTTGCCCCCAGCAGCTGAGGGTGAAGAGGGAACAGAGATGCACATAATTGGAATTGGAAATGCCTTACCTAAGCATACTCTGGGTATTAAGGGAGGATGACACAAAACAATGCACACTATGCTCTATGTTTAAAAGTCTACACAGTAATCAATCCAAGCTTTATTTTTAATGAAATCATGCTAATTTATTTCTCTTCAGTGAGCACCAAGAAGCAAATATTATGAATGTGATTTCCCTTTCACTTTACCTGGACAGAGCATCTGCTAAAGCCCGCACTTTAATTCTGAACTGGAGGTTAAATGAGATCTCAAGTTAAAATTTAGTTTTTATAGAGGAGATCCATACATTTTGTCTGAGATTAACATTTTGAATCTAAACGTCTTAGTTTTACTCATGCTCCCTTACCAAATTATTCTTTTGATAGTCAAATATTTAGCTGGTGAGTGTATTTCGAACACTAAAAATACTAGGGTGGCAATCAGAATACACTTTGGCAATAAATCTTGTTTTGGGAGTCATTCTACTTCTCTGTCAACATAAAGCTTTTAGCAATAACAGTTGTTAAGCCCTCCCACACATAGGTGAGGTGAGACTTCTGGAGTTAGGAAATGGTTCAGCTTTGTGCCCAAAGCAAATGTTTGGAAGAGTTTTGATTTTACTACCCATCATTAAGAGGAAGTTAACTGGACAGCCTAATCACCTAGCAGCTTCCACTAATTTCTTTACTGTGCCTTTGAAAATCTTTAATGTAGAAATACCAATGTGTAAGGAAATGCTTTCCCCAGATGCTGCCTTTGCTGTGGGCAGCCAGCTCACAGAATCTTTTAAACTTCCAAGGTATACAGTAGATTTATTGAATGAGCTATGCTACATCTGAGGGCCAACTGCCTTTGCCATTTTCACTCGAGTATCACTTTGGCATAAGGTTTGCTGTTGCAAGCTTGTTTGCAATAATTTTTTCCTTACTGGAAAAGTGTGGATGTGGGAATAGAAATTCCTCTTACTGGAATCTAGGGAAAGAGAGGAGATATCATTCCTGTGCTGTTTTGCTCCCGCTCAACCTTTCTTCAAATTTCAGGTTCACAAGGTATTTTGCACATTATCATTGTGCCTTTGTATGTTCTCTTCCAGTGCTGTCCTAAGGGGGTGACCATCCACCTCGTGCGTTTTTGTGCATCAAATCTCTCTTGAAAGAACTAAATAAGGCTGATTCAATCTTCACAATTCTGCTACAGGAACTCACCCTGTAACCCTGGTACATCTTTCAGTAATGCATCGGTACCTCTTGCTAATGCTCCTCCCAGTCCACACACTTCCTCTTTCAATTCCTAACTTTTCTGGCTTAAGCGCATGGCATTTTATGAAGCCCTCAGAATCAACATAATTCCTAAATAAAATCTTTGGTTTATCTTATCAAAGAAAGGTATTAAGATAGCTAGCATGGTGTAACTTTGGTGAATCTGTCTATTTGATCCAAATTGTATTTCCATGGTTTGTTTTGAAGACTGTCATGCTATTGAGTCTAAATTGATAAGTTTGTAGTTGCAGAGAACATTTTTACTTTCCCTCCCTCACAAATATTTCCCAATTGCACAATATGCCAGGTGACCTGGTAAAATTATTCAGACACCTTTTAGACAGACTTAAAGTTTCTTAAGTAATTTTTAGACTCTCCGATGAAAATGTATTGTTTAGCTCCTGTAGACAGAAACTCCCCCAGTTTCTATGATTTCACTGGCTTTTACCTCTCTCTGTACAAGAAACATAGTTCATCTTAATGAAAACAGAGAGAATATCATTGACATAGGAAAATTTGTCTGTATCATGCTAATCTTGACTCTGCATTTATTTCATTTTCATTTACATGGTTAAAGAACATTTTCAGTATTTCCTTTCCAAAGTCAAATGCAGCTTTGGCAGCCTTTTTGTTTCTAAAATTTGTGAGTTTAGTTCCTTTTCTCTCTTGAATATTCTCAAAATCTCTGTTAGTTCAATGTTGTCTGGAGAGAACCTGAATTACTGTTTCACTGTTTGAATTCACTAGTTTTTGTCTACTAATCTGGTTTTCTACAAGAGAAATAAATTTCAAAAGACAAATTTAGGGAGCTAAGAAGGGGGATTAATGTAAAACTCATTAATATACTCAGTTTTATAGGGTTGCCTGGAGGCCTAAATTGTCTGTGTGTTTGGTTGGTTTTTGTGGCTTTGTTCTGTGATACAGTCACTGCAATATAAGTCAAAAGAATTATAACATGATATATAATTAGGCCAATAATTATTGGAAAGACAATCTATCAGAATTAAACCCTGGGTTTTGTTCCCCCTAGCATCATTATCAATACTTATACAGTAATCTCCAAATTTTACATAAATTTAACAATTCTCCTTTGTGTGAGACTTCCTGCCTGACAAATCTTTGAAGAACTCTACATGTATCCAAATCTGACACTCCTCTCAGTTTTTCCTTAATTGTGCCAACTTTTGGCTATTTATGTCACAGTTCTTTTTGGCATGGTCACCATGTACTTAGCTCTATTTTATCATCATTCCCAGGTATACCATTTCCAGGTATACTTTACATCCTATGCTTCATAATTGCTGCACCTAAGACTTCTCAGTCAATACTGTTTTTTTCCCACAGTGTCCCTTCCTCTCTTCTTGTGACCTTTCCTACCTGTTTTTGCTTCCATGTAAAAAGCTAAAGGCTGTAATTATGATACAATCAATTTTCATTTTTTAATTTATTTTTCTTAATTTTTTCATATAATGGCCATCTCAGATTTCAAATCCAAGCTAGTTTCCCCCCTACCCCCCTCCATAGTATTAGCCCAGGAAAAAGCACCAGGCACCTTCAATGAATGGCAGGAACTTCTCCACACCCAGACATAGTTCAACTACTGCAAATAGTGACCAAAGGAAGAAGGACTTGTGAGACTATTATCAAGAATGGGTCAAGCACATAGTTTTCCACTTTCCTTCCTTCTCTAACTCCTGTGCTTGCTGTCTCTTTTGTTTTACCTCTGTCATGAAAATCTGCTTTGCTTCCTTCATTTATGTGTGGCAGCTGTAACTAGCAGGCAGTTATCTTCAATCTCCAACCCTCAAGACTTGTGCCCTCTTCAAAACACGAGTGTATGCTTTTACTTTAAGGATTGAACAGCTTTAATGATTAACATCCTCTTCTCAAAATCTGATTTTACCTTGACATTTTCCTTCTCTTGTCAAGTTTCTGCATGGTTTTTTTTCATCCACAGAAGTAAAAACACTTTAGAAAAGGTTTTCCAGTTTATAAATGAGTCAAATGAGTCACAGAGGTAAAAATGTGCTAGCTAAGAAAATTCATCAGGTCAGTAACAGCTAAGAATAAAATCCAAGTCTCTTGATTCCAATCCAAAGCATGTTGGATCACCCTACTTTAATCCATTGAAATCAGTAAAGTGGATGACTTGTTAAGTTCCTAGTTGGTACATGCAAGAATGGCAGGAAAAGGCATTTAAGTTGGAGCACAAGCTGCTGCTTGTATATATGAAATACTTATTGGCTAGCCTGTAAGTTAAAACAGAAGCAGAAAAAAGTATTCCTGTTTCTAGTTAATTCTAGTGCCATGGGTGCGATAGGTGAAATTTTTCTTTCTCAGTATCAGTTATGTGAGTACATTTTTGTTGCTCTCCAGAGCTCATACTTGGTAAAATGGATCGAGATGATAACCCATCTTCTCCACTTGCCTAGCAAAGAGTACTTGTCTTCCTGTTTGCATCATTCTCAATGTATCTTCTTGCAACTGAGTGCGTGTGCCCTGAGCACAGCCGGTGCTCAGTGCAACCCCTGGGGCTAGCAAGGCGTGTGACCCTGACTTCTACCTAGTAACTTGCTCTCTAGGAGAGCTGCCTCAGGTGGAAGGAGCTCAGTCCAAGTCACTTGCCTTTTTTGTGAAGCTGGGCTCAGACAGAAAGAAAGACAAAGGACTTTTTGATGTTACACTCACTTAAAGCTGAGTGTGTGGTGTGGGATTTGATGGCTTGAAACCAGGAGCGTCTCTGTAGTCAGATAATGACTGCTAAATTAAATTCAATAACACATAATAGGAAGACAGTCTGATGGTTTATTGGTACCCAGTTAGGATGAGAGAGAGGAGGTGAGGCTTGAAGCTAGATTCCTCAAGCCCTACCTCAGGCTGTAAAGGCAGGTGTCAGTTTGTCGCTCTCCTGTTGGCTTATGTTGAATTAATTGAACAACTGCTGCTTAAGGCTATTTTTCTGAGTCTATTCTGCGGCTTAATGCCTAGGGCCTTCTCTCAAAGTACAAGAG
This sequence comes from Rhipidura dahli, assembly GCA_013399225.1. Taxonomy (NCBI): domain Eukaryota; kingdom Metazoa; phylum Chordata; class Aves; order Passeriformes; family Rhipiduridae; genus Rhipidura; species Rhipidura dahli. Next base: position 82,386 of record VXAC01006153.1, on the reverse strand, counting down.
TGGGTTTAAATTGCAGCATGAGACAATTGATACAAAGTCTCTCATTGCTGGGGAAAATGCCCTGCCATGGGGATAGTGGGAGAGAGGAAGGGAGAGAGAGAGTCAGAAATAGAAGTAAGAATTAAGCAAAGGCTGCTGCCAGCTGTCCTTTCAACTGGATGCCCTTTCAGGCAGCTGTGTTTAAATACCAGTTTTAAGTGTCCAAATACTGGAGTGGCTTTGACAATGAATCTCTTTTCATAGATACACTTAAAAGCAGCTATAAGTCCATAACTATATTTTGTGAATAAAGTTGGATTTCAAATATATTCTTCTCCTCAGATTTCTGTTGTCACTCCCTGTCTGGCATGCTGGCTATTTTGAAAGATGTTCTACTCATCTAGCCAAGGTGTTTACTTGTATTTCATATTCTCCTTCTGTCCTGTTCTAGACTTGACCTTTTCACAAAGGTACCTCATAAAAGAATTCTGGGATTAAAGGTTAGATGAAATCAGATGACATTGGCTATTGACAAGTTAACTACTGTTTGCCAGATTTTTCAGAAATATGCATTGAAAAGGCTTGCAGGTGACCCTTGAGAGATTCTGTCATAATCAACATAGAATTTGCAGTTAAAAGATGACTTATTGATGCCTAGGTGTGATGAAAGTGGAAGTGAAATCAGAAGCAAATATATGGAGACATGTGACAGTTTATGCTCTTTATTTTAAAGCAGGTGGACGACCACCATTTATGAAATAAAGCAAAAAGATCCCCAGTTTCAGTCAGATGCAAAAAAGTGCCATCTCTTCAAACAACAGACTGGCTTGGTGTTGGTATGCCATCATAATCATCTGAGTAGTGCTGATACTGGTCAGTAAGAAGAGGCTGATGCAACTCATCCTTATTTTTCTTGACACGTACGATGCATGCAGCAGCAGCAAAGATAATTGCAACAAGAACCAGTGCAGTCACTATTGCAATAGTTATCATCTCTGTGACATGGAGAGCCCGACCTACAAGAAGGAAAACAAAAGGCAAAGATATTAAAAGCAAATGTCAAGTATATGGATAAATGTCAGAGGTTCAGACTGAAACTTGGGATTTGTCATTATGCACTGAGCTGGCAGGTAGAACTAATTCAAATCCTGTTTGATAATTTTTGTTCAGAAATGTGAGAAGATTTAGTCTATCTTGCTGTGATCTAAAATCTGTCCTGGACCTTTCTTCTGCCACCTGGTTTGTGAGGACTTGCAGTCTCTCTAGTGAGTTAATAAAGCTGTTTGACATAGGAATAAGGATGTTCTGCAAGGTTAAGATCCAAATGTGAACTTCTCCTAAAACTGAGAATCTCGTGCTGGAACAACCTCTGACCAGTAGCTATACCAAATCCCAAACAAACATTGCAAAATAAGGCAGGAAGGGGAAAAACGCCTTTACAAAGACAGCAAATATTGTCAATGAAATTTGAATAAATGTCAAGGGACAAAGATATGATTAAAAAAAAAAAAAAAGAGGAGAGGAAGTATCTAGGCTGCACAGTTTACCTGGCCACTCGACCTCATAGCTGTATCCCAGGTTTTCTGGTGCAGTAACAAACATTTCATTATTGGTTACTGGAGGCCAAAAAGGCACCATGTTGTACTGTCGGTTATGTCCAATAGGGGCATTCTCCAGTGGGTATGTTGAGATATCTAAATTTGAAAGTCAAAGCACATTTCTGTAAATAAGTTCAAAATAACTTGCACTACTTCATTTTTTTTTTCATATTCAGGGGTTTGAGGTTTTTTTTTCAGTTGCTTCGGAAGGCTTGGTTTTCTAGTGTGACAGATAGAGGCTCTGTGCTGTCCAAAGCCAAGGCCACTAGTGTTATCTCTGTTTTTGAATAGAAACCACCAATACATTTTTAAAAATTCTGCGTGTGTTGGGCTTTTAATTTCTTCTCACTTGGAAAAGGAGAAAATGGCAAAGACTTTTTTTCTACAGTCTAGCTTTGCCTGATTGTAACAGTGATGAACAATTCTCTCATCAGAAGGACAGTTGATATAAATTCCAGTGGAAATTATTGCAACATTATGTTAATTCAGAACTAAGTCAGCTGAAATAAAAACCACAACAAAACACAAAAACCCCATCCAAACCAGATCAAACCATCAACAACAACAACAACAATGAAACTCAGAAGATAAGAAAATCCTTCTAGGTAAGATGATGCCAAACCTTGTGATAGATCATGTAAGAACCATAAGGGAATACAATTGCTCTCTAAAAGCTGATGTGGGAAAATTACATGAGGTATGTTGTGGAAGCTGCACAAAGAAGTCTCAGTTGTGCAGCAACAGATGTCTTCTGTAGAAGAAGGAAGAGGAGTATGGATTATCCTCAGATGAATTACAGTTGCTGCATTGTGCAGAGCATTACATTTGCTGCAGGATGCTTAGACATAATGGTTAGACTGAATCCTCCTCCTAGTTCACTGATGTCAGTCTCCTTCCCTCTTTATATTTTCTTTCTTCATTCCTTTCAAATTCTTCCTTATGATCTTCCTTTCTCCCTGTTTTTCACATTCTCTGTTCTTTTTGGAGTTAAAAAAAGCAAGGGCAGAAACAGTAACCATCCTTTAGAAGTATATGGACATGGTTATTGAATGCTGGTAGTATATCACAAAGGTGTTTAAAATGAATGTGTAGGACATCTTTTCTCCTTTGACAAAAAGAAAGTAATTATTTAGTCCACACAACAATGGAATGTCCTTCCAGGCTTTCACTGTCTTTGCTCTCTGGAGACAATGTAGTCCCAAATACTGTTTTCTTGAATTGTGCCTGGTCTCCCTGACCAGGTCCCTTCACAGAGAGTGATCTGCAAGTGGATGTCAATGGGGTGAGGAAGAGTGCTTGCTTGTTGTTACTTTGTCTTTTTTAACTATACTAACTGTAAAAATTCCATCCCTCTCTCCTAAAGTTAGGGGCATCTTGCTGTCCCACAAGAAGGAGTTGAGCTCTTGTGACTACAGAGACTGACAGACATCCTGCCCATCCTGCCTCTGTCCATGGGAACATCTTACCTGCAGAATGCCGCCTCAGCCACTCATCAAAAAGAGCATCTGTGAATGTGTGCAGGAGGACAAAAATGGGATCATTGGGTGATAAATGAGTTTGCCCTCCTGTCCCATTCAAAAATAGATGAGCCAAGTTGTGAAGACTTCGAACTGCTGGGTCATATTTTCCTGAAGGATCACTGTATCCTGAAGATGCAGACAAAGAACGCAAAAATTCCAGTGAAGATTTTGTTCAGAAGTTGCAGTCTAATATGAATACTCTTTTTTTGTTTCCTCTGAAAAGCTTTCATGCTGTTGTGTTGCTTTGCTTAAAACAAATGGGTAGCTAATTCTCTACCTGCTGACATTTGAGGAATGCTCCTGGAATGCATAATTTTCATATTAAAATAGGCTTTATAAAAGAATGCTAGGGTTCTGCAGCAAAAATGGCCAAAATAAACAATATCCTAGCATGAAAATAGAGGTATATATTTATGCCCTACATATCTTTCACCATACTAAAATAGTTGTGTGAGTTTTGTTGCTAAAAGCACCTGGTTGCTAAAGCAGGTGTATTTGCCATTTATTCTAATGAGCTAGCTGGTGTGTTTCCATACATTGTTTCCATATTAGGAACACATGTAAGAAAACTTGGCATGTTCTGATATTGTTTATTTTTTCAGAGAAGACAGGCTGTAGCTTTGCTAGTGCCCAAAACTGCACAACCCTCGTGTCAGATGTTAGGATCTGAAGCATCATGAAAACTCCTCCTGTGCTCAAGCTTTGGCCAATTGTTCCGAAGAGGAATACATACAGCTAATTGTCTAAAGCCATGTTTAGACACCTAGGTATTGGTAGGCGGGGATCTGAACTGTTACCTTTTCCTGTTAAAAGCTCTGGATTATTAAGGTATAGAAGAGATTGTTAGGATACTGTCTGAACAGTACAAATCAATTCTTTAGGCTGTTTTCTCTGTTGGGGCTGTGTGTGTTCTGGTGCCAGTGACAGAGAGTTTAATTTTAAATGCACAGAGCTTATAGAAAAACAGTTTTATGACCCAGAGAGTAGGGCTAGCATGTTTAGCAGTAAATCCTGTACCCAGACCTCAATTACTATTTCAATGCCATTGCACTAAATACTACCAAAGCTTTCAATTTATTTTGCTTTCTTTTGTTTGTTTTAATTCAGATACAAGAGTAACTGTGAGATGAACTTGCTTGCTGCATTTAGGGATGCAGCAGCATCAATTGAAAAGCAAGGACTGTGTGTTTTCAACAAAGGCAATTTATTAACTATGTTTCAAGGACCTAAATTGGTGTCTACTTAGTATACCAGCAACAGACTCTTGAGACTTTTATACATTTTAGGAGACATAAGCTACAGCTATTATGTACTTTATCCAGACCTTATTTCCACTTAATACTGAGCTAATACTTAATGCTGAGAACAATGTGTTCTTATTGTCCAATAACCTGTCTCCAGACTCGTACTTCCAAGAGGAAAAATGGCAAATATGCCCCTTGACTAATTTGGATTTGTTCCAGGTCTATTTATTTGCCATGTTTACCTTCTACTGTGTTACGGAAACTGTCTGTTGAATTGGAATAGAAAGGAGGAGTGTCAAATACACCAACTTCCAAACACTGGGCAACATCCTCCGGCTCTGGGAGACGCTGTACCATAGGTCGTGCTACATTTCCAGCAGGATTTCGTCGTATGGGACCACCCTCAGTGCCTGGAAATGGAGAGAAGAGAGAAAACAAGGTGCAGAACAGTAGGCCACTGAATGAATACTTCTCATGTCTGAACCATGGAGAAAAAAATTCCCACACAAGTGGCAAATACACTGAATGAATCAGTCAGATCCTTATGTCAGGCAAAGAATCTTCATGGGGTCTTGTGTTCTGGATTCTCTGCTCCAGGATGTCACAAGTCAACTAGAAACTTCTTACTGAAGTTTGATGTTCTCTAAGTGATTTAGGAAAATTTTCTACAGATTTTCAATATGATTTCCTGATGAGACCTAGGCCAACATTTATGAGGATGTCCTGATAGAGTAGCTGGGGGAAGATTATGTAAATGACAAACCCAATACTGGGGGGCGTTCCTATTTTTTCCCCCTATTTCCATTGCAATGTTTATACAAATATATAAGAAGCCTACTGGGATTTTTTTAAGTCTTGTAATTTGGATGGGTGTATTAGAATCTGGTATTACATTCAAATCATGGTCCACGTAAGTAATATGGGGAGTTGTTAGATATTCTCATTTTAGGAGCAGAATGGCTTGAAGGTGATAAGTGGAGTAGTCAGAAGAAAACTTAACTTTCAGTTAAGAAATAACACTGCCAGACTTAATGATTTATGGTGCAGGAGATGAATAGGTACTGCATAAGAAGGGAGGGCAAAGCATTTAAGTTTTCTTGTGCTTCAAGTTCCTGATAGCATGTATTATTTCAACAGACTGATGAAACACGGATCAAGAATATTCAAAAACCACTTAAAGACATTTTGTCTGTAAAAAAACCCCACTGCACTGTAAAGTATTATATCTATTTATTATTAAGATATCTTCCATCATTCATACTTACTGTTACAGATGGTTCCCAAAGTTTCATAATCTTCTACATTTTCACATAGCACTCGCCACTGAGAGAAGATTGAGTTCTGGCTTATAAGAGAGACATCAAAATTGCTTCTAGCTCCCATCAAGTCATCTGAGCAGATGTCACATGTATTTTGTCCTGTTGCAAAGTTCCAGTAGGGCAGTCCAAAAGTGGGATCCTGTAGCATGTTCTAAACCACATAAATAAGGTGTTACTATGTGTGTGACACAACTATAAAATTTACTGCTAGAAGAATGCTGAAAACCAGCTAAATACATCCTAGTAAAAGTCAGAATCCTGCCTCATAGAGGAGAAGAGCTCTATGGAAAACTCATGTGGAAGCTTTTGGTAGTTTTTCACATTGATACCTTTATTCAACAGAACAGAGAGCTGGACTACTGAATTGAGTCATGGTCTCCTTCACAAATAAGACAGTACCTCTTCCATAAAACCGTACTGTGAGTTGTAAGAAATATAAATTAACACTGAATCCCTATTTTCCAAGCTTTTTTAATGGCCTGTCAGCAAAAGCAGTGTTTGTAGAGAACACAATAACTAGGTGGACTGTGGAACAACTGAAGGAAATGTAAAGAATGGGGATACCAGCTTTTCCAATTGCCATTGTTTGGTTCTGGTATGGGCTGGAGTTGAACAGTTCTGGAGGTAACGAGGCAAAATTACTTTGACTAATGATCAAGTCAACTGACATAAATGGGAATATATATTAAATCACAGAGAGATAAAACTTCTCAGGGCTTCCACATAGAGAAGTGCCACTGAAGACGAATGTATGTCTTGGAAAAGTGTTTGTGCTTCAGCCTGATGTAAAGCAATTAAAGCTAGTGGAAACACTGAAATGATTTCAGACACTATTTAGTCCTGACCTTGAAAACTTAATTCTCGCTTTTTTACTAAGGGTGACGGTCCATAAAATACTATACCCTTTTTATGAATAGGCCCACATAAGAGAAGGGAAAACAGAGAATCACCCATTTATGGAGCTGGAAATAATAAAACACTGATTTCTCTAACCAGTTACACAAATAAAATGTGATTCTGAATCCCTCAGCCACTTCCTTCTGAATTTCTTCTGCTTTGATTAATGTCATCCAAGAATCATAGTCTTGTTATTAAAAACACCCCTGGAAATAACATTGTTGATCCAATAAAGTGCTCATATCTAGAATATGTATCTTTTTTCCAAGAGATTCTTTTTGAAATTTTACATTTTCTATTGCTCTGATTAAAATAATATTTTTAACATCTCGGTAAAAGTGACAGTCTGAAGCCTAAATGCACTCTATTAAATTTAGTATACCAAATGAGTAACTGAAATTGAAGCAGAATTATCTCAACATGTAGGAAGAATTGCTATCATTTTTTGCCTCTTGTAATATGGAAAGAAGTTCTTTAACTGCACAAAACATAGCACGAATACCAGTCAACAGTAATTAACATGAACTTCACCTGCATGTCTCTTTCAAGCTGCAACAGATGGTACCTATGCCATGTGACAAAAGCTGGGCCCTCATGAGAGAAATCAACTCCTCCAAAACTCTGCTGCCCCACACCAAGGAAAGTCTTCCTGACAGAATAATAATGAGACCACACAAAGTAGTTATAAATGGAGATGTTCTCGAACTGAGGTGTGTTGCCGTCCGGTCCAAAAATTTCTTCACGTCTTCGTGTGGCAATAACGATGTCAGGGTGGACTGTCACCTTGGCCTGGTGCAAGGCATTCACAAAGCGACTCCTTTCCTCTGCACTTAGATCCAGAAGATTCCTTCTGACTGCGATAATATAGAAGAAGCAAGTTACCAAAGTAACAGACACTCAAGTCTGACCTCACAGAACTTATTTATTGTGTTCCTAAAAATTCTGGGTAAGTGTCTTTTCCTTCAAGAATTCGCCTTTTTTTTTTTATTGGAGAATCTCACTGAGATAAATTTAAATAAAGCCCCAATCCTTATAATTTTAGTGCTTTTAGAAATACCGATTATTGTTGCAGATTATCTTTCCATCCCGACAGAGAAAAGGCAGACACAGTTCTTTGTCATGAAAATCTTTCAGAACTTCATACAATATACTTAAGGTTTCCTGTGGTAGTATTGTATAAGAAATGAATACTATAAGCCAATTTATAATAGTCAGAAACTCTATGATTGGCAATTTAATGAAGAATTAACTTTTTTTTTCTTGAACCTTTGTAGGAAAACGGACAGATTCACCAGTGAATTATTGTGAATTTCACATAGTACAGTATCTCTTTAATGTCATTACATGACATTATTAACGATTGCCATATATTTGTCTTTTCTAGAGGTATATCTCAAAATAATAAAAAAATCATTGTCCACATACAGAGAGTGAAACAAGGAAGAAAACTGACTTATTGAAATACCAGTATTTCATCAAGAAATACAGAGTTCAGATTAACCCAGTCCTTCTTTCACCTGGTCTGAGAAGATTTCAGGCTAAGTTAAGACTAAGATGAACATAGAAGTCCTCACAGTTGTTAGTTAATACTTGCTTATTGTCATTATAAAAAATTTTGTAAAAATCTGTGATTGTCTAAATGAGCAACAGATTCTATATGAAGAATAAAAGTTAATTATATTTCACTAAAAAACGTTGATTCAGTGAGGGATATTTTAGCTTTTGGAAAATTTGAAGAAAAGCTTTCATGAAACATGAATTTCATCCAAGGTCAGTGTATCCTGAAACATGCTTTTCTGTTTTGCAGAACTGAACTGACAGGCTAGCCCTCATCACTGAAGTGCTGGATTATTTGTTTTTCTTTTTTTATTTTGTTAGTTGATTGGTTGGTTTGTGTGGTTAGTTGGTTGGTTGGTTTGTAGTGGTTTTTGTAGTGTTTCAAGTAGAGAACTAAAATTATCCATCTAATTTTGATTTACATAGGCATCTTAACATTTTCATTTTTAAAGTACATGCCTGAGCCACAACAAAAAATTGTGACTATTAATAGAGTTGGTCATGAACTGAGAAGATATGAAGACATCAAACTGCATTTTTCAGCAATTTAGTATGGATATGCCAACAGTAATCCAATATTTATTTCTAAAATCTGAGCAGATGGGGCCAGGTCTATAAATGGGCAAAAGAAGTGAGCTCAATGTAGAAATTTAAAGTATAATAAGAAACTAATTCACTGTTTTCCAACTCATGTTATTATGCACAGTATATCTGATTTACTTGGCATTTTAATGTGTTGTAAAAGATTTAAAGAGAGAAGAGTAAAAAATGCTCTTGAACATTCTAGAAAATTAGCTAAAACTGCTGTTTGCCTGTCTCTAGTTTTGCATTGTTAAGTTTGTGTGTGTTAACATTTCTCTCTTGATTATTCTTCAGAGGTATTATCATTGTAAAATAGAATAGGCCAGAACACCAGAGAGTGCAATCTGGCTTAGCAGACCCAATTCAGAAATAATACTTTCTGCTTTCTAGTTTAGTTCTTGAAGCTCAAAGGATGAATAAAAAACAAAGATCTTTCCCATAGCCATCAATAAATTATTATTAAGGGATTGTTGTTAAAATTTAGATTTGGTAAGTGGTCCTCTGTTAACTCTCGTTGGAACATGCTCTTACATTCATGAAATATTCCCTTTTCTGGTGAAAATGTCAGTGCTGATTTCTGTTTCTGCAAGAGGCACTGTACATTTGTGCTAGAGACCTCTTGTTTCACATATCAGCAGAATCCATTGTTCATTTGGGGGGGGGGATTACAGATTTTACAGCATTTTAGTAACATCTTTAAAGTGTTTAAGATTAAAAATAAAGACTGAAATCTTGCCCATTCAGATAGTTTTCAGATGAAAACAAGGATCTGTCCCCAAGCCTGTTTGTCTTTTTAAACTTCTAATAATAGTCACCATTTTTTTCAGTCCTGCAAGGATTTAATATACATTTTTTTAAAAAAATAAAGATCTGTTTAGTGGTGTGCTAGACTAAACTGAAGCTGGAGAACTCTCAGAAAGACTTACCACGCCCTGGACTGACTCATTTGAGCATGAGCATTTGAACAGTCACGGCTTAACATTTTTAAAGATACTGATAGTGACAAGGAGAGTAAGAATTTACTGGAACAGGTACATAGTTTAGAATTGTAATAAGGGACTTGGAACATAAAGAACTGCTGCCACACTTAAATTAGTCACAAGGTATTAAATATGTCGAGGTACATATTATTCCCAGACACACTCACAAACACATACACCTGTCTGTATACATTATTTGTATACATTACTCTTGAATAATTCCAAATAACACTTTTTTTTCCCCCCAATTTATATGTTCTATCCTTTAATGGACTTTCCTGCATTGAGTGGATACAGGTTTCTTTTCTTCCTTTTACTGGCTAGTAAATATAAGTAATTGATACGCGTGCTGAACAGCTCACCTTGCCCCTGCCTTAATAACCCCTTTAACAACATACCTTTGCTAAATAGATATAATGGACATTTCATGTCTTAGAGAGAAGAAATCCACTAGGTCCATTCAGAAGCAAGCACTGGCAACAAGCAACTTTCATATTTCTGATGCTCTTACCTATATTGATCTGTTGGCTGCAGGTGGGTCCAGTCCAGCCAGGTCGGCAGGAGCCGCAGTTGTAGCCAGAGAAGTTCCCGTTGCAGCGGCAGGTTTGGTTGAAGAAGCGGATGGGCCACTGCTCCCGGTCATCCCGCCCGTCGTGGATGTACTGGGGGCCGTGGGGTCGCGAGTCGACCGTCACGGGTACGCAGCGGCCCCTTCCCGTCGACACGCCACACCGGTCAGTACCTGGCCCAAACACAGGGAAATAGTCTGGGCAGCACATGCCGCTCCTCAGGGACTCAACAGTTGCGCACTGCCGAGGGAACTGAGCTCCAGCTCGACCCAATGTGCCGAGCAGCAGGAGCAGGGAAAGGTAGAGCAGCGTGGGGATCCGCATGACAGAGGGTCAAGTGGAGCCGGCTTGTTCCCAGAGCTGGCTGTCCACACACGCTGACTTCCCTCTCCTGTGATGGGACACCCAGCTCCCCCTGTGGAGAGACAGAGAGAGAGAAAGAGAGAAAGCGGAATAAAAACAAGTGATACAAATCCCAGCGCTGCCCCTTTCACCCTAGAAAATTCCTTCTAACTCTGCATTTCAATACTCTATCTGAAAAGGCAAACAATTCTGACCACAGACACTAATATTCTTCTCATTATCTGCACAAAAGATAGTAACTAAATAGACCTATATTTGCTCGTTAACTTATAAATTCTTCCAAAATTTTCATTCCCATTTAACACTTGCCAGACACATTTACTTCACTACCACAAAATTCTAAAACCTGTCAAAAGGCACCAGTTTTCTGAAACTTTTTTTTCACCCCCCTTCTCTCCCCCAGTTCATGCCTTTTCTGCATTTAACTAGTGTATCTTGTTCTCCCCTCTGTTTTCTTGCTGTTCTCCAATGCCAGCTCCAGCATAAAGTGAAGCTGTACTTCATGCATTGTACCTGTTTTCTCTTCCTGGTACCTCTCCACTGCTGAGATCTTGCTCTATCTCTGCACGTCCTATGACTGTCTAACCTGAAATAAGCACAGCTAATTTCTCTCCTGGTTCAGTCTGCTTGCTAATCCTTCTTGTACCAACACAGTATGGCTTGGCCTCACCCTCCTTCTTCTCTTAATCCCCTTTCTACTTCAGTGCATTTCTCTAGACTTTAAGTACTTGAACAGCACATGATTTCTTTCATGCTTATCTCCTTGTGATTTTACAAGTTTTAACAAAGGTCAGAGACAAATACTTGAATTCAAAACAGAACAAATGTGAAGTTGGGTTTTTGTTTTGGTTCTTTTTTTTTTTTTTAATTACTTGCAAAGAAAGGCTTATTTGAAAACAGACAAAGAACACTGGGGGAAACCACATTTAACAGACACTTAGGAAAAATTCTTAAGATGGCATTTTCAAGGTCAGGCTGAAGTAAATGACTAAGATATGTAACTTATAAAATGAAATAATCCAATCTTAAACTTACAGCTTTCAGTTTAGCAAAGCCTTTGATACTAAAAGAAATGCAATGATCATATTGGATTTTCCTGAAATACTAAGTTCTGGGCAGGGTTATGAAGGGTAATGAAACAAAAAAATTGACAAAACCCATCACTTGAATGAAAAAAAATGCATCTTTAATCTTTGCAAGGATGATTTCTGCTGTGCAAAAATGACCTTATTTGAGCTATTACTCTCTTTCTTAGCTTTCAATAAGGATGGATTTCAGTAAGGTGGAGATATGTCAAGTGAGGTGAAGATATGTCAAGAAACACCTTAACTGGCATCAAGACAAAACATTAATAAGTTTTCTGGGAAAAGGTTCAAACACACTGTCTGCTCTTGATGCTTCGCTATATGCAAGTTATAATGCAAGAGTGCACCCAAATCTGGCAGAGCAAAGAAAGATTTTTTTGGTGTGTTTATTCTTGCCAACCAGACATGCACCAGAGCAGTGAACCTTGCCCTCTGTGCCTTGTATAACCCAAGGCGCTTGCTTCAGGGTAGGACCTAGATTTTTAGTACACTTCTCTGTCTCTTTAATTAACTCTCCATTTGCAAACAGGAATATTTGCTATTCCTCAAATGAACCACTATTCTATTCTGACTTCTACTTCATTCTCCATTTTAGCCTACATTCTCTTCTTTACTAGCTTATCCTGCTTCTTTCCAAGCTTAAACCTTTTCTCTTTGAACATGTCTCTTGGGACACATATGACACAAATTCACTGTTTTCACATCAGAAGGTAAACTAGAGCTGGTAAAAAACCTCTTGAGACTTTATCTGAAAATAACTTAAAGTTCAAAGAAGAAGCATACAGGTTTTAGCTATGAATATTTAGCAAATACAGCAAATTCATAATAAGCTTAAAAGGGATAAATCCTGCTCCTTAGAAAAAGCCCCAGTAAAACAGAGCAAACAGATGTATTGACTGGGGTTTCTGGGCATCATAAAACTTCCTCTTATAATGGTGTACATGATTTAGACCTTTTGTTAAACTCCTGCATAGAAAACACCTATGAATGTTTTATAGCAGAGATGCACTGCTGAGTATCATGTCCCTTCTTTGCTCCCAGATGTTCCCATTGGTTTCCTGTTGGAAATCTTGCTGAACCATTTGGTGGAATGCAATCCTTTTTATAGTCTTTATTTTGATATTCTTGCCTTTCAAGATATTCTTACCTTTAGAGGCTGCTGCTCCCCTATTGTGCCTGGAATGATTTGATCTTGGAGATTATCCAAATGCACAACATCTGTGTTTCTGTGGCTCAGTTCAGAAAGGGCTTGTCTACAAAAGCAAGGTGATGAGGAACAAGTCAGTGTGTGAACTCCTAGCTCACTAATTGCCTGTGTGGATTGAAAGACCTGAAAAGATAGTTAGTTAATACGCTATATATTTTCATATACTTTGCACTATTCTCCATTTTTTTAACCTTAGTTCTTGATGCCTAGAACAGATCTCTGTGCAGACACACATAGCTCTGGTCTATGCCCTAAACTGTTGGAGATGGTTATAGGAGTCTAGCCAGTTCAATTTGTGCTTGATGAAAGCCAGGGTACCAGTTCTGACCCACTCCATGCCATCAGCCATCCAGTCAAACCTCAGCTCTCTGGGAGCTACCCTATGGTCTTTACTAAGAGCTGGAATACAGGCATCTGCTTGTTCAGAGTGTGAGAACACAGCATTCATTCAGGAGCTCTATTCTCTAGCACGGGAAAAGACATATGATTGCAGTGATACTGCTGTGTGCATTTTTACTCCTGTGAAACAGTAACTTTAAGAAGCATTAAAGGTCAGTGCCAGGAAACGGATCCTTATCAATGGCACTCACGGAGCACATACAGCAGGACAAGATTGCCTGTTCTGGTAGACTTTGTAGTCCTTCAGTTGTCATAGGCTTATTCGGTTCTACACATTTGAAAAAGTACTTTACATTTTGAGTTTTGATCTATTTCTTCTGTTTTAGCCAGTACATTCTAACAGTGCTAAGCACAATTAACATAAAAGAGAGCAAAATTTACCAACTTTTTTTTTTTTTTTTACTGAAGGTAGTGGGAAAAAAAGGAAAAAAAAATAAGAGCCGACAACTTTAATGTTTTTCTAGCATACAATAAGCAATAAGCAGTTAAAACTACTGTCTCAAGGCATGAGTAGACAGCTGCAGACTTTACATCAATCATACAGATTTCAGGAAATGGTACTGGAGTTTCATGAACAGATAATGTGGATCCAAAAAAGTATTAATTTATAAATAAATTGTGAAGTGACTGGGCAGCAAAAGTGTTGTTAATTGATCTGCAGCATTTAATTTTCCATTTCTAATGGAAAAAACAAACAATGAGAAACCTATTGCTGAAAATCTTTTATTTAACTCTTGCAGTGAAATTGAGACAAGATCATCTCAATATTTATCATGTAAACTTCAGAAGTACATAATCACAAGGAGCACATAATTTCTTTTTTCCCCACAAACCTTAGGTCTTAGCAAATTACTTCGAGCTAGAGTTAAGGAGTGCAGCTACGGACATCTAAACCTCAGTGCTTTGTTAAATAACTAATTTACTGTAGTAGAAAGACAGTGGATCAGCCTCAATAATGTAAATCAAGGCAGACCCATTGGTTTTAGTAACACATAGAATTACAGTCAGCTGGAGAGAGCTTGGCTAGTTAGTGTAGGTTAACCTTCAGCAGGCTTCTTTTCTGACAAGAACCATACAAAAATAATGCTGACTGTTGCAAGCAGCAGTCATACTTCCCAGTTAATTCTACTATGTATTTCCCTAGTCTACATTATCTCCTTTTTTGTTAGACAATTGAAAACCAAACCAGTGGTGAATATGAAACTTTACTTAGTGAAGCCTTACAAAATCGGAAATACCATTCCAAAGAATAGAAATAAAAATATTTTTTTTCCATTGTTTGGAGTGACCATAAGGTTTTTCATTAAATTGTTTAGTCTCCTCCTTGCGTCTTATGTTGTGTCAGATATGGGAAGTCCCACAGCAGCTAAGCCATATCTCATACATGAAGCAGTGTTATTCATTTATCTAGGAAATCATGCATATAGTGTACTCTACTCTACTGTAAGACTGAATTCTGGATCAATTTTAATTAAAGGAATATTAGTTAGTCACCTTTCTTACTGGCAACAACTTTCTAATCTTCATCCAGCAGACTGCATGATTCTTACTAAGTACTTAACGTACTCTCTGACAGTAAGACTCTCAGATTTTTATTAGGTACTTTTTTATCTTGTAAATAAGGTCGTCTTGAGAAAATATATATTGCTTTTCTTGAAGTCGGACCAATCCATATATAGGAAAGATAAACGAAGTAAAAGACAAGATTTCTATCTGAACTTTTGATAACCTGATTAAAGAAAAAATATTAAATCAAGTCAAATAATATTTTAGACAAATTGTTACTACTTTTCTGTAAAGTACCAAATTTTCACAGTAAATCTTACACATGCTATAAACAGTTTAAGCAGAATAAATAATTTCAGTCATACCTACTTCATAATATGTTCTATTCATCTAAAGTTTTAGCCATGTACTTGAATGTGTGTTATATTACTGCTAAAAATTTCTGAACATTTCCTCCATGTTTTTGTTATTATGGAATGATATCAATGAGCTGCAGTATGGCTGAGAAATGAAATTGGCCTGAGGTTGCTTCTGCAAAGTAAAGTGCAGAAAATTTAGTCTATCTTTGTAGTTCAAAAGTTCACCTTCAGCAGGGAAACATAAAGGTAATTGGAGTCTTTATTGCTTTCACCAAACACAGTCTAGTGCCTAGAGAGAGATCTGCAGTTTCAAAATGATGCAATAGAGGTGACAAATGACTGCCTACCGAGGAATGAGTGAGACCTAAAAGAGTGCTGCAGATAGGCATAAAATGAAAATAAGTAGCACTTTTCTAAGAGTTTGAAATAGCTGGAAAATTGCATGCATCACTTTTGCCTCTTGAAAATATATGAAAGGTTTGAAAGCAGTATTTCAGTGAAAGAGTTGACTGACAAAGGTACAAGATAGGGTAGAGCTTCCAGAAAGCAGAAATCATGTTGTTGAGTCTGGAAACATGAGTTTTACTTATGAGTGACTGTTGGTGAAATCTGAGTTTCTTAGCAGCCGAAGGTGAAGGAACTAAGGCATGCTCTAATCCTGGGAACAACCATGGTCTTAAAGTTAGCTTTTTGTTGTGAGCAAATACTGTGAACACACTGCTTTGAATGCCACAATGCAGTTGCAGCTGGGCCACCTAAAACTCTGAACTACAAAATGGGGAACTGTCTAACATAGTGTCACAGGGTCACTGCACCCAGCATGGCTGTCAGTGAGGCCTGGAGGCAGGGGGTGTCCCTGCACACAGGCAGAGTTCATGGAAATTAAGGTGTTCATCACCAGCAGTGCCATGCACCTGCCATGCTACCCCATGCTCCCATCTGTCCACCTGGCAGTGTAATCTTTGGGAAATTTATCCTCCTCTGATTCCACTCTGAGGACTTGCTTATCAAGTGGTATTGTATGTTTTGTTCTGATTGTAGATGCATTTTGGGCAGGTCTACAAGCGACTGAAGTAAATGGGAATTTACTTCTTACTGATTTAAAAGTTAGCAATGTAAAAGCCATTACCCAAATAAACCTGAAGTAAAACAAACCCCAGATCAAGGTAGATGATTCTGTCAATTTATATCATGTACTCTTCTGCCTTTTCAGATCAAATCATCTCCAAGGGTAAAGATCGTGTCTGTCTAACACATTTTATCTATTATAAAACACTGTAAAATTGAAGGCATGAGAGGTCACATTATAGTTTGGAGTAAACTGTCATAGCTCCAATAAATTATACTGTTCAGAAAGTGACCATCGGTGTCCAAGAAGTTACAGTAATTTACATTTAGTAAGAATCAAGTCCTCTGTGTTTCAAGAAACTGAATCTGTATTTTTCTCTTTGCTGAAGTGGTTTCCGTGAAAAATTATCTTCCAGCATAATGAATTGAAAGACCTGCTGGATTATACCTGCTATCATATGGCATTTTGTTCCAGGCCTGGAAAATGAAGAAAATACTGGCACAAGATTATTTTTTTGCCTACATTCATGTTATTCCATAGATAGACACAAAACCTTTTGGCTGAAGCAAATAAAATGTGCGCTGAGTAAGATAGATCAATACCTTGTGTTTCACAGGTGAAAATAATTTGTAGGGAATTATCCTACCAAGCTAATATATGATTGCTTTGTAAATTATCTTTAAAGAGTAATCCCTGACGTATTTGCAAGGTAAATGGCAAACAGTTCTGTGCAAGGAAAGCCTTTTAGCTATTTATTGACAAGAGAAAGCTAACTAATAGCTACTGTCTCCAGTGTCAATGTTTTTCTCAGAGCCCACTGAAATTAATAGTATTCTTTCTTTTGACCTTACTGGACCGTAGACCATACCCATCATGATGAATTTCTAATAAGCAGCCACAAATGGCTTGCTCTAAGAAATAGAATGTTAAAACCCCTCAAAAGCTTTCTCAAAGCTTTTATATTTTTTTAGCGTAAAAGCTTTGATGAAAATTACGTAACATTTATGGGTTAAATGGGTGAAGATTTTTTGGTCTTATGGAAAATTTGTGACATTTTTGTCTTGCCAGTAGCTTGGGAAATGTTTTCATTTGCTGCAGAAGCTGATGCTGGTGCATTGGAAAGTGAGACTAACGGATACAATTGAAATGCTTCTGATTAGAGAAAAAAAGAGGTGTTTTTTATTATTTTTATAACCTAGATATCATGATTGAAATCTCTATTTTGCATTTTTACCACCACCTTCGATGAGGTCTCATAATTGTCAAAAGGTATGAGGAAAAGCAAGGGAAGCTGCTGCGAGTGATGATGAGAATATCAAACAGTGGCAATCTGTCCTTCAAAAACTATCCTTTGCCAAAACACAGTGCTAACCTTTTACTTAACCAGAATGAATATCTGCAGACCCATTTTGAAAATGAAGTTAATATTTATTATATATTAATATGAAAGTTCTCTTGACAGTTTTTTTGCAATAAAATGATGGAGTCCTTTATCAGGCTTAATCTAAACAACTGCATTAAAGCCATTTAATATGTCACACTATTTAAATCATATAGGATAGTTCCATTCATTTAATGATGCAGACTGTTTTATCATGCTGTTATTGAGACATTTATTCTGAAAATGGAAAAGTGTTTTATTCCAGTCTTAACTGAAGTTGATGTAGGTATAAGAATTGGTGTTAAGGAGTACTAAGTCCCCTAAGTCAAACATAGCCCTTGGGATTTTCATTTTTGAGCATTCCTGATAAATTTTGTTAATACTTGATCTTCACTGTCTCAGATCAAATCAAAATCCTTGATGTACATGATAATGTGTAAATTATTTTATATTATCCCTTATGGTATACTATGAGCTAGCTCATTAGCCAGCAAAAAACTTCTTGTCTTCAAAAAGAAAAATCCCTATTAGCCCCTGCAACATGGTAGGGAATCTATACATTGAAATCTAGCAAGCAAGCAATAGTTACAGCTCCTATACACACTAATTTTTTGGTGTAGTCTAGATGGATTTAGGATTGTCCTTTGGTTATTTCAGAGGAAAATCTCCCTGAATAAACCAAAAAGAGATTCTGTCTAACCTTCCCTTCTGTGAGCAGTTGATAAAAGGCAACATGGTGAAATATATTTGATGATGAAACTACCATCACCTGCTCAGGAATCCTTAGTTGAATGAAAATTTAGAAATGAGACTAGATACACTAATGCTAAGCCCTACAACTGTGAAATCTGATTCAAATATTGTGGAAGTAATGGAAGTCAAAACTGCATGTGTGCATCTCAGGCAAGGATCACAGGCTACTTCTAAATGCCATGACCACTAATGGCTCCAGTGTGCTGAAAGATTTACAGGTGTGTCATAGATAAGTGTTAATAATTCATAACATTTTACATCGTCTAGAAGTCTCTGTGATAACTTCTCAAGAAATTTACCGAACAAAGAACTCAAGAAGATCAAGAAAGCATGTGAGAGAAATGTGTCTAAAGATGGCAGACATATACAACTGTAGTAAATGTTGAGCTTTTTGGTGAATAAAGTACTCATGAAATGGGTGATTATTGCAAATGAAGCTTTTTCAGAGTAACATGATCTTTTTAGGTAATAATATTTATTTCACTGTTTTTTGTCAGATATAAGTGACAGAACATTTAGCCATGGTTGCTTATATCTTTCTGCATTTTTTGAGTAAACTTGTTGATATGCTTGTGATAGATTATGGAAGAAAAAAAATCACTCTTTTAAAGATTACTATATAGATGCAGACTTCTATTAATTCTATCACACCTTCTTTAAAATAGATAGTATGTTAAGTTTCACATGTTTTTTAAAGGGGGGTTTGATGTTAGATTGACCACACTAGTTGTCATCATATTTTATTTTGTACGTTATTTTACCATCAGCAACAACTTTTATTGTTATTGCATTTAAAACCCTTGACTAGGAATCAATGGTGTCAAATATGGTAAAAAGCAGAACAAAATTAAACCTGACATAAGACAAGAAACTACAGATGTACAGAAACAGAAAAAAAACCCTCACAGGACAATGCTGGTGTTGTTAAAAGGGTGTAGCTTCAGCACAATAGCTGACTAGCTATTACTATTCCTTTTAGTGGACATTACAGCTATGAAAATTTGAAGGATATCTGTGAAAAAGTATTGTATATGCACATAGGTGATCCTGCCAAGTCTGAATAGAAGCCTAAGAAGGAGAAGAATGCATTCAAAAAGGAATGTTTATGTCTGATCCTGTGGAAAATAAAAATAGGTAACATGGTTATTCATAGTACTGAGTGAAATATGGTCAGCAGGGAGGGAAGCAGGTATGGCAGTCTCTTTAAAGTGAACAAAATTAGCTTTTGTTTGATAAAGAAGTCAATGGAAAGGATAAAAAATAATTAATAGCAAAAACCACGTAGCATTTGAACATCATTTCAATCTGAAGACTTCATGTGTTCATATTAGAAAGATCTCCATGACCATCACCCTGTGAAATGGTTAATTGTAAAGTAGGAACTGGAAACAATATAGAACATGTCTATGTGCAGTGCAAGGGGGTTTGGTTCTCAACCTGCTGTAAATATTATTCACTGCTGTGCCCAGAATATGTCGTATCCACTTCTGAGTTAATTTAGAAGAATATATTTCATTATGTCCTAGTCATAGAGAAATTCAATATTTATAAAGGAGTGTACCACTGGAATACTTCTTTACATGATGCCAAATGTAGAGAAGGTAGTATGCATCTTTAAAATACCTAAATGTTTGAGAGTATATGTCAGACTTAATATTCAAATATTTGAAAATGTTTTTCAGTGATGTAAAACCTGAAGTAGAGTTTAAGACTTGAACCTGTCTCTTATCATCTACTGCAGATATATTAAATATATAAAGGATTTACAGAAAGAAAATTGTTTGTTGAACTTGAGAAAAGTCACATTTTTTTTCTCCTACAGAAAAAAATTGTACTGTTATACAAATTTATTGTTATACCAAACACAATTCATTATCTTTTTTAAAAATCTACTTAATTCTCAATAATATAGTGTAGGAATTACGACTGTGCATCTTAAGGGAATGAAATATGTACAACTGCCTGATTTTCACCTAAACCATGTTGTAGTAGTGGAAAGATTAAAATGAAGAAAAAGAATATAAATTCAAGTAGTAGTACGAATATATATATTCTTTTCAAATAAATATGGTGATTGATGTCAAGCTATATATGTAAATGAAAAAATGCTGTTAAAGTAGCAGTATAAAGCCATACAGGGACAATGCATTTAAACACTGGTTTTTTCTGTGAAGAGAAATGAAAATTATTATTTAAAAATAACTAACATCTCTTGCTCCATGTCTGTGTGTGTATTTCATGGATGAGTGTCTATGCTCACTAGGAAAGAGTGGCTTGTAGAATATTCTTGGTGCCAAATTTTTTAAAAGAACTGTTTGTTTTAAGGGTAAATATAGCACATTTAATTTTGTATACATTTGCAATTAACACTTGCTATAGCAAGACAAGTCAGAGGGAAAAAGAAGGTAGAATTTTTGGAAGTAAAAAGTGATGTGCTTTGTTGTTGTGCTCAATGGACATTTCCAAGAGAGGGAGTTGTCATGGACTTGTGTGGGCTCTGATTGAAGTGATGCTGTTTTGGCAGCAAAAGCCTGTACAATAGACTGCTCATATTCAGGAATAATGTAACAAATCCAGATGGTTAGTTCTACAAATGAAAGGACTGTATGATCAGATAGACTTCAGTGAGGCTTTTTCACAATATTTTACCAAATACATTATATTGACATCTGCTTTTATAAGTAAACACAGAAAAGGTGAATCTAAGCAAATATAGCTTATATGTGTACTTTTTTTACTGTTACTGGAGAGAGAGCAACAGGATTGATAACCACATTTTTTTTAATATCTTTCAGAAAATACATTTATTGAAAGAACAGGAATTTAGAGATTTTGTCACAAACAATTTAATCAGTGAGATAGAGAATAGAGCCTGTTACCCACCTGTCCAAAGCCATGACACTGAGTGTCTGGGGAGTGGGCTTCAGGGAAGTGAAAGATGTCAGATGTATGAATGGCATCCTCTTCCACTACATGAAGGCCTTTTCAGTGAAATGCCCTGGAAACAGGATTGTTGAAATGGTGCAAATTTCCTTCAGAGAAGCTCTCCCTCATTGCCCTGATCCCTTCAAATTGCAATGAACTCTCATAGCTGTATTTCAACAATAGGCTGGAAGCTCAGCAATTGTAGCTGTGTATCAGTGATCAGCAATTTCTGAAAGAAGGCTGTGAAAATTGAGAGTCACTAACATGCCTGATTTTTGAGTCACTGCACTATAAGTCAGAAAGGAAACTTTCCATTTGAAAGCATCCAAGTCTTTTGATTTTGTGTGCTTTTCCAAGGTTATCTATTTCTTCAGACTCTTTTTGAATTTTAAGTGTTGAATGGAGAGAAAATGATACACTATACAAACAGGAACAGAAATAAGAGTTAAGGCTCAACACGATGGCCAGTTTGTGTTAGGCACCAGGGCCAGGATTTACAATGTCTACCTGTGGATATAAGCATGTGAACTAGTCATGGCAGGCTCATTTTACAGCCTATAGAAAGCAACAGGTGTTTTTAGATTGCAATGCATCTCATTCCAAAATAAAGACATTAAACACAGAGGATGATTTTGTGTTCTAACAGCATCTCTTTCCCACCATTTCCTGCAATGAGAGGCATGCACAGCTAATTCAGGTGCAGAAGACCAAAGTTAGCTGACATGAACTGAACCTTGAGCTTCTGACTAAAAAGTTTACTCAAAAAATCTTACTGATATTTATTTTGTACATTTGACAACCATTTGCACATGTAAAATTTTTTAAAAATTCAAGTAAACCCTACAAGCATGATGCAAAGTCATTCTTTAAGATATTTCAAGTGTTTTTCTTCTATCAAATTGTATCTTTAACATTAGAGAGAGTAAATTTCTCCCCAGCAAAAGCAATTATTAATGAAATCATTTAGTCTCTTAGTTAAGCCATACCACAGTTGCAATTTACTTTGGCAGATTGTAAACCTAGATGTAGTCTCAGCATGTTTGCAAAAGTCAAAATATACGGTCCCTTTATTAATAGTCAGTATTGTGGTATATCCAAGGTTTGGTTCATAACCACAATGTGATAATCTGTGCTCTCACGGGCAAATCAGTGATTAAACAATGTTTGCTAGAAAATGTGACAACCAGCTGGAAAGCAGCTTGTCCTGATGGACACCAGGTTGAATATAAGCCAGCAATGTGCCCTTGGCATAAGGAAGGAAAATGGGATTCTGGGATACATTTCTCGTAGCATTGACACTGACTGAGAAAGCTGATCCTACCCTTTTATTCACACTGGGAAGGCCACACATGGAGCCTGTGTCCAGCTTTGGGCTCCTCAATGCAAGGCGTGCATGGACATAATGGAGAGAGTCCAGTGAAAAGCCTTAAGCTACTTAAGGGACTGAAGCATCTCTCGTAAAACAAAAGGCTAAGAGAGCTGGGGTATTTCACCCTGGAGAAATAAAGGCCTCAGTGGTGTCCTATCAATGTATATAAGTATCTTAGGAATAGAAAAGAGTGAGTAAAGACAGAGTCAGGCCGTTTTCGATGTGGTCAGTGTCAGAACAGGACTCAATGGACACAAGTGTCGACACAAGAGGTTCCCTCTGAATATCACTTTGCCACAGTCAGGGTGACAGAGTGCTTGATTAGAGCCACCTGGACATGGTCTTGGGGAATTGGCTCCAGGTGACTCAGCATGAGCAGAGGGTTGGATCAGAAAACTGCAGAGTCCCTTTCAATCTCAGTCTTGCTGAGGTTCCTAGAAATATAGTTTAAAATATATTAAAAATACTTCTGAAAAAGTATTTTTTTAAACAATTAATAATATCAGTAGATGACAACAATTTAATTTTATTTGTTTTTCTTACTTATTGCAATGATAATGCCTGGTAATACCACAATTTAAATTGAAAAGGCAGGCTTTGAAACATCAAACACATAGAAGGAAGTGTTCATAAGGTATGCATAATCCTGAGGTTTGCACTGCCTTATTTTCGATACATGGAACAGTCTTCAGCCAGAAAAGACACTGATATTTCAACTCATGAATTCCAAAACAGGTTAATAATTTTAGAGGTTTTTTCTAAGCTTTTCCAACTGTTACTGAATATCAAAAACAATGATTTGTAGGTCCCAGAAAGGTTCTCTATCTTGGGTGCTGGAGGCCTTTTTTTAAATTTTATTTTTTTTAATGGTTTGGTTTGGAAGGGACCTTAAAGATCATCCAGATCAGCCCACCCAGTCAAGGGCAGGGACACTTCTCACTAAACCAAGTTTCTCAAGGCCCCATATAACCTGGCTTTAAATATTGCCAGGAATGGGGCATCCACAACTTGCCTGGACCAGTTATTCACCTCTTTCACAGAAAATAATTTCTTCCTTATATCTAATCTAAACCTATTCCCTTTCAGCTTGAAGCAATTCCAACTTGTCTGATCACTACAGTTCCTGATGAAGAGTCCCTCTCCAGCATCCCTGTAGGCTCCTGTCAGATTCTGGAAGCTTGTTGTGAGGTCTCCATGCAACCTTCTCTTCTCCAGGCAGACCAGGTCTGAATTTCTCAGCCTATCTTCACAGGGGACGTTCTTTGGTCCCCTTCTTGGCCTTTTGGCCTCCTCTGAACTTGGTCCTATGGTTCCTTGTCCTTCTAATGTTGGGGGCACCAGACTTGTAAGCAGCACTGTGGGTGGGGTCTCAGCAGAGCAGAGCAGAGGGGCAGAATCCCCTCCCTGGCCCTGCTGCCCATGGGGCTCTGGATGCAGCCCAGGACACGTTTGGCTCTCTGGGCTGCAGTCATTGCTGACTCATGTTGAGCATTTATCAACCCTCAAACCCAAGTCCTTCTCTGCAGGATTCTTCTCAATCACTTCCTGGCCCAAGCTGCACGTGTTGCTCACAGAGAAAATGGTACTACAGTTTTCAAAAAGCAGGCAAGTGCCAGGTTTGTAGGATGAATCCTCGCTGCTACTGTTGCTCACCTCATACACCAAGGACTGCTCTCTTCTGTGAATGTCTCTCAGCAAGGAATGGGCCAGGTTTTTATCTGGGAATAGGCACTCTGAAAGAGGCTTCCTTGTTGGTGAAGACACACAATATACTATAATGAATTTCTTCAATGTATTGACTTAGAAATGTTAATAGAGTTGCTTTACTCAAAAAAAGATCATATACATAGCTCTACTCTGAAGGAAATCCTTTGAACATTCAGCAGTTTTATTTAAAGTCACATGACACATTGAAAATTAGGAATGTTTGAGTTAAAAGGAAAAGGAATGACTACTGTGGTCTTTTTCCCATACTTTTGACGTAAAAAACAATTTTATCATACTCTACTCATAATACAAAAGTAATGACTAGGAATAAAGCAGTGTCATTCATTGGACTTAAATCATTAAAGAACTCTTTACTCTGTTCCTTTCAGCATGTCTGAGTCCCTTTGGGCAGCAATGATATTACAAATTCATATGTTACACAACCATGAAATTCTAGGAAAGTTATTTTTGTTTTATTCTAAATTCACTAAGATTAGATTCATGTTTCTGATCAAATTATTCATAAGTTAACAAATAATTCCAGAAAGGATTTTCTTTAGTGTAATTGTAATTAATTGTAATTTTTTTAAATTAAGTGTAGGCATTATGGCTATACATCTTAAGAGAATGAATATCTAGAACTACCTGATTTTCACCCAAACCATGTCGTAGTAGTGGAAAGATTGAAATGAAGAAAAATAATATAAAATCAAGTAGTCTGAATATATATATATATTCTTTAAAAATATACATAGTGATAGGTGTTGTGCTATATGTGCAAATGAAAAAAAAAAGCTGTTAAGGTAGCAAAGTCTTACAAGAGTATTACAGTAAGCATAAAAATGTAACTGGGTAATAGGT
This sequence comes from Rhipidura dahli, assembly GCA_013399225.1. Lineage (NCBI taxonomy): Eukaryota > Metazoa > Chordata > Aves > Passeriformes > Rhipiduridae > Rhipidura > Rhipidura dahli. The sequence goes on along the minus strand of VXAC01006153.1, from coordinate 57,157 downwards.
ACTTTATCAAGGCATCCCAATAAAGTCAACACTGAGAGGTTAATGGTTTTGCAGCCTGAAATCCTTGACGTAAATCTAATTTGAGTGAGAGGTAAAACTGGTTCCCTGCAGGTCCAAACATGAGCAAGAAGTGAAAAATAACTGTTTCTATTTAGTCCCCCCATAATGTTCTGTGTTCTCCATCAGAAATGTTTCTCAAGGCCTGTGTGGCAGGATCCTAAGTCTGAGTAACAAATTAATGTATGCAAACCATCTTTCACAAAGAATTTTTGATGAAAATGGTCAGAAAACCAAGAAAGAAGACAGTGAAGCCATATTTATTTTCAAATCTAAGTGTAAGCAAAAACTCAGGCATGTTAGTTATTACAAGCATGTCAATTTAGCACCTGCCATCAGCACAGACTTCCCTGCAAACAGCTTTCCTATCCACTATGTCTGTGGTATCTTCTCAACACCCCCATCTCCCAGACATGAGACCTGAAAAACAGGTTTAAAACTTATTTAGGCAAACCACCAGAATTTATAAACATTGAAATACCCAACTATTAAGTTGCAAATGATAAGAATATAAAGGAAAAAACAAATTGTGAAGCATCAAATTTGAAACTAAGTAGGAATATTCCCTGATGTAAACTAAGACAGGAAAATAGAGGTTTTATTTCTCTAACATCTTTAGATATTGTATAAATTGATTCATGCAAAATTAAAGAGCTGCAGAATCCAATGACATATAAAATTCTGGTAAATACACATCATCTTGGTTTAAAACTTTTAGAACATACTTGATTTGGAGAAAAGATATTGGAGCTCGTTTAAGCTCTGTCTCATTTTCTATCATGAAATATTTGAAAGAGTCTTAAAATTAGAACTGATTAAAACTGCTGATTGCCTTACTACTTTTTTTTTATTACAGTATTTTGTGTAAATGCCACATTAGGTCTAAAACTCCTGAACACTGGCAGAAATTATACATGTTCACTGTAGATATTAAACATTAAGAGTTTTTTTGGGGTCATGTGATGGCTGGAGTAGGAGATTGGAATTCTTGCAGGTATTAAGACAGATATGGGCAGGCATAGACACCAGTCATGAGTTTATCTCATGGAAAAGGTTTATTGCAGAATACTGAAAAAAACCATGTGAAATAGAGTTTTTCATTGAAAAGTGAGTTAAACAATGTAATTTTTTTTTTATTATTTCATGAAAGGGCATTTGTAACAAAGATCCTCGTTTTATGCCTAATATCTGACTTATTTTCCACAAAAGAGGTCTCTGCAGTAATGCTTATCCACACTGAGGTCATCTCAAGGGTGGAAGATGAGCATTGTTTTCTGAGTGATAGAACCAAGCCTGGCTAAACTGTGATTGCTTTTTATCTGAGTCTGCTTTGATTTCAATCCGTAAGTTGTTTTACCATTTTCCCTGAACAACACTGAAGGTCTGATTTTTAGAGATATTGAGAATTCAAACCTCAAACTTTTTTTCAATTAGCAGCTTTTTTTTTGCACTATCATTCCAAAGCAGCATTTAATTAAAGATGTAATGTATAATAAAATATATTACAAAGGAACTGTGCATATTTTAGACAAGAATCAAAGAATTGTGTTAGGCCAGCTATTAAGTAAAAACAGATCCTGCTTCTTTGTGAAATGGAGGTGCTTTGGGCTATTTTCATAATGTATTCAGATCTCATATGTTAGCCTTAGAAGGTGTCAAATATATGAACAGCATAAAGATATTTCAAACACACTCTGCCCAAAAAAAAGTAAGAAAAATGAAGACAATATTAATTCCATTGTTGTTTCCAGTGTAGTAATCATATTGAAAAAATACCTATTATATTATATTTAATATATATATATATATATATATATATATGTATAATAGGAATATTATAATAATTCTAATAATAATACAAGAAAATTGATAATAAAAACTTCATTTTTCAGTGGAGGTATAATTAGATTAATCTTCATCAAAACTGATTATGTACAATGGATTACTATCAATATATTATCTTCTAATCTCACCATGTGAGATTTGTCATTGTGTCCAAGCATACTTCAAGAGAAGTTCAGTGGGGAGCAGAATGATGAACTGTGCTCATTCCACTCAAGGACATCATTTCACAAAAAAGCAAGCAAATGGATTTCTTGTCAAGAATACCAAAAGGAAAAAGTGCATTTAATTTCTTATGGGACTTACTACAAGAAAAGAAAGACAAAAAGGGTTTGATAATGGTCTGGAAAAAAAAAGACATCAGAAGAGACCAAATACAAAATGTTTATGCAAAGCAGCAATCCTTGCATGAAAAGTAACTCTTTATATTCCTTGTATCAACAAATTATACTTACTTGACTATGAACATGAAGAGTCAGAACAAAAAGACTCTGAATATTTTGTTAACAGAGAGAAACATAACTGAAATACATCTTCCAAATAAGATGGAAAAGAAATTTTTTTAAAATCATAGTATAACTGCATCAAAATGTCTGGATATTGTGAAATACTGCGTGGAATTTATTATTTTTTTAATAAGGATGCTTACAAAATATCAACTGTTTTTTCATTCTTGAGCTCATTTAGTTGAATTCATTGTAGGGGAAGGAATTTGCCAAAACAGCTGCAGTTGAGTTATCAATGAACATACCCTATTTTGTACTTAGGTTGCAGCAGCTTCCTACTCAAACTTTTCCTGCACCTGAAGCTGTGTCAACCCAGTGAAGCTAAATGTAATCTCTTAGAGAATATAGACAATAGCATTGTGTCCAACAATTTAAATTCTATTGTGTCATTCTGTTTGGGTGTCGACATGAGTAAGCATTTAGACTTTACTGATGAAATTAATCTTCCTGTTCACAGGAAAACAAGTGAAAATGACATGAAGAAGACTGAGGTACTCAACAACTTCTTTTCTTCGGTTTTCATTGGTAATCACCTTCTTCAAGGCCCTGAGCCTTAAGACAGGGACTAGGGGAAAAAAGTTTGGAAGAGAAGGTCAGGTTCAAGACCAGCTGAGGAACAAGAATATACACAAGTCCAAGGGACCCAAGAAGATGCAGCCCAGGATGTTGAGGGAACTGGCTGGTGTAATTGCAAGGCTGCTCTCCAACAGGTTTGAAGAAGTTATGGCAGTCAGGCTAACTCCCCAGCAACTGGAAATAAAAGGGAAACATCACACCCATTTTTTGAAAAGAAGAAAAAGAGGCCCATGGGAATAACTAACCAGTCAGCTTCACCTCTGCTCCCAATGAGAGCACGGAACAGATCTTCCTGGAATTTATGTTGAAGCGTATGGAAGACAGGGCAGTGGTCAGAGACAGCCAACAGTACTTCACAAAAGCAAATCCTCTCTGACTATGTACAGTGACTATGTACAGTGAAGTGACTGCAGCTGCCAGGGACAAAGGAGAACAACACGTAATCTACATGGACTTCTGCAGGACCTTTGATATGGTCCTCACAATTCTTACACCTCAGTTGGAGAGATATGGAGTTGATAATTGGACAGTTACATGGAAAAGGAATTGGCTTCATGGTTACATCAAAAGAGTACAGTAAACATGTCAAACTCCAGCTGGAAACCAGTGATGAGTTGTGTCCCTCAAAGTACCTACTAGGACTAGTACTGTTCAGTATCTCCATTAAGGGCAGAGATAGTGGAACTGAGTGCACCCTCAACAACTCTTCAGATCACACCAGGCTGAGTGGTGCCATTGATATGCTTAGGGAAAGACATGCCATGCAGGTGGACTTTGACAGGCTTGGGAAGTGGGCTCACAAGAACTTCGTGAAGTTCAACAAGGCAAGGTGCAAGGTCCTGCACCTGAAGGAGTCAATTTCCTTTATCAGTGCAGACATAATGATGTATTGCTTCAGAGCAACTCTGCAGAGAAGGACTTGGAGGTACAGGTAGATGAAAAATTGGACATGAGATCGCAATGTCTGTTTGCACTCAGAAAGCCAGCTGTATTCTGGGCTTTACCAAAAGCAGCATGGCCAGCAGACTGAAGGAGGTGATACTTTGCTCTTGTGAGACCCCACTTGGAATGCTGTATCCAGCTCAACATAAGAATGACATTGACCTTTTAGAGACGGTCTAGAGAAGGGCTATAAAAATTATCAGAGGGCTGGAACACCTCTGCTGTGAAAAAAGGCTAGGAGAGTTCAGACTAGAAAAGTCTCTAGGCAGACCTCATTCTAACATTTCATTATTTAAAGAGGGGCTTATAAGAAATACTGAGAGAGAATTTTTACTAGAACTTGTGACAAGAGAAGCAGTAATGGTTTTAAATGGAGAGTAGATTTAGATTGGATAAAAGGAAGAGAATTTTTATGATGAAGGTGTTGAAACACTGGAACAGCTTGCCCACAGAAGTGGATGTCTCACAATTGGAAGTGTTCAAAGTCAGATTAAGAGAGCTTTTAACAACCTGTTTTGGTAAAAGATGTCAATGCCTGTGTCAGAGAGTTTGGACTGTATGAACATTAAAGATCATAAAACCAAATGCTTTTCTAAACCAAAGCATTCTACAATTCTTTAGATTTTAACAGTTTTGAGACTTTACCACAGACAGCTAAACATCTCATATAGGGATATAATGTACAGGTATGTAAGCATAAATAATTGAATTTCCAGGTTTTCTACAATATGTTTTATGAGATTTTTTCTTCAAAACCACTGTAATTATATGTGGCTCTACTTATTTAGTAACAGTAGATAGTTCTTCATCTGTTGGCAAGCAGCTTGCTGAGTCAAGTGAGGGATGAATAGTTTGCTTACTTGTTTTGATGTAGTTACTAAACGTTTTGGTTACTGACAAAGAATTAACATTGTATGAGGTATATATATATTTAGTTGTTGGTTTTATTTTTTCATTTTGCCCTCTATGTTGTTCCTTATCCACTTCCACAGTCTCTTTGGCTCAAAATGAAAAGTCCTATTTCTGTCGCAAAAATAAGATGGATGATTCACGTCTCATACCTAGCAGTCAGCACAGTTCATTTCACTTAGAAAAAGGTTTAAATGCACTAAAAGAAAATGAAAATCCATATCATGTGATTCTGATGTGATCTCAAGGGAATAATCCTTGCTGTCAAAATAACGGTTATTAAAAATACAACACACAATGTGTGCACAAGAGCAAGAAAGGAGGCCTGCTATTTCAGTAACTAATGGATGTCAGAATTTTCATTTTATTGGTACATGAAAGAAATCCCTCTTCCAAGATTAAACTTTATTTTATTTGCGTATTTTCTTAATTATTTCACTCTTTTAAATCCTATGTGACTTCTAGGACATCTTGAAAACCATGATCTGAGCACATCATTCTAATTGTGTGATCACTTGGCAATTTTTCACGGTAAAAAGGTCAGCTGCCTTCACAGATGAACACATACCTTTGTGCTATTTCTTCTGGCACTGTCATGGTTTTCTGGAAGGTTAAATTAGTTTGGATTGGGTTTCATAACCATGAAATGCTATGTCAGGCTCACAACAGAGAAACCAGCTACTGATTATCACATCCACCACCTTGTCTCTCTGTTTACTGAGCAGTAGATTAAACTGCATGTCATTCCACATCATGATGTGACCCTCAACAGCTTCTGGAAATCTTGGGTGCTTGAAGCTCACTGCACTACATCATCTGCAGATGCCAGGGAGAACTGAGATTTGTGACACAGACACCTCCTGCTATAGTTTGAAGAAGCTTGTCCCCCTCCACACCCCGGTTGGGTGGACACAACCATACCATGGTGCCATCCTCACTGACCTGACCACATGAGCTCTCACAACACCTTTCGTGTATGTCGGAGAGGAGTGCCATGCATTCAAGATGCTCCTTGACAGTAAGGCAGTTTCTTTCCTTATTCTGTGTCTCTTGAAGAACCTGTGCCTTCTACATAACTCAGTGCAGTCGTGCTAGCTGTTCTGCCATACCTTGGTTTTTCAAACAACATTCCAGTTTTGTGGCTGGAGTTCTAGTCACATCCGCTTTTTTCCCAGGTTGCACATATGTGTGGCATGTACTTGAGACTGGTTCCTTTCCACCCTCTTTCATCATCCTTTAGGTCTTCCTTGTTGCCATTGCTCTTCACTCTCTGTTTTCCACCTCTTTCTACTGTTTACCTCTTAGCTGTGATTTGCAGTGTCCTTCCTCCATTTTCCTGGTGTAAAACTCTTCCAACCAGTTGGACTGCCTCTTGAAAAAAGTGCTCTTGCCCCATTTTGCCAGAGCTATTAACATCTCTCTGTGACAGCCCTTGATTCTCAAAGGTTGTGTGATCATAAAGCCAAGACCTTGATGTTTACACCAGCTTTGATGACAACACTGGTTGATGACAATCATACACTGATAAGAATTATGTATTCCCTTCAGCTGCTGTCAGGACACTGAACCTAGTAGGAGCTGAGTGACAAAAGGCTTAGCCTGGAGGCATATCAGATCTAGCTGAGAACAAGCCCTTCAACAGCACCAAGAGGAATATGTGTGATGGTACTGGGAATCTTCACTTAGCTGGAGAAAAAGTACCCAGACTTCTGATCTGAATAATTCACTAGGGAGTTTTACTGATCCTGAGGACTTGGATCTGGGATAGTTGTGATTCTGTTGATGATTTTCCAGGCTGGTTTTGTTCCTATGGAAAAGTGACATTAATTTTTAATATGTATTTAAAAAAAAAAAAAAGATTTTTAGAAGAAAATGTGTTGAATATACCTGTAGATGAGAATAAGGTCTACCAATGCAGCATTCTGACAATTATTTTTGAATTGCCTAAAATAGTATTTCCCATAATGTTCTCCACTGTTGTCCTAGAAAATTTCCCTTTCAACCCTAAACTGAAATGAGCTGAAATCAAAACCAGTTGAAATTAGCAATGGAGTACTACTGTCAATGAAAGGAGGTAAGCTTTCTGTTCTGCTGCACATCATGTGTTGGCAGAGGCATTTCCAGCCGTAGTTTCAGCAGACAGAAAGTTACCAAGGTCACACAAATATTCCTAAAAAGTCTACCTAGCTTGTCTACCAAGACTGAAAAATATATATGATTGAAGAAATATATTTTATAACAGTGCAATCTGATAGCTTGACAATTCTTACCAAATGATGATATAGACTATATGAAATATTAATATGAAGGAAAGCACATTTATATCACACAGTCTTATTTAACAATATAAGACCTGTGGATAAAACTTGAGGGTGAAATACCTTGGCTTAAAATTGACCAAATTATTAGATACGCCAGCTTTTGTTTTTCTCCTCCAAGTCGGTTATTTGAGTACATCTTCTGAGCTGATGCAAGTATTTATTACCCACATATCTGGAAGAAAATTAGTTACTCCCTGGCAACATGGATGATCTAAAGATCAAGGAAAAGCTCTTCAGTAGAAGCAGATCACTGATACATGGTTGATTATGAAGCTAGGAAAAATAATATTTTAAAGAAGTTGTTATCATCCAGATTATGCCATCAATGAAGGTTGTATTATGGCTATCTTAACTATGTAATGTTCTGGGAGTACATCTTTGTGTGAAAAATTCCAGTTGGTGAATCACGGAAGAAATGAGAGGAATTTAGAGAGTGGATAATACGGGCTGAAAACAGTATATTAACTAAACACACACCCTCTTCCTTTTTCACCATATTTTCCTTAGTACTGCCAGATTTTATGAAGAAAAGAAGCAGAAAAACCTCTAAGAACATACTGTTAAAGAAAGAATGTCTTGTAATTGTAAATTAAACAATCTTTATTGGTAATTTTTTTCAAGGGATTGTTTAATTGGAAAGGGACTCCATGTAAAATTAGCTACAAAGGCTCTGTGGTTTAGAACAAGAAGACATATCCTGGTCCTATGGCCAAAACTCAAATATTAAGTTGGAATAGGAAAAAAAAAAGCTCAGGCACGATCAATATTAGCCCTCTAATACATCCCCTCTGAGGGACCATGTCCATGTGTGACCCATGCCAGGACAAGACATCCCCAGTGGTTTGTGAATGACCCACGCTGGGGGAAGGACACCCCTGATGGATCAAAGGAACATGAGAGCCTGACCAAGGGTAGAAGAAACCTTCAGACAAACAGCCTCACTGCCTACTCTGCCTGCTGCCTAAACTGCAGGCATAACCTGCAGAAAAATTGCAGGAAGTGCTATAAATGGGGAAGAGACAAGTGTTTATGTAAGTGTTCATATAAATGTTTATGATTATGGTTTGCTTTCCACAGTTACTGAGTCAGTGACTGGAGGTTTGCATTGGCTGTCAATAAGTAAAATAAATTCTCCAGCTCTAGACTGCTTTGCCTGCAACTGATGATGGAAGACACTGACTCAAATGTGCAACTCATTCTGAGATTTGTTACAGGTATGATTCTGTGAGGTGCCAGAATTATTGGCTGCTTTTGATAAGTTGAAAAATTTTGAAGTCTGTTATCAAATAAAGCAGTCAATTTCTTGATTTAGGTCTCCCTTTGTCTGACTGGTCAGGAAAACGGCCAGTCAAAAAACGCCTTCAAAGTTGAAGTGTCTTATGTGAAGGGTTTCCACCTCCACAAGACACTAATTTTCCAGTAAAAGAATCTATTATGAAAGTATTCCAAAGTAGATGTAGTCCTAGAAACATGTCTTCAGATAACAGGACCAGAAGATCCTGTGGTGAAGCATGGGTTAGAGAAAAAATCAAGAGATTGATCTTAACAGATACATGTCAAATAAAAAATGTCCTTTGGAAGGCCATGGTACCGAAGATCTATTGTCTTTAAACATGATTCTCATGAGCTTAGAGAAACTGTTTCAATTTTCAGTTCCAGTAAAATGGGAAAGGGAAAGGGAAAGGGAGGGAAATGAAAAGAGAAATTAAAGGACAAAAAAGGCAGAAAGGGAAAGAAAAGTGAGAGAAAGGGAAGAAAGGGAAGAAAGAGAAGAAAGGGAAGAAAGAGAAGAAAGAGAAGAAAGAGAAGAAAGAGAAGAAAGAGAAGAAAGAGAAGAAAGAAAAAAAGAATGAAAGAGTGAGCAAGAAAGAACTAATGGTGAACCATGAAAAGAAATATGTAAGTTGAAGCTGGTAAACAGCTCTGAAAGTTCTCTGATGATGACATTAGCAGACCAGTTTGCTGAGTGACTGATCAAGTGACACAAAGTAATCCAGCACCACACTGTGAAATTATATCATGAGTTATTATGTGAATAAAGAGCATACTGTGTTTATTTCACATCATATGGAGATCATCAGTTTAAGACAATAAAGTACTACTTTTATACAACTGTAAGTGAATAAAAGATAAAACTTCACACAATAAAGATATTCTGTAATGAAAAAAAAAGCAATTCTTTGAGACAATTAAAAGGAGAGCCAAATAGCCTTTGCTAGGTCTACAATGGGATCACAAATCTTAAGATTTTATGACTGTTGCTTATGCATAATGTATTTTTAAATATTTTTATATATAATTTTATATAATGACAGTAGTTTATCTTATATTGTGACTAAGTTCAAGCATTGATATAAACATAATTTATTTCAATTATTGTTATTTTAGTAGAAAATTATGAGGAAAAAAGTGAAAAAACAGTAGGTTGTTAATATGTAAAAAGAGATTGTAACAAATAAAATCTAACCTCAAAGTATCTGGATTTTTAAAGTCAAATATTGACAACTAAATTAAATAATAAGCAAAATCTTGGATTATACGTATACCTATTGTCCTTAAGTGCAAGGGCACAGGTGAAATAGTTGCCAACTGATATTGGGAAATGATGTGAAATGTTATTCCATCACTTTTTTTCTGAAGTTTTGCTTCCTTTTTAAAGGTTCTTATGTATGGGTTAGTGCTACAGAATGTAATGTTGGGTTTGCTTTTTTCAGTTCTTTTTTTTTCTGTGCTGCTAATTTAGAGAAATGTATCAGCTACTGATTATTGATAGTCTAATCAAGAATTAGTTTTCACACAGTCTTCAATCAAAATATATTTCTAGGACCATATATCACAAATATGGTTTCAGTATTTTGACCAGGGCTTAATATTTGGGGTCTTTGTATGTTGTTTTGTTAGATTTATTTTTAGTATGGGTATTGCTTTTTTCTTTCTTTCTTTCTTTTTTTTTTAATACCTAACAATGTTCCTATTCTCTTTTAAGTGAGAACACATTGTATGCAAAGATGTCTGCAAGGGAGACTAAGCTCCTTATGGCTTTGCAAGTTTACAAGAGATTTGCAGTTTGAATTGGTACTTTGTTTTCTGGCATCTATAGATTGAAAGAATGTAGAATAAATAATCTTCAAATGTGATCATGAAATTTTCTCTGTTGGTAGTTCCTTTTAATTTTATGAAGAGAATAACAAAGACTAGGCACTTACCCTCAGCTCTGAACATAGGTGATATGTTAATCAATGCTTGGAAATGAAAAGGAGTGAGGTATTTGTGTCCAAGTCATCTTCAGGAGTAGAATTAGATTGGAAGAATCCATGTAAGAATAAACTGTGAACTGAGATCCCTCCATATAGGAGTAATATTTCAAGCCACTTACAAACTTGCAAGTCCCAGTTCTACAAGTCGTACTGAAGGTAAGTTGCATAGATTAGTCATTCATCATTTAGTAAGGAGTACTCCGTGGACAAAAGGGGCAGTGATGATGTTATGTCTTACCCTGTCATCGGAGTTTTATGCACAGCATAAGTATCTGAATTTATGCTGTGCATAAATATCTGAAGCAGAAAGCCACGTGTGATAAGATGATGCCATTCCTTGCCACAGATTTTGCTATTCGTGCATTGCCAACACGACTAAAACTTGCACTGGCAAGGCAGTGATCCTCTATGGGTTACTTAATAGCAAACTATGGCATTCAGAAAATGGCTACTGCACAGAAAAACCTTTTATAGATGACTTAGTCCAGTGGCTTTGAAATCCTACAATGGGAAAGGGTCTCAGGAAGTTATGGATTGTCCCTAGACACAGCAGCTGGGACTGCCATGACTTCTAGAGCCTTCTTGAAAAAGAAGCAGAAAATAATGCAGCAAACATCATCAATTACTGGCTCATCTTCCCATCTTCCTATCTTCTTTTTTTCTATACATACCTCTAAAGATCTTCCATAGAGATACATAAGGGTATTTGAATTCCACTGAGGTAAAGCACACAATCTCCTGTATGTGGTATTTGGAATGCCAGGCCTCTTTACTTCCATTATAAGATGACCAAACATGGAAATAAAAGCAAAGCAAATACTCCCTCCACCTCCTGCCCCTTGTAGAAAAGGGAGGATGACATGAAGAATCTGAATAAGTGCTAAAACCTGGTGTCTGATCATCATTTCTCTCTCTTTGCTCTCTTCAGTACTGTCAACTCTTAGGTGAGGGGGTGTCGTCTGGTTTCACCAGCTGCAGGCACAGGGTGCTGGTGACAGCAAGTTTCAGGCAGTACAGAAAGAGGGTGACATCTACTGGAGAAGTTACCACTGGCAGAATCCTGCTGCTCTGCTGCTGAACATAGTCAAATATTCTGTCTAGATAGGAAGGAATCCAAACCATGAGGAAGGAAAGGAGCAGCAGCCATGTGAGGGGGTGGTGAACAAGGTCAGCAAGCAAACGGCCTGGGCTTGTGTGAAAAAAGAAATACATTATCAGCATAGAAGGGCTTAGGCAGAGTCATCTCAAACATTTACATGTAAGCAAGTGATTCATGGCATCATTACCAGGTAAACCCACAGACCTTCTCTGTAAATCAGCACACCGAGATGCCTTTTTGAAGTGCCTGTACAGGGTTGAAACATTTAGAATAAACATGAGGAATTGGAGATCTGTGTGGAGTTGCAGGGCTGTGACTTACACCACTGTGATCACAGAAATGTAATGGGATTACACCAATTAGTGGAGTTCTATAATATAGGGATACAGGGTTTTTAGAAAGAACTTGCTAGAAACACAAGGATGGACAATTTTCCTTTATGTGTGAGAGCAGCTGGAGTGGAAGGAGCACTGTCTGAGGATGGATGATGAGTCAATGAGAGCTTTTGGGTAAGGATATAGAGTTGAAGAGTATAAGGGACATCATAGTGGATGTCTGCCATAGACTGCTTGGTCAGGAACTAAAATAGAGGAGATTTTCTTCAGACAGCTGGAAACAGTCTCACATTCACAGGCCCTGATCCTCTCTGAGGGTTGAACCAGCTCAATATCTGCTGGATGGACAGCACAGCAGACCATAAGCAATCTGGGAGGCTCCCAGAGAGAACTGATGACAACTTCCTGATCCAAGTGATAGAGAATATGAACAGAGGCTTATTCTTAAGGACTGCATAGCCACAAAATGGAGGGGCTTGTTAACCCTTTCACAAACACAGAAACCCTTCTTCTATCTGTAGCTCATAACATTTTTTATATTTATCTCTGCCTTCTGTTAAAGAGTTAGCTACTTTCCATATAGATATTACCAGATTTTATCAGTCAAATATGCAGAATTTTGGAAAAAAATCAGCAATTTATGTGTGTGCCACAGAGTCCTTTTTCATCCTCATGACAATTTCACTTGAAAAGTAAAGACAAGTAAAGACAGACTAAAGACAACTAACCAGATTGTATGTTGTCTAAAATATTTCAGGGTCTGCTTTATTTTGTCACTGTAGTCAGTATGCTCCTTTATTTACACTTATTCAGAAATGGAATGCATATTTTTGTGTCATCATATTTGAACAGAGAAAAAATATGGATGTAAAGAATGTTGACACTGGAATGCACACATGATAATTTTGTCTCATAATTTTTGTTTTTCTACTAGAATTCTTTCAGCAGCCTCTATGTGGTACTATATATATACAAAATTCATTTCCATCTGAAGTTCCATTAAGAAAACAAGTTTATGTGCTGAGCCATACTCCAATTCAGTTCTGCAAGAGACAAAAGTTATTTCAGGAATAGTAAAAAGCCTAACAGGATAAAAACCTGAAGAGTTCAACTCACTTACCATATCTAAATGAAAAACAAGCAACCTTTCTCCACTTTAGTAGCATCTAATTACTGAGTGCAATTTCCCAGGAAACAAAAATACCAAATGTTAAATAGTTCTTTCATTTAGTGGAGAAACAGATCAACAGATCAACCAGGAGAGGTGTTCTGAAAATAAATTATCTCTTTTGCAAAGAACACGATCATCTTGGAAAATGCATTTGAGACAAGGCAAAAGAAAGGGCTCAGTGTAGAGGAAAAACAATAAAGTAAATAGCCTTTCATGGTCAGGTTGCAGGAATTTAACACAATCCTGAAAATTCCCAAAACTGTAAAATTCCCAGGTGTCATATAATAATTTAGGAAAGGGATACCCCCTTGCTTTCTGGGTTATCCAAAATCTCCTAGGAGCCTTGTCTATGATTTAGCTCTCTCACTCTCTCAGCCTGTCTTCACAGGAGAGGTGCTCCAGCCCTCTGATCACCTTCAGAGGGCTTCAACACAGGTACTTCCTGGGCTGGGACCCCAGAGCTGGATGCAGCACTGCAGGTGGGGTCTCAGCAGAGCAGAGCAGAGGGGCAGAATCCCCTCCCAGGCCCTGCTGCCCACGCTGCTTTGGATGCAGCCCAGGACACGTTTGGCTTTCTGGGTTGCCCATGCCCATGGCTGGGTCATGTCCAGCCTCTCACCCACCAGCACCCCCAAGTCTTTATTAATCCATTCATCCTGTAGCCAGTATTGATACTGGGGATTGCCCTGACCCAGGGGCAGCACCTTGCATTGACTTGGCTTGGAACCTCATAAGATTCCCATGGGCCTGCTTCTGGAGCTTGTCAAGGTCCCTTTGTGTGGCATCCTGTCCTTGAGGCTTTTCAGGCTTCTCAACTGCACCACTCAGCTTGGTATCCACTGCAAACTTTCTGTGGGTGCACTCGATCCCTTTGTCTATATCCCTGATGAAGACACTGAATAATACTGGTTTCAATACAGACCTGTGAGGGACATCACTTGTCACTGTTCCACATCTGTACATTGAGACATTGAGCTCTGGATGCAATCACCCAAACAATCCCTCATGAAGCGAACAGTCCACCCATCAAACATGTATATCTCTTGCCAATGAATTTTTACAGGAGAACGGACAGCAGGAGTGCAAAACCCAGCTTTCCCAGCATTGAATCAAGCTGAATAAAGGATATGCTATCTTTGGTAACACCATGGAGGAAAGAAAAAGAAACAACCCAAGAATATGAAATAAGGATACATTGACTGCAGCATAAAAGAAATAGAGTTTAGGAATCATTGAAACAATAAGTTAGTTCAGCAATATGAAAGAAGTATAGTTTAGGAACTGCTGAAACAATAATTTAGTTCAAAAAGGATTGATACATTATGCTGAACAAAATGGATGTGAAATGCTGAAACAGGGTGAATAGCAGTCACAGAAAGGGTCCAATCAGAAGTTTACATGCAGCATGCTAACAGTAGCAAGCATCCAATCATTATACTTCTTTTGACTGCACGATGTTCAAATCATCATGTATTCAGAACTGAAAATGCTATATAGGTGTATATTTTGTCAATAATAAACGACTCCACATGATCATATTGATTGCTGCACGTTGTCCTGTCATTTGGCCTCTGCAGTCTCTGCTTTAGAGAGATATACTGGAGAAGGAAGAGGATCTGACAATAAAGAGAATATGAGAAACTTGGTAGACTGTCCCTTTAGTGCATGACCTTCATACAATGCAATGCAGCCTCTTTTTCCTCCTTTTTTGTTCTGTGATCATCATGGTTTACCTATATTCCAGGTTCTTAGCCTTACTCTTACATTGTTTAATTGTCTTAAAGGATCTGCCATGTCATCAGAGAGAAACTGAGGATGACTTGCTTTGTTGGTGGGGACACATCATCCTTTAAAATGTGTAACAAATATTTGGACCTCTTGATGAGGTTCTACAACTCCCTGCTTGTAAGGTTTTATCACACAGAATCTGAGGATGAAAAGCTTGCAACAGCCTCTAACCTAGATAGATCATGCTGTACAATGGGTTTTTTATGAGCTGTTTTGTAGCTTTGATAAGTGTTTACAAGATGTTTACATTTTTCAGTAAATCCAGTTCTCCTTTCCCTCCTCCTGGCAAAACGCAGGACCCCTCTGTTCCAGGTTGGAGTATTTATTACTTGAATTTTATAACTGCAAACCAGAAGTCCCTTCATCAGCATCAAAATTATGCCTTCTACCCTGCTCAGCTGATACTGGAGCAGGAATTTTCCTGGATGGATGCCTCTTAGCTGTACTGCTAGCACGCAGTTCCTGCATCCAAGCTTCTAGTGTCCAGCTAGGTTGACCATACCATTTCCCCATGTTGGCTCCAGTCACATAAGAGGAATCACAGAGTTATACACAGTGTCTGTCATCAGTACCCTCTCTATTGAGCAAAGAAAGGCTGACTCTTAGTAGTTGAGACCCTGGCTAGTGTGCATGAAGAAGAATATCCTTGAACTGCTCAGAAAATGATTGGTTCAGTTTCTTTACAGTCAAGGTGCAAGGTCATCAGAAGGAAGTGAGATTATCCTCATATTCTTGGAGTTGTTTGGCCAATCTACCAATAGATTCTGTGTCTACCTAGCTCATTATTACCAGTCTGTTGGCACATGACACCATGAAGTACTTATAAACTTTCACCACATGGACTGCATGGCCCAGACTTCATCCAGGCTTTTGGATACCTGGTGGTCATCGAGACAATTATGGAGCATCTCCACCTCAAGTAATTCCCTCAAGTACTGGATGCCTTCCTCAATATTAGTTCTTTTGGTTTAGGAATTTTCAGGATCTTCCTTGAAGGGATACTTGTCCTTCACACTTGGAAAGTAGCTGAGGACTCATGCTCTTTTCCCAATCTCTTTGTCAATGGGTTTATCCCTAGCAAGGAATCCTAGCTGCCAGGTTTCTTACCCTTTAATTCTTGACTATTGACATCAATATGACAACTTTGGAGTAGGCAGCTCAGAATTTGCTTGCCTAGTTGACAGCTGAAATATTTTCATGTCTCAAAGCTCACTTAAGAACAGGGATTGAGTGGTTTCTCACTTAATATTTCAGTTTCTTCCTCCTCCTGTTTTCGTGACTTCTTCACTGCAGAACAGACGGTCTCTTCTTGATATATATCCTGCTCTCTCTTCAAAGAAGCCTCTTCATTCCTTTTTAAATAAGCTGACCTCATTTGCATTTCTTCTTTTTAATTATAGGGGCAACTGATATAGTGGAGGATCTCTGCTTTAGCCGTAGTGTCTGCTGATATTTTTCAGATTCAGAGACCTTAATTCTTACATTTTACAGTGCTGTAAAATGTGCTTCTTTGAAATAGGCAGGGCATCTCTTTTCAAACACATTATGTCAGCATTCTGCACTTGTTCAGGAAGGAAGATCCAAATAAGGGGAGGAGCTTTACAGATACCTGCCCATTTTACCTGACATGTCCTCCCACCCATACCCACACTGCTAAGGGGCCTAGGTCATTTTCCTGAATATTTTGTTAAGCTTTAGAAATCCAAACCAATATTCCTAAGAAATGCCAATAGAAGTATTTTGACTACTCAAGGGTTGTCAGAATACTAAGAATTTATTCTAATGTGGGAGAAAACATCACAAATGTGGTGATGGTGCCATTCTGTATTTCCTAAAAAATCCCAAGTGAAAACCACCTCTCAGAGAAAGAATGATAATTCTGCAGTTGTTAATTGCATCCATCAGATGATCATTGAAGTACAAAAATGACCTCAGTATAGAGCCAAAATACCAGATAAACTCAAAACCAGAGTTTTCGCAATAAATCTCCCAGGCAAAGCATCACTAAGCTCCTCAGAGCCCAGGCAACTGCAAAACCCAATCTTTACAATATACCAAAAAATAAAGAAAGAGCATATCAAGAACAGATGAATCAATACAAGAAACTGTTTATAGGTAAAAATCCCTTCTCATTCACTCTAGTCAAGTCTGTTATTATCTCAAACCCTTCATGCCCTGTGCTGGGCACCAAAATAACTGCAGTTTACACCTGACCAGCAACCAAGCACCACAGAGTTGCTCATCCACTCCTCCCCTCCCCAGCAGGATCAGTGGAGTAACTGGAAGCGTAAAAGTGAGAAATTAAGTTACAGGTTAAGACAACTACACTTAATTACAAAAAAAAAAAA
>VXAC01006153.1:0-39955 GCA_013399225.1 Rhipidura dahli | reverse complement strand
AAAACCACATGGAATTTATGTCCCAGATCTATAATCTCAAAGGCCCAGTGTAATGGAGTAGATGGATAGATAAATGGAATGAAGAGGACTTAATATGAGTATGAATTGCAATAGGCCAAATACATGATAACACATAAAACTCTCCTTATGAAGCTAAATGTCACAAACATTCATATGCTGTCTGAGTAAACACAATAGGATATGAAAATTAGTGTCATTGATAACAAGAAAATATGACTGACAGATAACTGAATGGCCTAGAATAGCTAGAATAGTTTAGGATTAAACCTATTTGCTCCTCAAAAAAGTGTGTAATGAATGTCAAAAACTACACAAAACAAAAAGTCAGCTCTTGACACTGTGGCACCTCGCCCATCTTGAAAGCTGTGCAGTACAGAATAAGTTACTTAGAATTATTCTAGCACTCTGTGTGTTGGTAGTTATCTAAGACACCTTATATTGTTCATGGGGATGTTACAATATTTTATTAGTTACTGCCTATAAATTTTATTAAAGACTTGTAGCAAGAAGATGCCACAGAAATAAAAAGTACTATTTTAATATGAGTTAGAACTTTATGTACCATGGAAGTTTACTCTGTAAAATTTCTGCTCTGTAGAATTTTTAGTATCTGTATGATTTCTTATTGCTGTGAAATGAAAACATATTTTACAATAGATAAGCCCATCTACATTGCAATAATTAAATAAATATATGTTGTATTCACTGTTACACTGAATTACATTCCTGAATTACATTCAATTTCATACTATAGTATTTTCTTTGATTCTCTGGCTTTCAGTGAAGACAGTTATAGCAGAAAAAAAATCAAGATGTCCTTCTACTGCAGATTTTTTATTGGGAAGTTTAGAATGATATTATTTTATAATACTCAGGACATTTTTTTTGAAATACAACATTCAGCTAACTGAACCACTACTTGCTACTTCTAAGAAAATGATTGCTCATTTCCAAGGTTTATTCTGTGTTTTACTGAATAAAGCTGCCATGCTGTGGCAGGATGTATCTGCCTGCTCTCTACCACAGATGGTTGGTGCATATACAAGAGATAACCCAGACGGGCCACAGGCCCAGCACGGGGTCATTTCTGGTACCAAAGGGCTCAGGCCCTCAGCTAAGAGTCAGCATCTTAGACTGGAGAACAAATGTGGGAAGAGATGAAAGAAAAAGAAATATTCTTGACCAAAAGACACAGTTCTTATGTCTATAAAAGCCCACACAATAATCACGGAGGCATAACTATCTTACACAGACCCCCAAGAAGCCTTCTACCCACATGCCCCAAAAGCATGTCAGACTTCTTCCCTGAGCCTGGACGCAGATTCCGTGGTTACTTTCCTGGGAATTGAGAGAAAGGATTTCGATGTGTGCTCCATCAGGAATTGGATGGTAAGAAACATTGGGTCCTAAGTTATAGTACTTCTTTGCTAACTGTAAAATTAATAGGTACCTTTAACCCCACGTGTATAATACTAGATGTCCCCCTTTTTGTCTTATTCCTGTGTAGTAATAGTCTGTATTAAGTCTTATGTCTGTAGTTTTGTTTCTATTAAATAAATAATTCATTTTATGATAGACTGAACCAGCCATTATTAAAGGACTTGCAAATGAGAGTAAGTCTTGGGGTGCTGGACACATCAATGATGCAATTGCCTGCTGCCAGAGGCCTGGGCAAAAGGCAGGGACTTATTTAAACCCACATCATCCATTCTTAACACATGCTCATTTGATAAAAAGGATATAAAAATATAGGAGGGATTTTATGGTTTGACTGAGATATGCAGCAAAACAATTCTTTCTAAATAAAGGGTAAACTGGGGCTTTACTGTACACCACATAAGTACAATAATGCAAGAGTAGCATTGGATAGCTTATAGTAGTCTTGGATAGCTTTTGTTCTTGAAATAGTCTTCATTTTGATTCCTGACCAGATGTCAGATAGAGATTCTTGACTCAGGCCTCTCCTCAGCCCACCATACCTCTGTGATCTGCCTACTGTTTGCACAGAAAGAAAACTATGCTTCTGCAAGTTCTGCTTTTGCTGTTCTTGTTATTTACCAAAGCACCTTACTGTTCAGATTAAGACTTTCAAGAAGAATGAGTACCTGTCCGTACTAAAATAAACATAACAGGACTGTACAATTCACCATATTGGGCATGGGCTAAAAGTTTCAATACCTACCCAAAACTTGCTCAGACCTATTGTTTTTATTTTAATTGTGATTTTTACTGTCCAGAGCAAAAATTTTGTTAAAGATTTTAGTCATGCTGTGTTGGCATTTTTATTGCAGTCAGACTAATTCAAAAGTAGCCACAACTTTGCTAACTCTGGTTAATATTGGAATGGGAAACAACAATTTTCAGATTCAGATTTTGATTTGAGATAATTAAGACATGGAATTCATCTGTCACCAAAATCTACAACATACCAAAATATTTTCCTTGATTTTGAAAGTATAAGTATGCCTACCATTTTGTTCTTCTCTAATTTTATAATTAAATGTTTTCCTGAAATGAGGATGTAGAGTTTGGAACAGAAAAAATTTATTTGTATGACTCTTGCTATGCACTGTATGAAGGGATTTTAATATGGCTTATTATTTATAAGGGCTACCTTGTGCACTCCTAAAGTACAAGAATTACCAAAAGGCACAGAACTAATGAATTCAGAACAAATTCTTCTAAATTAAGAACTCAGGCTATTGTTAAAAGTATGAGATTTTAAGTAAATACATTAATAAAAAGTGCCACAGAAGAAAAAGTAGCAATTTATACAAGCTTTTAATTTGTATAGGAAGCATTTGAAATTTCAGTGTGTAAATTGGCCCAGTGTTGAACACACTCTCATTGAAATGATTCCACTATCATGATATTCAGTACCCAGTGAAATACATCACCAATAAGAAAATAATGTATCTTTGATTATATATCAGTGTAGAGCTGCAACTGTTTCCTAAAATTAAAATACTTATCAATAGATTAAAAATTGTGCAAGAATACCAGAAAATTGCTCCAACATAAAGGGTATAAAAAATGCAATTTAATACTTAGTACAGATTTGTTGTAATAGTTTAAGGTGAGCTAGGACATGAAATGTATAAATGCTGAATATAACTTCAAATTTGTTTTAAATTTTTAAATAAAAAAACTCTAAAAAAAGCTGTTAATGTCCATTTTCTTCTTGTCAAATGGAGTTTTCTGGAGTGTCACATAAGTATACACCTTGCTGAGGTTAAAGGAATGGCATATGCTTCACTTACAGTGACTTAGCATTTAAGAGGTGACAAATCCTAACCACATTTTCCTGATCACAGAGAACGTGTTGTAATTCCAAAGAGAAAAACTTTGTTTTCAATGGAATGCTACTTCTAAAGCAACCACTAACATATAGTGGAGAAAGAAATAAAATAAAGGGTATGCAAAATTTTGTTTCCAGCAAAAGATTTTAACTTTGCATGATTTAACTTTCATGATCTTTTTATACTTATCTATTCCATCCAACAATTTTCTGGCACCTACTAAAATGTCTTCCACTTGTATACTTTTCTTGTTTGTATCCAGGGATTCTTTTGCTTTAGTTTCAGTGTGTCCTGAATTCACAATTTCTGTTCGGGGACTGTTGAAAGGTAAGACATCTTAGAAAAAAATAAAGATGAGACAAAAAAATTACCCAATGAAAATAAAAATAAGGCATTCTTACAATAATTCTGTGCAAACTTCACTACTTAATATCCCATCTAAAATCCTTCTCCAAAATAAACATAAAATAAGCTTTAAAATTACTTCTATATGATTTTTTCTGATTCCACGCTCCTCTTCTTGTCAAAAAGATTTTTCAGAATAGAATAAAAATTGATATTGTAGCATCAGCATTTAAATGGTACAGGGCATCTGAAATGAAAGAGTATACCTCCCAAAGAGAATGACCTAGGCAACAATCCCTCAATCAATTCATAACTAATTTGCTCAAGCAACTAATTTTCAGCAATTACTGTCCTTGATTGTACATTATCTATTTGTCAGAAAGGAATTGAAGTGGTGGAAGGATGTTAAAACTTCACCTGCAAGTTCAGAAGCAGAAAAGGAGTGGAAGTGGACTCCAGACAACTTCAAGCCATAGGTCAGTGCTTAACAAACTTCAGAAATCTGATAGAAAAGCTAAGGCCCTTAAGAAACAAGGCACTTCCACAGTGCTGCACAGACCAGCAGAAAATATCTCATGTGGAGAAAAAAAATCCCAACTTCAGCTTAAAGGACAGTACAAACATGATCTACAAAATTTAGGCGATTCACAGGGGAGCTCAAAGATAGGCATTTAAGTTAAAGGTCTCTTCCCAGATGTGCTAGCTGGGCTTGAAGCTAGCACAGCTTACGTATCACTCGAGAGAGGCTGCAACACTCAGGTGAAAGAGGGTGTCCAGTGTACAAAAGTCTGATTATACGGTTAACTCACCACCCAAACTGACATGATGCCTGGAAGCTCTACAGTCAGAGACCTCTTCCTTCATAGTATAAGCCAGGGCAACTAAACTGCAAAATCCCTGCAAGACGTGTAGGGCTTTGCTTGTAGGGCTGTCACACCTGCAAAACTGGAGTCCTTTGTGACTCTGAGAAGCACAGAACTGAGCTGCATAAAACACCATGCCCCCTCACTCTGACTGTAACGGCAGCATAAAGGATTTGCAACACCCAGAAGCTCCTCTGTCAAAGTCCATCTATTTTACACAGACCGGGGTCTGCCACAGTGGCCTGACATGGCCTAACATATAAGCCCTATGAGTGTAAAGCTCTAGTGGACACTGCTGCACAGTGTACTGTAACAAGATAAGGTTAAAATAGGGAAGTATCCATCAGTATTTCTAGAGTGATGGAGGATCCCAACAAGGGCCTGTGTTGGAGACTGAGGCATGCCTTTCTGGGAATGAGTGGTAAAAGCATCCTATTGTGACTGGTCTCAAGACTCCATATATCTTTGGCATAGACTGCCTCCAGAGACAGGTACTTCAGAGAACCAAGGTGTGCTTTGGGATGGTATAATTGCCTTGAGAATGGATTAAACAGCTGTCTAGGTTGCTTGGTCTCTGAGAGTAGCCTTCTGTTGTGGGCTTGATGTAGTTCAACTGCAGAACAACACTTTCTAATTGCTACCCTGACACTACACAGGTGACAATATCATGTCAGCCAAGACTGCTTGGCTATCATCCATAAACTATTCTGGTGACTGGATAGACACCTTTTTTTTTAAATCCCATATGGCCACAAGCTTCTTAGGTGTTGTGGGCTTTTGAAGAATGGGTATTCTGGGTTTTATTCTTATTTTTCTAATTATTCTGTGGGCCCTCTCTATTGAATGGCGTGGCTTTGAGTGGGGCTTTGAGAAGCAGCAGGACTTTAAGCAAATTAAATGGGAGATAGTTTTTGCTGTCCAGACACAAGCCAGTTCAGGCATGACAAGATGTGAAACATATGCATTATGCCCAAGCCAGGGATAATGGCCTCACCTGGATCTTCTGGCAGAAGGTGTCTGGACAGACGAAGATTAACGTCTAAGGTTTTGGAGCCCAGAATATAATCGATGTGAAGCCAACGGGCTCTCCAAAAGAAAAAGGAATATTAGCAGCATATGTAGGTGTTGGAACTTCTTCAGAAGTAGATGATATGGAAGCACAGCTTTGTCATCTTGGCTTCCTGTGCTGTGCTGGATGTAAAGAAAAGGAGGGTCCACTCTGCACATCATGTGTGTGGTGCTACATGGAGTAAGTGGCTTGCACTGACAATGCAACAGGCTCAAATGGGAAAATCTGACTGCATAGAAACCTGGAAGCAATCATGGACTCTCCAGAGGACCAAAACTTTGGAGGATTGCTAGAGGAGGTGACAAAAATTAAGGCAAAATTTATAGGTCAACTGATAGATAAAGCCTGAATTCAACCTGAAAAACCTTTTTTTCTTTGTGTCTGTTATTAGCTGCCTGTCAAATTTTAGAGACAATCAACTGGAAATAACAGATACAGGAACTTTTGTCCTCTAGCTTCTTCAGGTGCTGTTTTTCTTCTGCACAGTGTGACTTTTTGCCACACCATGTCTTAGCTGAGGGCGTGTTTTCTGTAGGGTCTTTTATTGTTATTTTTGTTACTTCCATTAGTAGATTTTTTTTTTTTTCCCCAGGTCATTTTTCAAGCAGAAATTTTACATCTATTCTTTCTCTAATATTTCTTTCCTAGTTTGCACTACTGTAAATCCTTCAGAAACAGGGAAGGAAAAATACAACTATTTCATTGCTAAGGATTTCAATATTTTCCATGCCTTCTGCTTATACAAAGAAAGACAGAAACTGGAGCTAGGTATCATCTCTTCAGAGTCAGTACTTTCTGTACTTTGTAGTGATTCTGCACAGCTGTGAGATATTAAAGAACTTTCTTTCATGACCCATTTTTGCCTGTGACCAATTCCTTCCAACTGGTGTTGGGGAGGGCTTCTGGGAGGCTCTACCTTTTGTGCATTCACTTTCCTTTCTCCCTATAGACTCATGTTTCCTCTTAGATGTGGATCTTTGTTAGCTCTAGTTTTTATTAGAGTTGTCACTTCTTTTCTCAAGGTCACAGCTATTCTTTTGGCTGTGCTCTTCTGTGTTACACATACTTTCTGCCTTCCTAATAACATTTAGACCTTAGACAAGATAATTTTAGCTGAATTCATTTCAGCTTCTAATGAAAAATAACAGCATAAAAAAGAAACTCTTCACGCCCAAAAAGTAAAGGAGGCAGAAAAGGCTATTTAAAGCACAGTTACAGCTTAAAAATGAAGCTGTCAATACTTTTTCTGCAAACTTGGCATAACAACATGCGCCCTTCTGGGTTTTGCTCACACTTCTCCCAAGTGGAAAGCATTTTCTCAGAATTGCTGTTGTCTCCAGATGAGAAATGCTCCTTCTTTTCTTACACATCTTACCCTTACACTCTCTTTAGCCATGTGCCTCTCAGAGTTTTCCCAACATATATTAAAAACTACAACACTTCTTCATTTTGCTAATTTATTTCCTTCCACTTGAATATCCAACTGTGCCAAAGTTATAAAGTCATAAATTTACAATTACTCTGGATTTAACTGTTGAATTAGTATTTGAAAACACCTATTATATGTGTGAGAATGGGAAGGGAGTAGAATAAATGGAAAATTAGCACCAGATTTGGTGTTTTGACAGTTTCTCCAAGGCCTTTATTTTAAATTTATTTCAACATCAAGTTCTAATGACATGCATGCATTAGGAAATGGAGGAAGTATAGTTTAGCATATCTACTTTGCAATGGGCTGCACCTTCTTGTACTGTAGGGAAAGTTTTAGCCTTGATGCACAGAAGAGCTTTTGTCTCATATCCACAACACAAACACAGTGACAAAATAGAGTTTAATGGCGATATATAACAAAGAGTTTAGCACAGTGTGGGTGAACTAGATTCCATTTACTTACACTGGAATATAGATTGGCAAGGAAGAGCAATATTAGCTCCCAAGAGAGATGTTAGAAGATAAGAGACAGTCCTGCATTTTTGCACTGTGATGATTTTCTTGGTTCATTGATCTCTTGTTAACCTAGATAAAGCATTTATCACAGATTTGTAAATCCATAGAAATAACTCAAAAGCATGGCACAAAAAGAGAGAAAAACATGTAGAAAACAGTCTATGCAACATGTTGCTTCAATTTACCAGTGAAATTCTGCTTGTAGTGAATACAGCAATGCAGAATTTGTTAGAAAGTCCAGCAATGCTTTTATTTTCATAAATGTGACAGATAAGAGGTATACGGGGACTGATTATGACTTCTGTGCTGATTTTTTTCTCTGCTGCAAAGCCCTGAAGAGCTAAAAGTGAGATACAGAATAGTGACATGAATGTTTGACATGTAGCATGTTGAGAATGTATATGTAAAAAGATGGCCCATTGGATTAGGAAATATGGTGATGCATACTGCAGCCTTTGAGAACGAGAGCATGGCTGAACCTGGCTTACACTTCTGGATGTTGCAGGGTTATAGAATCATAGAATAAGGTTGGAAAAGACTTCTGAGGTCAACGAGTCCAGCCATTAACCCAGCAATATTCACCAATAAACTGTGTCCCCAGGTACCACCTGCCATCCCTCAGGTCCTGCCAACCCAGGGTTGATCAGGACCATGCTCTGAATGTTGAATATTTCCAATGACGAAGTCTCCACACCTTCTTTCTCTAAGCTGCCTGTGTCAGTATCAGACCACTGTCACCGTATAAAATTTTTTTCATTAGTTATAAGGGTGTTGTGATTTAGGAATGGTGTTCCCCAATTTAGTGACTCCACCACAGCACTTCAGTGTGCTGCTTGATCCCACCACGGTGGGTTGGAGAGGAGAACTGGAGGCAAAAAAGGTAAAGGTCACAGATTACAATAAAAACAATTTGCTGAAAACAAAAATGAAATAAGGAAACAAACATTAACAGCAAAAATGATAATAAAAGTGTGTGCAAGGGAAGTGAATGATTCACATGTCATTTGCTCACCACATGGAGCCCGGCAATATCTGACCACCCATCAGGTGATGTGACCCCGAAGGGAGCCCTTGCCCCATCCCTGGAAAGTGACATGAGGTGGTATAGAATAACCTCTGGGTCCTAGCCATGGCCATGGAAAAATTAACCCTGTCCTGGCTGGAATCAGGAAAAAGTGTTTGGAAAAGAGTATGTGACTTGAGTCCCAAGCATGGCTGGATTTCAGTGCTACTAACTTAAAAGTAAATATGATCCAGCAGCTCATGTAATGTTTAAGGCACAGTATTATGTGTATATAATAATACTATAAATTATATAGTTTATTATATAAATTTATATATATAATTATATATATTACTATAAATAAATTATGTGTATATGACAGCCAAAACTGTCATAATTCTTTTTTTAATTCTTTCCCTTTTGATGTTACTTATTTAGAAAACAGATTTAGTCTATTCTTTATCTATTCTCACAGCACAGTATACAATGTAATGTGACCTACCAAGAAAATATTTTTATTTTCTTTGTCCTTCACTTACTTCTGCATATGTCACAATTCTATTTGTTCTGTACAGGAGGGATTTATGAGTTCAATTAGGTGCCATGAAATGCCCCCTAATCACTTGAAAATTTAAGACAGAATCACTGTTAATTTTTGGGATATTCATTCATGGTTCACTTTTGCCAAAATAAAAGCATTTGAGTGGACACTGAACAGGAATTTCATTTTTTGTTAAGGCATATTTTGGTGTGTTATCTTCCAAAATACTATATATCCAACAGTATGTATATTTTTAATAGAAAGCTACTAGCTGATATTTGCATAAAGCCACATTCAACACTTTGATCATCTTGGGAGACCATGGATTATTGTGTTTTATTTCCATACACATATTCTAAGCTTCTACACCTAGACCGCTAATCAAACTCAAGGGGAAAAAAAGAGATTTTTTTTAAGAGATTATAACTGTTCAGGGTTTACACACCATTACAATCTTCCTTGGGTGGTGAGATGTCAACTATCGCACCTTAATAAAAAGAGCCTGCTGTGCCCAGCTTCCTAGGATGCCCTCAGCAGAGGTAACATATTTCTTAGTCTTTTTATTATGTTCACTGAAGCTAAATGCTGTGTGTGAAGTTTTCACAGGAAGAGTGTATTGCTGCATAGGAGTTTCTGGTTCAGAAAGTGCAGCAGACAGGCACCTCTCACAGGGAACAATAGCATAAGTGAAGCAGAATCATCAATGATCAGCACTTGACCAATCAGTCTACCCCAGTTTAGACAGTCCAAATTAACTTGCTAAAGTAACTGAAGTTAGGCTGATTAACATGAGATGCTGATCCAGCCTGAAATCTTTGTTTTGGTAGCATTGGGATGGCACTTTGTGATGCCGTTATAAGAATAGCACTGTCTCAGGGTATGTTTGTTATGTCTCATTACCTCCTTGATTACTGTTTGAACTTGCTCTTCAGCTGCTGAGGAGGGGAACAGAAGAACAGAGTAAAGAAGTGTTTGCTTTTGTTTCTTTTCCTTGGAAAGGTTTACTTCTTGCATAGGACTCATTTAAAAAAAAAAAAAAAATAAAGCAATCAGACCACAACACAACAAAAATCCAGAAGGTATGCAAGTTAATATTATACTGTTTTGTCAGCCACTTGTAAGTAAGACTCTGTGTCATTTATTACAGTTAGAGTGAGGTCGCCTGCAATGTTTTGCAACAAATAGCTTTGAAAAATCACTTTCTATAAAATATGAGCTTATATTTCCTTTCTATAGAAACAAAGAAATGAAAATGTCCTGTCATAAGACAAATTCCTGAAAATGTGTCCTCTTACCTGTAAAACATTCTGGGCCTGGCTCAGGTGTAAAAAGTTAGCAGAAATTAGTGACTGAAAAATAACTCTGATGTTTTCTGTGGAACTAAGACATCATTTTCCCTCGAAGATCCCCAACTCACCTGTCATTTGTCAAATTTTTTGCCAATGCTGTACTCCTTTAGTATTATCCTCCAGTTAGATTACATCACACAGATCCCACACTTCAAGCTCATATCTGTGACAGGAAAATTTTAGAAGAATCTCATTTCCTGCAGTTGTGCTTTTGGAATCCATTGCATTAATATATACACAGCCATTCTCCAGACATACTAATTAAAGGAATGCTCATCCAAATAGATTATTGTCTGTGTTCCTTTCAGAGCCACTGCTGAAGAATACATTTGGTGCATGTAGCTGCATGTGCACACTGCAGAGCAAGGTGCAGGTTGAGCTGGCAGGAGCCCAAGCCCAAGGCAAGAGGTTGTGGCCTGCTGACTCTTCACATAACAAAGGGCCCAGGGACCTCAGGCTGGCCAGGGAACAGGACATGCAGAGACAGCAGGAGATGATGACCCCAGACTTTCCTGTGCTTTGACTTTGTCATATCTTCATTGATGATCTGGATGAGGAGATTGAGTCCACCATCAGCAAATTTGCAGAGGACACCAAGCTGTGAGTGAGTGTCAATCTGCTGGAGGGTAGGAGGGCTCAGCAGAGACACCTGGACAGGCTGGATCCATGGACTGAGTCCAACAATATGAGGTGTAACAAGGCCAAGTGCCAGGTCCTAAACTTTGGCCACAACAGCCCCAGCAGTGCTACAGGCTGGGGCAGACTGACTGGACAGTGGGCAGGCAGAAACAGATCTGGGGGTAGTTATTGACAGCAGCTGGACATGAGCCAGCAGTGCCCAGGTGGCCAAGAAGGCCAGTGGCATCCTGGCCTGGATCAGCAATAGTGTGGCCAGCAGGACCAGGGCAGGGATTGTCCTTCTGTACTTGGCATTGGTGAGGCTGCACCTTGTGTGCTGTGTCCAGTGCCGAGCCCCTCAATTTAAGAAGGATGTTGAGATGCTTGGATGCATACAGAGAAGGGCAAAAAGGCTGGTGAGTGGTCTAGAACATGAGTCCTGTGAAGAACAGCTGAGGGAGCTGGGGTTGTTTAGCCTAGAAAAAAGGAGACTCGGGAGACCTTATCACTCTCTACAGCTGCATGAAAGGAGGCTGTAGCCAGGTGGGGGTTGGGCTCTTCTCTCAGGCAACCACTGACAGAATGAGAGGACACAGAGTTAAGCTGCATCAGGGGAAGTTTAGATTGGACTTTACGAAAAAATGCATCACAGAAAGGTGACTGGCCATTGGAATGGGCTGCTCAGGGAGGTGGTGGAGTCACTATCCCTAGAGGTGTTTAAAAAAAGACTGGATGTGGCACTTAGTGCTATGGTTGATTAGGTGGTGTTAGGTCATAGGTTGGAATTGATGGTCTCAGAGGTTTTTTCCAACCCAGTTAATTCTGTGATTCTGTGACTGTGAGGGTGTAAAAGCCCTGGAATTCCTTTGTTCAGGGTCCCTCCTCAAAGACACCAGCTTGAACTGTTAATTTATTATTTAGTTATTGCATCATGATTACCTTGTTGTAAGGATCTGGACACCTGAGACTCTGCTATGGGAAACCTGGAGTTAAGCTGGTGAGGAAACCCAGTCTGACTGTGCAAGGTGTGGGGTGTAGCTGTGAAGGGTCATAGTTCCAGCTCAGGTGGTGTGAGAGACTGCCAGAACTGCTCCTGGCTGGCTGGACAGGGAAGTTTTCTTAACACCACTACCTTGGACAACTCCCCTGAAGTCACACTCACTGGGGCAGTAATGAGGAGCCTGGGGTGGTGTGAACAGAGCATAGGACAAGGGCGAGGGAAGGGCAGAAACTGTCCCTTTCCCAGGCACCCACCAGACCACAACAGGATACTGTTTCAGTATCCAACTTTGGGGACCCAGTGGAAGAAAATATATATCTGATCTGGCAGTACTTCAGGGGAGACCCCCAGGGTAGTGGGGTAGAATTCCTCACGCCACAACGCAAAGCTGTGGGACTGGGACAGGGGCTGGTTTAGCCAGAAGAACGATTTTCAGTAGGAGGTGTGGAAACTTCTCTAAGGGTGATTAGCATTCAGCTGGAAGAAATGTTTTTCCTTTCTTAAAGAAGGGTTAAATCCCTCAAACCAATAGTGTTTTGCAGATGAATTTAAGAAAATCTTAAAGGATTACTTAAAATTCTAAAAATACAGTTTTCAGAAATATCTGTCTCTGTATTTTGGTAAACTCTGTGATGGGAAATACCAAAATAAATGGCTTTTTTTAAGTTGTACAGTTTCTGAAAGGAGTAAAATTCCTTTTAAATTGCAATAATATTCATGCTTCCTATGGAAAATTGAGAGTTTATCTATGGTTTTGATGGAGGGTTTTTTTTGTTTGATTTTGTTTATTTGTTGTCTTCCCCTTAGTTAAAACATTTTATCCCCATTTTATTTGGTTTTGTCTTCATGTGATTTTATGGAATACAAAATAACTTTCAATCGGATGCAGAAAAAATGAGGCCCATAGAAATTTAAATGTCACTTTTCAGTCTTGATGAAGACTAGTGTTTTGACAAAATTTAGATGAACTTATTAAGAATAGGTGATAGCTTTGGTGAATTCAAATTATATTCTTTAAATTCTGACCTTGCTAAGAAATGCATCTCCATGGAACGTTAGGCTAAAGTTGTCTGACCAGCTCTGCTCTGTGTCCTCCTCAAGCTCTCCTCAAAGTCATTACCTAATAAGTTTGCATTACAGCCAACCCTACAAATTAGAAAACTGCAAAATGCTAGACTTAGATTCTCTGGGCAAAAACTTCAAATAATTAAATCATGGGATAACTGTCTACCCCTCAGGTTTTCAGGTTTTTAACCACTATGCTACTTTATTTACTTCAGCCATGAGTTAGCTACAGAACTAATGTCAAACTCTGATCTGAGGCAGCTCTGATCTTTGCTGCAGTGTAGATTCTTCTGATCCTAATCTAAACCAATTCATTTTGATGTAGTGTCTAATCTTGCCAAGCTCCTGCTAAAGAAATCTATTTAACTAAGTTTTCATGGAACCTGTTTTCCTTAATTTAATTCTAATACTAGTGGTATATAAGTTATTATTTATCTGACCTAAATATGGTGATATGGTGAAACACTCTGCTTTGCTTTTTCTTTATTTTTTTGGTGGTAACGTTACAATATTCTAAAGATGAAGGAAACACCTGACCTACTAATATACCATGCAGACAAAAACTGGAACTTAAAAGTAGGTCATTTGAAACAAAATGGGAGGACTGGAAGCAGACAAACCTCAGTCACCTGAAAGAACAATGATGGAAGAATTATATACTTTTGTGTACTTGCTGTTGTATTGCTTCAGTTTTTTTAGAAGCTATGAAGCAGATTTTACTTGACGTAGATTTACCAACCCTTAATAACTGAAACAATATATATAAATTTTGCAAAATCTGACTTGCTTTTTGACATTCAAAATATTCACTTTCGTAAAATTAGTTTCCCCTAAAGTGTATTTTTTTGAACTGGGGGTATTGTTAAAGAAAACATAAATTTGCAAGCAATTTTTTTAGTGTTTTATTGATTGCTTCTGTGTGTACTTACAGATGACCAGGGTTCAGCAGTAGGTTATTTATTCCTTTTTCTTGACAGAAAATTCAAGCAGCAGGAACTGACCGTGGATTTTTGTGATTTGTCATTACAGAGTAGTTCTTCCATTTTTTTGCTGAGTTAAATATAATACTACTTTTTTTAAATTCCTGATTGGTCCTGGTCACAAAACCAAAACAAAACAAATCCATGAGTCCATGAATAAAGAAATTAAAATAAAATATTTCATTCTAGAAATATTTATGTTCTGGTTTAACACCCAATCTTTTCAAGGAGATAGAGATGTGCTATTGCATTCTGTTATTTCAGCAGAAAATTAAAGACTTGCAGGGGTTTTTTTGTGGGGTTTATTTATATATTTACTCATTATTTTGGTTGGTTGCTTTTTGTATTGCATTTTTTTTCCCAGAGGAACTATGCTGCTATGAATGAAAAAACTGGCTGCCTACATGGGAGACCTTGCTAAATGGAGAAAAGAGAAGAATACTGGAATACATTTCTTACTTTCTTGTGCACAAGATATAAGCCCTGAAGTAAATTTTGAAGCTTTCTGAAAAACCTGAAAGTTTTCAGGTTTCAGTTTCTGAAAAATATAAGATATGTTTTTTTTCCACTGGAATTTTGTCTAATACACTAGACATGAGCTCCAAAGCCATGCTATGTGGCTTTTTATTTGCTCTTTCATCTTGAAAAGGAACCTCTGCGCAATTCAGCATAATATTGCATACTGTACAAACTAGTTATTATGTAGCTTGCACTTATTTTTTAAGTACTGTGTTTCTTAGGCAACTCCGATATTCATAGTTTATTAACTACAAGCAGATGTGGAAATATCAAAATGCAACAAGGATATTCTTTCCAAATACAAAGAAAAACCTCTTAAAGTAGTTAGATATATTACTCTGGGAAAGTCTTTGCACAGAAACAGCTTGGACTTTCCCAAAAACCTTCAATATGTGTTTATGGGTGGGGAGTGAATATCTGTTTTACTGTGGGGTATCTTCATTAATCAGATTGATATGGCATTGTGTCTTGCCCTCCAGACAGAAGACAACGATTAATTAATTTTTTTTTCTCATGTTATCATCCCAACATTAAGCCATAAAATTCTACTGCTGCTAAGAGTCCAATTTTATCTGTCCTGGTAAGAGGAAAAAAAATATTCAAAATCCTTGTGGCTACCCATTAGAAAAAGTTCTGAAAACTCTGAACATCTATGAAAGAATATACTTTTCTTTCTTTTCTTCACTCACCTGCTCTTGTATCACTGTGGGCAAAGTACAGTATATTCTGTCATTTAATACTTGAAGAAAAGGCCCTAAAAGCACAGAACCGAGCATAAGTAAGGAAGAATAGATGGTTTAAAATGATGGAAAAAGCATCACACCAAAAAAGCAGACAGGAAGAAAAGGGTTCTAGCTATATGCATAATGCAAGAAAGAGCATGTGCAGTAAAATAAAAATTGATTCAGAGCCTGTGATAATCGGCTGTATCCAGCTGAAGGCCAAGGAGAGTCCAGCCCCTGTATGGCCAACTGATAGACTGATACTATTTTTATTTTTCTTTCTCTAAAAGTAAAAAGAGTAAGCATGCTTTATCTTGCATATTTTGTTCTCTATACTATTTGCACTGGAAAAAATCAGAGTTCCAATCTGTAACCAAGCCAAATACATGCAACTCTGCTTTTGGCTAATATAGGAAGCAATGAAAACAGCCAGAAGGTGGCAGTTTTGGACCATTTTGAAACAGGCCTGGCAAGGACTTCGAGCATAACTAGACTCCTACTGTATGTTTAGATTCAAACAAGAAACAACCTGAAAGATAGTTTTAAATTATTTATGTGATAATATAGTCAAGAAATAAAAAGGAGGTTTCATCCCAAGAGTGGTAAATTCTGCCCCTTTTAGCTTTAGTCTAAATACAAAGGCTACAGCCGAGAAAACAACAGTTCCTTCAGGAGCTACTCAATTTACTACATAGACATTTAGAAACAAAATAACTACAACATCAGCTAAGACATTCCTGTGCCTTTTGAACTGATCAGGGCAAGACCATTCTCATATTTTAGTCTAGGCCTTGGTAGGCTCCTAAGGTTCTGATGAATTAACAGAGGTGTGTTTGATTTGGATTTCTTTTATTTAGTTATTTTTTAAACTTAGTTTCCCGTGTTACAATAATGTCTGGTAAATGGCAATACTCAATAAAATACATCCAATTACTCATCTAATTATGGCAAAGAAAGACAGGAGCCAGAGAGGAAACTGACTTGCTTATGAGAAGCCTGGCTTGACAAGAGAGCTCAGAATTAAACCCTTAAAAATTATCAGAAGGTAATAGCTAAAATATTTGGTTAAGTTAGCAGACAATAATTATTTTTTCTTTTAGCTAGACAAATCTATAATTTAGAGATGCAACCCCAGAGTTGAGTGCTGAAATATTTGTCAGTCCTGAAAGTTAAGTCCTGAAATATTTGTCAGTGAAAACTACTATTAAATCTCTAAATTAACAATGCGGTAGCACATGGTTTCAGGATTAGGGTATGTGGTAGAGCATCTTCACTGTACAGCTTCTCCCACAGGTGAACACTTAGTACCATGCATGATGTGCCACATCAAAGGCACTGACACAAAAACTAAGCTTTGAAAATACATGTGAATAGAAAAAAAAATAATTAAAAAATCCCTATCACATTACAACAGAAAAAAAAATCTTTTTGTATATCTTTAGTCAAAGGATTTCTGTCTTTATAGATATCTGAAAAAGAACTCTTAAAATAGAACTCCCCTGTGCTCTCCTTGAAAACTTTTCAAAGGACAACTGACCTCTTTTTTCACTTTACACTACTGTCATTCATGAAGAAAATAAAACTTTAAGAAACTCTATGTCAAGGACATAAAGCAAAAAGTTGGTAAAAAGCATAGGAAACAGAGAAAAGAGAACAGGGCATATTCAGCTGTGAGGTCAAATTTTACTATAGGGGAAGAAAGGAAGGAACTAAGATTCAGGATTTTAAAATAGCATAAACTTTGATGAACTGAAGGAATCACTAGTAAAGTCAATTATAATGAAGAGCTTAGAGACTTGAATATGAGAAAGGTCTGGAATTTCTTCCAGTGAAATGATTTAAAGTATTAGGAGTTATGTATTCCAAGAAAGGGAAAAAAATACAGGAAGTATGTAAACACAAGTAATTGAATAAGCAGCTCAAGAAAAGTGTTGTGGTTAAGAAGGCAGAATAAGAGGAATGAAAAAAAAAACTAATTTTTTGCACTTCCCTAGAAGGCAAGAGGTGTGAAATCAAGTGATGATTAATGGAAGTCTATTTGAGGGCCTACACCTTGCTCTACCAAAGTTTGAGACAGAAAATCAAATGGGAAAAGGGACTCCACCTCTTCAAGTGAAATTAAAAGTGAAAAAAAGGCCTTGTGAGAGTGTGAGCAGGGAGTAGAAGATACATATATATATAGCTCCCAGGAAAATCAATAGTTTTCTTACAGTTTTCAAAATGAAGATTCTACTAATCTCATACAAAAAGACCATATGGATGCTGGCAAATTTGAGTTTTGCAATACTACCCAGGCTGTGCAAGATTTTTCTCTTTTCTCCTAGGATTGTGTGTGGACAGTAGTCCAAACTAGCAGCATTACCTTGCATGCTGTCTTCTGGATCAGTTATTCTAAAAATGGGCAGAGGAAGTAATGTCAGGTTTCTTTCTTCCTTTTGGATTTTGAGAAAGGTAAGAAACATGAGTATTCTCCTAAACTGAATTTTGGGCTTTGTGGTACTGTAACAGAAAATTGTATCCTTATTGCATACTTACATGTGTGCTTTGATTCACTGTCTGTCATGATGCTTCAGCCTAATTGCACTGTATTGTATCTTCAATATTACATCCTTCAACACCTCACCATTTCAATATTGGCTATTCAGGTGCAAATGTCTAAGGTTTAGGATTAAAAAGACAAAAAAGTCCTCCAATCTTCATCCCTATAAAAATTCTCGAGCTCTTAAACAGATTAAGCTTTTAAGAGAAAAACAGAGGAAATGACAGTAATGAAATAAGGCAAACAAAGAACACAAAACAAAATAAAACACAACTATCTCCCATCCCCAGTCCTTATAGACTTATAGAAAGTAAAGTATTTGAAAGGAAGGGCAGTGAAGTAAGCCATATATTAAAAAGCAATGCAGCAATTTGCATTTTAGAGTAACACAGAAATACATCATTCCCAATATTCCTTTCATATTAATACTGTTTCATTTGATCCATATGTCTCTGAAGCAGAACTCAGGGCACGGCAGCAATGCTAGCTAGCTCCTCCTATCCCATCATACAGAGGAGCTCTAGAGGGGATATCAGAGATTTAGAAATAGAAGAAAAAAATAAACCATCCAATTGTACCACCCAAGGTAATAGGAACAGTATGCTGTGGCAGAGGCTGAGAGAGATTAGAAAAGTTATTCTTATGGGATTTAGTAAATTTAACACCTTCTTAACATCTCCCTCATCGCCCAGTCAATACGGTGCGTATGGCAGTTAAGTTTTTGGTTTCTTACAGTATTTACTGTGTCAGGATGCTCTGCCTGGAATGACGTAAAACCACTCGAAAAATGTCCTGTCTGCAAAGCTGTCCATGGTAAATGAAGAAAGGGGCACTGTGGAGATCTGTACTACCCACTGCCTTTTCTGTTTCTACACTGTCCCCCCTTGTCCTGCCCCAAGCCCCGGCCACGCCCTCGGTTTCTCCCTGTTGGTTCCTGTACCCCAACTCCACCCTGGGTGGTGAAAAAATCTCCCTGCTCCCTGAGCAGGTGGCTCTCTCCCCCCTGGGAAGTGGCTGCACGTGATGTGTGATTAAAGCTTTCCTGAGGCTGCCATGAGAGTCCCCTCTGCCTGCTTTGCCATCGCTGTGCTGCCGTAAGGCTGACAGCTAAAGGAGCAATCGTGCGGGCTGTCCGGAACGGATTGCAGGAGGGCAGAGAAAGTCTGCCCTGCCCTGCCCTGCCCTAGGAACCCCAGCTGAGCTCCAGGGAAGGCTGCAGCTTGCTGGACCAAACCTAGGCACTACAACAGGGCATCGTCCTGCTTTTGGTGTTGAATAATGCTAAAATCTGACTCATCAATCCTGAAGTTAAACATTCTGATAGGGAGATGAAGATAAGGTAGGCCTGGTAAAATATCCAGGTAAAGAAACAAACAAGTGATACTACAGATAATATACCTAAAGCTGCTGAGCTCACACAGCTGGCCAGGAGACTTATGACTGACAGTCAATCACGTTATAAAGTCCATTACCAAATTTTAAACCCAGGGTCTTCTAAGACACTCCTTCTTGGAGTGCACGTGTGGAGGGTTCCTCCTTGAGTGGGGATGCCCCTTAAGGTTACTCCACAAGGCTGAGTGAAAGACATTTGTCCATGAATGTCGGTATGGGTGAGTAACATCTACTTAATCATTAATTTTGCTGGTTTTAATACAATTCATTTAATATAATTGGTAAAATTTTGCTTTATAGTGCACTACACTGTAACGGTTGCCATAGTTCCTGTACTTTGTAATAAGTAATTCTGATTAAGATCTTTTTGTCTAAGCGTTATCATAATAAATCATATATATTAATATATTTATATCTATATCTGGCTTTTCCATCTTTAATCCTGCAGACAAACTTATACAACTTTTTCAATTAAACCTGTATAATCCTCTACACATAAACTGTTGATGAAATCTGGGGCTAAGATTGGATCCAGATGCACCCAGGCTCCTCTCTGTGAAGGGGTTTAGAAAGCAAGAGGTCCCTTCTGCCTCTTGTGACTCAATAGGATGACTTCTCTGATAAATTTTGCCTGAAGGTCCCATTCTACCTGTGACACTTTGTGAATTCAATTATGCAAGTACATGCTTTTGTAACTAATTTTTCTTCTGTTGTGAAAAAACTTGCAAAACAGCCTCCGTTCCTGGGCTTTGGTTTTGCATTTATAACTTGTGTTTATGGGTAAGAAGTCACTTGTCATTCAGAACCTGTGAAGATTAAATAAGTACAAGGTAATCAATGCAGAAGTTCAACCAGAAGCTCACATTCTCACTTATGTGGTTGGAACAGAGCTTCCTTTGTCTTCAGTAGTTTTGCTACTTGCTCTCTGCTTCAAACCTTTGTTTTTCTGCTCTAGTGCTCTACTGAAACCTCTGTAGGTTTCTTCTTTTTTGTTGATCACTTATGATACTGATTTACTGAGGACTTATTTTTTAAGAATTGGCATTTTCAAAGTTCAAGTTGTCTGCAATATAGGTTATCTTTATAATAGTTCTCAGAGAACTGAACTATGTCATCATAACAGTCTTCATCAAAGTTTCTGCTGGAAATATGCTTAGCACTTTCCCTTGAGTCAAACTCATTGACTTCACTGTGAACTTGATCCATCAAGTGCATAATGTACTATGCAAACTTCAGAACAGAGCTCATTTTTAAGTACAGAAAATATAAGCCACAGTGAAAACTGGAAATGAAAGATGCTGGCCCAGATAAAAGATGCACATACAATTTAAATGAATTCATAGCTTTTAAAATGCTTACCACAATTTAAATAAATTTATAGCTCTTAAAAATTTCATCACTTTAAACCACTTGAGATTTCTTTGTCAAAAAAAAAGGCGTTTTGAGGGCCTGTAAGGTTTCAGGAGCCTGAACGTGCTAGGAAATGTGTTCATGCCACTGAACAGATCTTTTGTGCCTTTATTCTGCTTCTCTGCACATGCTTGTTTAGATGAAAATCAGCTCAGCATAAAGTGCCAGCACAAAGCTTGGTTTTGGATTTAGTGGTACAGAAAGACTCAGAGTAAAATTTACTTTCCATGGAACAAGGTTTCTAATTGCTCTCCTTGCCTTCAATCTAACACAATTATCTTATGTCCTTTAACTTTTCTAGTCCTTTTCCACCAGAAACACAAATAGGAGTTTTGCATCAGCTAGTATTTGAAGACTGAAGTCTTGTTTTCTGTTCAGAAATAAAATTTAAATGAAACTCAATGTGTTCAGTCCAAATCCCAAGCAAAGAGAAGTTTTTCCTTTCAAAAATGCTACTGGGAAAGACTTCTGGGTATTTAGGCTGAGTTTTAATGGTAGGTAATGGGAAATATATATCACTTTGCTTTGGCAACAGAATCTACCTAAGCCCCATTAAATTTCCAGTTAATCCTTATTCAGTTCTATTTTTAGTCTTTGTGTCTACTCATCATGCTTTTTCTGATTTAGCAATGAACATGTAACACACAAGACAGTGAACCTGTAGCTGCTAAAGAAACTGATAATTGCATTTTATGTTAGACCTTGGCCTAGAATTAAACCTTCTGAATGCAAAACTGGCTATCTTTGTACTTGTCTCTTGGGTGAATGCAGGTTTAAATGTTTTCCATTATCTGTTTACATCTTCAACACTTGCAAACCTTATCTTATTCATTTGGACTTCAGCCATTTGGTCATTTGTGCAAGAAAATATGTGAATTCTGGTAATTTGTATTTCTCATACACAACTGAAAAGCTGGGTTTGGTTTGGTTTGGTTTGGTTTGGTTTGGTTTGGGACTTTTTTTAAAGATATCTTGCATGGAAGTCCCTGTCTGCACTTGAGCTGCCAGTATTAATTCTACTTTTAAACAAAATTTTCATGGTGGACCGTTAACTCTGATTTTTCTGCATGACACTCACTGTGGCTATCCTCTTCTTTCAAGAAAATGATTTTTCTGACAATCAAAGATGTTTCTGCCAACTTACTGGCAACAGTATCTTAAACACAGATTTTATAAAGCCCATCTCACTGCCTCTGCTTTCTTTCTGGTACTCTTTCTGGAATATGGTCTTTCTTGTTAGGTGGTTAAGCTTCAAAAAGCAATTTTGAATCTTCAAGAGGGAAAAAGGAAATAAACTGGATTAATTCCCTTTGGAAAAAATGGCCCAAATTTGAATATCTTTTCATACTTGTTGAATTTAAAAATATTTTTTTCCTTCCTGCTGCAAGTCTCACTCTTTCCTGTGGAAATGAGCAGAAAAATGTGCTAGGTTAGACAGGAAATGTGTAGTCCTTTAAGTTTTGTGAACAGGCAAAATTGTAAGCCAGTGATTCCAGTGGAAAAGAGAACACAATACAGAAAGCTTCTGTCATAAGATTTCTCTCATATCATTCCATTCAAACTGCTTGACATTGAAGGTAAAAATATACCACGCAGGCATTTCTTCTCCTGTAGGAGATGATGGTATTGTTCTCTGTACTGTTAAGTTTTTGCTGTTACTTTAAGACTGGTATTTTTGAGGAAAAAAAACCCCAAAATTATTTGCACAACTTCATAGGTATGTCTTTGTGAACCATAAAGAACTCTTGTATGCAGGTTTGTGCAAATAATGGATTTACCTACCTACTAGCTCATTTTTTTGGGGGAAAAAGAAGGGCTTTTTTTGATTTTCTGTGCTTGTTTTGGTCTTTTCAGTGTGAAGGGCAAAAGACCACAATTCCACTCCAAATCACATAAGCCTGTCATTTCTTATCTTTCCCAAAAGATAAGAATCTTTCCCAAAAGAAGAAGAATCAAACAGCTTCATAATTTATGAAGTTCATACATTGAGAGCTGGTCTAATTTACTTATAAATGTATCCAAAGACATTTGTTTTCTTGTTATAGATAAAATAGTATTTTTTGTTTGTTTTAGAATATGTGTAGGTCCTTCAAAATGCAAAATGCATGAAGTCTTTTTTATATTGATTAAAAAAAAGGTACTCTTTCAGGAGTTGGTGTCTAGCATGTCTGCCTCAGTTGGGGAACAAATTCACACAAGTAGGATAAAATGCAGTTTAACGCAGAAACTGTTTGATATACTAGTTAAACAAGTTAATGTTCATAACTGTTTAATTAGGACTATTACCCAGGAAGGAATCATGTTAATATACTTTACTGCATGAAGAAGGAGCAATGAGATTGCAAAGAGAAGTTTGTTTTGTTTGTTTCTTTAACTTGAAGAGAAAAAAATAAAAAGGAAATCATTTATAGAAATATGAAATATCAATGAATATTAAGGGAATTACTTATAACCAACAAGACAAAAAAACTTGAGGGACATGATCTCACACTGTAAACATTTTTAAGACAGAACCTCAAATGAACAACAGGAATTCTTTATAATTTCTGCTGACAGTAAGACAAATATAGTTCACAAAAGCCATGGCAAGGTGATGGTGGTTAGAATACATTAAAACAATGGTATCAAATATATTTAAAAAGAGCATTAGAAGCAGATGAGAGGAAGACTGAAGGAGAGGTGTACTTTCTTTATGCAGAAGAGTAAGCAAATACAGCAGTGGGAGTAGCCTAAGAACAGCTGCTGCAGAAACACACCATGAACATTGTAACACTAACTCTAGTGTCCGAAAAAATAACACATTCAAGTTTAGCCCCATTTTATGATTACCTGTTTGCACAGGAGACATTTATTTGTGTATACTTATATAGAAATCTCATCTAGAAATCTAATCTTACAAAGCCAATCCTCAATCCAACAATATTATATGCAACAGTATTAGTAATAATAAATCAGTCAAAATTATATTATGTTGATCAAACAAAGGGTTTGAGAATTACATATCAGAATCACCTAAATGACTGGATTTGCCTTTACAGACTATTATTTCAGATGTAGATTACATTCGCTCAAACATTTTTATTTTATCCACTTCTATTCTTTACAATTACATTTCCCATTCTGTAATCTGGTGATGAAGTGATTCATTGTGAAACCTCTGAATCCTGGTTAAGATGTTAATCATTTTACAGTAAATTAGCTTAAGGATTATTTTCTTCAAAGTTAGGGGTTTCTATTGTCTCTGTTTTCCATCTTATTGCTGCCTATACATGAAGGAAATGACAATTTAAGTGTAAAAATATTGCTCTAGAGAAAGAATTTAATTACCTAAATTTTGGACTAGTTTTCATTTCTGTTCATTGTTACTTTACACAATGAAACTTCTAATATTTTACTAAAAATTATAAATAATGTACACGTTCATGCTTAATGTGTTTTGAATTCAGAAAGTTTCATGCCTAAAAATACAATTAAACCTCAGTAATTTTGTGTGTTTTTCCAAATTCTTATGTTGTACTTTCTGGCCAACTCCCTTTGTTATCTTCTGGTTGTCATTATCAGCCAAAGACAGTTTGCACAAAGACAACTTAATACAACAGAAACTGACCCAACAAGAGCAAGACTAAAGTCTGTTAAAATCATCAATTGAGGCAAAATAGTGAAACATTAAATTAATGTAGTTAGGCATAAATATACAAGCTGCAGTTGCATTGTTCAAACACAGTTTTCTCTAGTTCAAAACCATGCTACTCATTCACCTGAAGAGCTCAGAAATCTAAAAAATCTGTTACTCCCTGTACCCTGCAGTCCCTTTTTGCCTCTCCATCTTTCTTTCTGCATGAATTCCTATACAGGGGCACTTGGCACCAGCCAACACTGCTTTACGTAGAACAGAACCGATTCAATAATCTTATCATCATGTATTAATGGAATGGTTTATTATCTTATAATCATGGAATGGTTTGTGTTGGAAGGGCCCTTAAAGACCACCCAGTTCCTACCCCACCAGCCATGAACAGGGACACCTTGCACTAGACCAAGTTGCTGAGAGCCCCATCTAACATGGCCTTGAACACTTCCAGGGATGGGGCATCCACAGCTTCTCTGGGCAACTTGTTCCAGGGCCTCACCACCCTTATGTGAAAGAATTTCTTCCTTTTATCTAACCTAAACCTACTCTCTTTCAATTTGAAGTCATTGTCCCTTGTCCTATCACTACATGCCTTTGTAGAATGTTCCACCTCCATCTCTCTTGCAGAGAAATAAAGTTATTTGTTTTAAACGGCAATGACTCGTCTGTCTGATAACCTGGTAGCAGCTGCCACCACGGCTCCTGGAACAGAGCATAAGACCCCGGGATCTGGCACAGCCTTCCCAGAGTTGGGCTGGCCAGGACCCCAGGGGAGCTACTGAGGACCAAATTGGTGGCCCCAAGAGAAACTGATAACAACATTTTTCCAAGATGTCATAATAAGATAACAGGCTAGAAAGATATTATGGTTGACGTTGTGGCCCTTCTTTCTGTGTTCATTATCTAGGTCCTTAAATACAAGTGACTTACCTAAAGTAGAAGTCATGGCATCCAAATAAGGGCAAAAGATACAAACCCCATGATTCACCTTTTAGAGTAACTCCTATTCAGTAATCAAGTCTTTTCCTCATAACCTTATTTAAATATTGCATGTCTGAGGGAATAACTAACCCCCTTATAATCAAAAGTTCAAAATTAATTCGTCTCATAAAAAAATCTGCATCATTATGTAATCAGTGTAGCCATATGGACACTCATCCCTTTTTATTCCCTAAGACTTTGAATCAGGTACTATTTTTTTTTCTGTTCATTTAATGTTATGTAGTTCTGTAAACACACTTTCTCACTTTCTTTCAGGTTGGTAGTAAGGATAACAAGCTTCTGAATAAAATTGCCATTCTCTTCCCCCTAAAGATAGCCTATCATGGTTTTGGTTTTTTATGAAGTCTCATTTTGCTACAGCACTGTATGAAATAAACTGTTATGATTACAACATTTTATATCTAGAAATCCCAATCCAAATTATTTAATGTGTTAATAAAATCTCTTGACATTCTAGTGTGGTCGAGAGGCATTGTTTTTGCCCAAAGGAGTCAGAAGCAAAATGAAAAAGAGCATGTTAACTCACTTGGGA
Organism: Rhipidura dahli; assembly: GCA_013399225.1. Lineage (NCBI taxonomy): Eukaryota > Metazoa > Chordata > Aves > Passeriformes > Rhipiduridae > Rhipidura > Rhipidura dahli. Next base: position 14,108 of record VXAC01006153.1, on the reverse strand, counting down.
ATAACAGAAAGTTTAGTCTGTCAATATAAGGCAGTATATCTGTCTGAAAAAAGAGCTTAAAAATAAGATAGAATGTTGAATTGGAAGGAGAAGAAAATGGGAAAATTCAAATATTATATTCAAAGAAATTTATATTGCCTATGGGAAACTCATCTGTAAAATGCTAAAAGCAAATGGAGATTTCTGGTTTTGGGCAGGATCTTAAGAATTTTCTCTCATAATTTCAACTGAAATATAATGAGTTGTATCCTATTATTTCTTGTCATAATCTTTATTTTTAATTTTTAAATGGCTCTGCCATAATTTTGTACCAAGGCCACCCTTATGATATGAAGAGATTCTGTAGACCAGCAGCAATAAAGCAGTAAATTTTTGTTATATTGTACAAATAAATGTATCTCTTTAAAGTCTTTCCTCTGACATCTGTGAACTTTGCTTAACTCACACACCACTCAAAGTCATTAATTTCCTTTTTGGACTTCCTGAAAGAGTTTACCTTATAGTATGGATGGCTTGTTGGGGTGAATAGGCAGACTACTGAAGGAAATAAGAAAAGAAATGCTCTATCATGTACCTTAGATTTTATTCACCAGCTAATAAATATTGCAAGTCATTCTAATAGATTTCTAAGTGCAGGAAGATAGGCATGATGTGGGGATTTTTGTTTTGTTTTGTTTTGTTTTGTTTTTTTTTTGTTTTAATGTACTAAAAACCTGTAAAGAAACAAACAAACAAAAAATATATTTGGGATAACTAAATCTGAGTAACTATTTCCTATTTGGATTTCTCATTTGGTATAATGCATCTAAACCCCATGTATGGTTTTTATTTTCATAAAGAGAAGTGTAATTTAAAATACTTAGGTAAATACTGTACATGGGTGTGTTCTCTGTGAAATCTGACAGTTCCACATCCTTTCAGAGCAACACCTGAAAGAAAAGTTAATTTCCATAGGATGCCTCAAGTGGCAGTAGATGTTCACATATGTGCAACTGAATTCCTTCCAGAGGTTCCAAGTGTGTCTGTGAAGTGCTAAAACTTAAGACCCAGGGTGATGCCTAAAAACTGAGCTTATGACTCACATGACTTTTTAATGATTTCATTATTCTTCTAGCTTTCAAAATTTCATTCTTTCTGCGTCAAGAGAGAAGATTCTGAATATATACATTTTTCTTGTTGTTTAGTGGTGCACTGTTGAGTCAGAAGCTTCTTCTTGAGTCTTTCAAAAATCAATAATGTAGTTCTGAGACATGTCTCAGATCACTTGCTCTCATGCCTTCATCTGAATTTTTATTGTCTAGCTAGAATATTTACTAGAATATTATAAGTGATATGACATGATGGAAAGTTGTTTTTCAAATTTTTTTGTCTTGCAAAACTCTGCAAGACTAAAGGAAGAACTGATTTGGAAGGAGCCTCTGTAAAATCAACAAAGGCAAGTAAAGTGGACTTCAGCTAGATGGGTTGTTTTTATTAATTTTTATTCAAAAAATAACATAATAATAATAATAAAAGAATGAAACCTGTTTCTATTCAGGATTTACATTGAACTGTAGAAGCTGGCTAGTAGTCAGCATAGTTTCAGTGTTAGTGTAAAGCTGAACCAAAATCAATAGATCCCACGAAGGTCAGTACTAACATAAGCTCAATTATGAACTGAATTTCTGGGACAAGATCAGCTTGTTTTTCACTGTGAATGGAGCCACAGATGAAGGTAACGTAATTAATATGACTATGAAATTGTTGTAAAGTGTTCACCCTAACCATAGGGATGCACTGCTAGTAGTCTCATTTTGCTTTCAGTGCAGCTGATAGAAATGTTACTGTGGATTGCATGGAGATTACAACAGAGATAAATTGCACGAGGCTATAGAAATAAATGACAACCAATAATAACTATAATCAATGCTTACTCTGTTAGAAAATCTGAAAACATTCTGTTAATGCTGCAGCACAGAAAAATTATCACTGTTAGTGAGAGTGGATGATTACATCAAAAGGAGTCCATGAGTACATGAAGCAGAAACAGTTACACTAAACCAATATGCTCAAGTAAGCTTAACTCTAATTATGTTATTTTGTTCTTAGGTGAACAAAAGTGAGATGTGAATCCTACAAAACAATGTTTTGTTATTTTCAAAGTTTTCCTTCATTACCCTATTTTCTTCAAAATTGCTAAGATTTTAACTACTTAAACTCTTAAATTTGTGCTTTAATTTCTGATTTCAGAATTTGAAAGCTTGTCCAATAATCCTTATAGGACTTTTTGAAATGAGGATTAACATTTAAAAGTCTTCATACCATTTTAACAAAAATAAAAGATTTCATAAGTAAACTCCTATTCCAAAAATAGAAAAATATCCAAAAACCAGAAAGATACAGAATAGGAAAGGAGTTAACTTTTTTTTTTCTTTTTCTTTAAGTAAAAATGAAATGGGAAGATATAAAGTACTTTTATGATTCCATAATGGCCAAGATGTGTTACACTTTTGCTCATAAATCAAAGGGTTGAAAGCTGCAAAAGCTTCAATACCGAAGAGAGCTGCTCAAGGCCAGGAAAATGTCAACCTTTCTTCAAAGGTTCAACAATATACTCCTGCTTCTCATCTCTCATGCAGGCATTATACTAGTCATTCAAATCCCTGGGATGTCTAGGATACCAACTCTCATACAGCATCAAAAATACTGGGTCAACTGTGAATAAATGCAACAAAAAAAGAAAGATAAAAAAGGGCTAGAGAAAAAATGAGTAAAGTCTGTAGTTGGATGAGTGTCATGCAGGTTTCTTTAGTGTCACAAGAATACCCCCCACTGAATATTAACACACGTGTTCACTTTAGGTAGAATGACCCGGCTCAAGCAAAAGTGTGGGGTCAAAGATGAACCAAATATTAAAAAAAAAAAGAAAAAAAGTCTGTGGAATGAAACTTTGACCTTGTTACGAACAGAAACTTACAACTGAAGAAATAATCAAGAATTCAGCTAAAATGCCTCCTTAGTCAAAATAAATGTCATCTTATCCTAATATTCAGGTTACTATCCAATTTTGCTAGGCTTTTATTTTCTTAGGATGGATCTTAAGATTGTGGTAACTTTTCTTAAATCTAAAATCTGTCTGCAAACTGAAAATCAGGTCAGAAGAAATTATCTTCATTTGTTTAAAATGAAATAGTTCTGCCATTTGTTTTAGATTAAATACAGAACAAATGTTGCAGAGATGGTTCAAAGCAGATGTTAGAAAAAATAAATAATTACAGCTAAATTTCTTCTGATTTGAGAGTTCCTTCAGAAGTTGTTCTTTATAGTTATGCTGTACAGATTTCATAGACATATCCACACTTCCCTACCATCATGTTCTTCACTGGTTCCAGAGAAACATGTCTAACTTATAATCAGGTTCCAAGAATTCCTTAAGATGTTCAAAAGAATAATATTTTTAAAAGATTATAAATGTTTAAAAAAAGGATATACAAAGCAATGTGCCCCTCATAGTTCTATTACTTGTTGTATATTTTTGAGAAATACGATGGTTGGTGGTTAATAAGTGTGCTTCACTTGTTTGTTGCTTGATCAAACTTGACACATGGCAGAAGTTGGACAGGGAAAAACAGTTTTATTCCAAGTTGTCCATGCCTCAAAGTCACCATAGGCAGGAAAATCAAAATGACAAGATGAATTATAATCTATTTATTTTTCATATATAATCTGCAGACCACTGGAGTAAACTTTTTTTTTAAATTTACAATGGAAGTGTAAAACACTCATAGTCATCTGTCACTAGGCTCTCAGCAAAAGACTAAGATTTCAAATTCTTTTCAGACAACATACAAATGAAATTTTGTTTTCTTAGGCTTTTCAGTTGCCTTCATGATCAAAGAAATACCAATAAACCTGCCAAAACTTTCTTTAAATTATTTACCTAGTTTTATTTTCAATAAATTAATAGATAAATAGTAATTTTAAGTGCCTAAATAATCTTTAAGAAAATATCAGGTAGATGTTTTCTACCATCTTGAATAATAATCTTGAATGATCTCATTGAAAACTGTCTTCTTGATCTGCAGATATATTTCACTGTTTTGTGTCCATTACTATGGAAAACAATGGATTTATGTAAATCATTTTTCTTGTGATCAATGTGTGTCAAAGCAAGTCATATTATCAATAGTAAAGGAATCAAGGGAGTTAAAACTGTTTCTCTCTCTAAAGATTCCATTTTTCTCACGTAGAAAAAAAAAATCTGAAATTGTTCCAGAAAAGCAATAATATAAAAGACACTGAATTGTATTTAATTTGAAGGTCAATGACAAGTTTTCTTAGTTTGTAAGCAACAGCTCAGTCTTCTGAGGATGTTGTTCAGTGATCTAATTGTCACTAAATACCGACTGAATCTTACATTTTCTTTTTCTTTTCCTTTATTTTTTTTTTAATAGTCAGAATTAGGCAAGTGGCCTTGAATAGTTTTGGAGAGAAGAACTTACAAACAGAAAAAGAGGACCCTAAGATAAGACATACTTCCGTCTTAAAAGCAAGGGAGAAAAAGAATTTGTGTAGCCAACAGTGCTGCCTGATTTATGATTTTGATTTACAGGCAGTTCAGTTTGAGTAAACAAGTTGAGTGGCAAAGAGGACCATGTTTGTTCAACAGTTTCTGTGGAAATACATTTCTCAGCACTTCCTTTTTCTTGCACTAGGTCATGGCACACTGGGATTGCTTGTATAATAAAAGGTCTCACATATTCCTTATTAAAACTACTCCATAAACTGTAAAACATAAAGATTATAAAAGAATAGAATGTCTAGACCACTATTGTGTGAGAATTCTGCCAGTGAATATATTGCATTATTATTTGTGGATATAGGCATGTATATGTTCACATGTGGGTGTGTAAAGAGGTCAAAAGGTATACTGATGCGCAAAGTGAAACCATATGTCAAAAAGGGATCTTTTATACTCTTCAATTCTAATTAAATCTGTATACTACTTTCTTGAATATAGAGTATTTTCTTCTACCTTATAAAGCAAATTAGCTATCTGTGCATTGAATTATGTAAATTACATGAGAAAAAATAACATCATAAACTCTTGTGGAATAAAAATCAACAGTTGTTAAGATTACTTTTATTTTAAAGGAAAAAGTACATAACTGCTTGAGGTTGTAATCAAAATCCATCCTGTTTGATTTGTTGTAGGCGGATGACTAAAGTCTTACCTTACTATCAGTATGTGTGCTGTAAGGAGCCATATACACTTGATGCAACTGTGTGACATTTTAAGGTGACTATTTCACACTTATTTTGCTGCTAGCAAAATCCTTCAGAAAATACAGCTATTCCCTCAAATGAAATAATTTATTTATAATGCTTCTGGTATCTCAGTTAAGAAGAATTAAAGCTATAAAAACTGGAGTTCCTAAACTGACTGTTTAAAACTAGGTCTGGCAAGAAAAGAGATAACATGCTCCAGTATTTTTTGATTCAAAAATAATTTACACAGTTGTTCAGCAGCTGACCTGTAGGCCAAGCAAAGATCACAGAAGACTAACTACATTCAAAGCTTGCTTAATGCAGAAAACAAGCTGTCTTTTCTGACTTGAAACTTGGTACAGAAATAGCAGCATGGATCTTTACAGCTCAAATAAAGCTTCAGTGACAGAATTTTAGAATGAAGACAGAAGGATGGAGACATAGAATAGTTTGAGTTGGAAGGGACTTTTAAAGTTCATCTAAACCAGCAACCCCTGCTATGAGGAAGGACATATTCAACTAGATCAGGTTGCTCAGAGCCATGTTCAACCACTTGACCAGTAATTTAGCAGAGTACCTGAAAACTTTCTCAGTTTCTTGAACTGAATTCACTTGTCAGTATACATACAGGTTAAATTTTCATCTTTTACTTGATAAGAATTCACATGATTAATAAATCCTTCAATTTAAACAGTATTGTATTGTAAACCGTAAAGATTCTGTGCATTAACACTCTTTCTACCAGTTAAATATACACAGTTCTGAATTTTAGCTCTGAATAGGTAGTCCATGATGCTTTGTCACTGTCTGTGTAAGATCAAAAGTTGTATCACTGTAGGGCCTAACTACTGCCTGCAGAGCTGAAAAAGACTGGTACATGTGTTGCTGTCTCATTCATCTGCTTTCTTGTTCTGTGGCTGTGAGAGAGGGCAAAATGAGCTTCCAACTCTGTAAGATGGGTGGTCCAGAGGCTCTGGAGCTCACCCCAGGACTCTCCTTCTCTATTGCCTTGAAACTCTATCTCCACCATAGCCTGCAACACTGTCTCCTAGAAAAAGTGTTTTGTGCTGGGGGTCCCCCACTCAGCAGTCACCTATGCATGTTCCAGATGACAGACACTGAATAAATTAATGTAGAGATAATATTTCATCCATACCATTACATCAGAAATTCTTTCAGTTATTAGATGCCATTGTGGCAGCAGCTCTGCAGTCCTCTCCCATTTTATAAGCCATGGATAAAACTAACCCAAAGATCCAAATATTTCCTAATGTCTGAATTATTGATTTTTGCAATTTCAGTGTCAACTCTTTTTCCTAAAGGAGGTTTTTCGGCTCTTCAGTATTTAGAAAGACTAATGTGTCTGATCCTCCTGTAGAGAGGCATAATTTGGTCAGTCATGCCAGATAAATGTTCATTAGTTCAACACTATTGTTTATACACATTCAAAGATAAGATATCTGTGGAGTAAAAAGATTTTCAGGAAACTGCTATGATGCACACAGCTTTGTGTATCTCTAATGTGACAATAATACCTTGCACTTTTCCTAGTGAAAAATGCATGCCTGCATTTGAAGAAAATTTTTGACAACTATTTTAAACTAAGTGATGTTACACAATATGCTAGATGACAATAAGAAGAAAGACCTCAGATGACAGGACAGAGACTAAATACAGATTAAGACAAAATATTTCAGAAAATAAGACACCCAATAACATCAGACTCTCTATTCCACTTCATGGAAATTCAATGCCCTAATACAAACAGAAGTTTGTTCCATGCCCAAAAAGTAAGTATTGGTTTGGGACTGCTACACTAACCTTTCTTACAAGCATTTTTACCAGGTTTTCATTCTTTAGACATTTAGGGCTTTTTTTGAGGTGGCAGAGTAAGTGTGGAATAAATTAGACTGCTGGTTCCATCCATTGTTAAGTGAACTTACAAGTTTGAGATGTGTTAGTAGCTTTGCAAAAATTGCAGCCAAAAGTGTTGCACAATAAACAGCTTAATCAGATGAGCTTAATAGACATCAGATGGCTGGAGTTGCATTCCAGTGTGAGTCTGTTCTGTGCTTTTGCCCCTCTTCATCTCTGATTGGCTTAGCTACGGTAAGATATATTTTGCTAAAAAAAAAAAATCCTCTCTGTAACGGTGTACCTTTGTGTTTTGCGATGCACACATGTACAAGAGAGCATGCCCACACTCAGACAAGAGAGTAAGAAGGAGAAACGCTGCCCTACTTCAGCTACAATGAAATCCTAGCTGAAATAATGGTCACTGTAACTGAAAATGTGCTAAGCATTTTGTCAAAAGTGAGTGTAATTGTGAGTTGGAGAAAAACAACTGAGCATGAGAATTAAAGATGACAAAATCCTAACACATAGATGAAGCAATTTGTTTTAGATGCTGAAAAGTGCTTTCAGCTGAATCTTTTCACTTTGATGTGTTTCAAATCTTGATGGCAAATTTATCAGGGACTCAGAATTGAAGTGTTAATTATTTCTTGATTTTACATTACCAATCGATGCTGGTTTATTATAAGCTGTGTGAGTAGAAATAAAAAAAAAAAGTATCCATTAAAATTTTCCTTTCACATAAAGGGACACACTGGAAGGATATGAAAGAGATGGATAGTGAATTTAAACCAGTTACTTCAAATGTCACTATTGTCCCACCGCAGACAAGGCAAAAATATGCACATGGTGTAACAGTGATTTGCCTCCAGATTGAGAAGTCTTTGCAACAGCAAGTCAAAATTCAAATTCAACCCCAAAACCACAGTGCACAAATCTGCCAAGAGATTTATGATGTTATTTGGTGTTATAGTAATGACACATTGGATAATATTTCTGCCCTTCACCTTTCCACATTCTGACCCTTGTTGTGCATCGGGAAAGAAAACTATGCTGACGTAAATTTGACATGGAAGTAAAGCATACAGAAATTTGGAAATTCCAAATTAAGTGTTCCCAGGAACAATTGAGGCTTCTGATGTACATGTTAATTATATGATCATATCCTACCTCAATGGGTACCATCTTTCATCTGGCATAGATTTATTCCCCAAAGGGACACGTATGTTTTTATAACAGCTGTGTATGCTCTGGTATTGTCTCCAATGACCAGTGAGGGTGGTAAGTGTATGTTCTTCTTTCCTTCAAAGGAAATTCAGCAGGGGCAAGTCTGTATGGCTCTTGAATAGGTCTAGATATTTAGGTTGAATCATAATTTTTCCTAGGGGATGAAACAACTCTGATGAAGAAACCTTAGAGTCAAATAGTTTGGATGTCCAGGGAAAGCTTGAATAGACTGTATGACTGCAGCCCAAGTGTCATATCTTTACAGGTTTTCCTGATATTAATAACAATAGCACAGACAGCTTTGCTGTTAATATAATTCTGCTGTGCTGTTGCAGCAAAAAAACCAGAACCAGACAATATTCCCTCCATCCAAAGTACATCAAATATTGTGTTTTCTACAGATAGTGGGAACATTTCTCCTTCAAGACACAATGAAAGTGTGCTATATATATTTTTTGTGTATGTGTATCTACTTGTGTATATGTACACATATATGTATATAGTAAGCAATTTTTTTCATACTACCTGAAATTTTTAGGGTAGCAAATGTGTCTAGGAACAAAAATATAATTGTTCTTTTCTTACAGTTTAAATCCTAGAATAATCATAAGAAATACACCATGGCTATTAAAAAGTAAAAGGTACAAAGAAAAGATTAATCTCTGTAACTGGAATTTGTTTACTTGGGCTTTATAATGCTTTTTATTCATCTTAAGGAAGAAATATTGTCTTGATCAGAATCATACTATGGAAGACTATACATTCTATCAGATTAATTGGATTAAATGTTTCCTTAATATTGTATTTTTGATTTGTAACCTTTTAATCACCACAAAATTCTAACTGCACAAGTTGCATTTCTACTGAAAGATAGCTTGGAGCTCTACCAGATGTTAATGGTGAACATAGAAGGAAACTGTAAAGCTGTTAAGTGTGTCAGATGAACACAGAATCTTTTATCATTTAACCTAAACATAAGCACTCTAAATTTTATTTCATCTTGTAGCTGTCCTTGAAAATGAAATCCCAATGGACAGCAGATAGAATACTGTTAAGAACATTTAAAAATAGAATTACATATATAATATGACAGTCTGTTTGCTCAGAGAAAAAACATGCACTGCACACAAGCTTTTATACCTCACAACTTGAGTGAAGTATTGTTTGTTAGCAGTGTTGTGGGGGAAAACACCAAATCTGAAATAGGTAGGAATTAGGACCACAAAATTTTTTCAACATTTGTAGCACAGTGTAGCATTTCATTGCTTTTTACTATGTGAAAAAGTCTCGGGGTGAACAACTTATTCTGCCCATAGAGTCCATAAGGGTCCTGGGGTCATAGAACAGACCTCAAAAAAGCAAATATGCCAATCAGGTTGTAAACAATGAGATGCCCTGAAGAAAACAAACATGCTCAGCTCTGCTTCTCTCAAAAACCTAGGCAACCAACTCTAAGATTCAAGATGGCATTTCACCTTGTATCATTTTAATACCTGTGGTGCTCCAGGCCTGCTCTACTTCTTTTCCCCAGAAACCAGCAGTAACAAAGGCAGTGGTAGACATTCGCCTTGTAGCAAAAAGCTAATTACAAAAGAGAGTGATTATTGTTTAGTATTGTCTCTACTCCCTTGAAGCCATGGAAGACAATGTTCTAAGTAAGTATTTAATACATAGAAAAAAAAGGTCCCCCTAAGATGGGAAGATATTCAGTATACAAAGGAAATGTTAGACATTATAAAAGTCATTCTTCTAAGAGAATTGACATTTTCTTTGGAAAATATTCCATGAAAATTTTTGAAATTTAAAATTTCTTTTAAAATGCAGTGGTAATAGCTATTTTTCTCTAGGACTGAAGACTGCTGATCCGTACTAAGTTATTATGCAGCCTAGCAATTCTAATATGTCTACTACTGACTCAGAAGAAACACACAACTTGATCAATTCCATTTGTAATTACATTTGGGAAAAGGGATTATGGAGACAAATACACTCAGCTGTTTTGTTCCCATGTGTTTAACATGAGATTAATCACTGAATCAATCTTTCCCATGCTCTTACAGTATTGATGAATTCTAATCCTTTTCTAAGTCTTGAAAAACCTAGTCCCAACATCAGGGTCCTTAAGAACACAAAACGAAAGCATTAACTTCATGAAACAATTTGTTCTCACACCCTTGAATTATAGTCAGCATACTACTGGACAGATACAAGTGTCATTGGCTATGTAAATGGATATTTCATATTTCTCATTCATTTTGCTACTTTACATTTTATTTAAAAAGAAGCACTGCAGATTTTTTTTTAAATTCTAAGTTATGTCAATTGTCAGTTCTTCTGTCCCAGATACTGTATTCTGTCCTGAAGTGATGACCTTAATATGTTCTTTTCAAGGAGAAAGGAAATGGAACCTTTCATTTAAGAGGACGCCTTCAACTGACACATAACATCCAATAACTTGACGTAAAGCCGACAAAAAAGCTAAGTTCATATCCATCTACAGTAAATGGTACATACATGAGAACAAAGACTTCTAGTATTGTAGAGTTGATACACCTTTAATTCTGTTCTTCTGTTCTTATTTTTTCATCCATTCACAACCCTCTTTCAATAAACAAATAGGACTTTAACTCCTGATTTTTGCCTTGATGAGAGCTACATGATCATCACATGCCCAGATGCCATGCTGTTATTAAAATTTGTAGCATTTGAATAAACAAACCCAACAAAAATAAGAATTCAAGAGATCAGGGTGCAAAAAAGTATAGTTCTAATCCATTTTTCAAGAGTGCCTTTTTCACAATACTATCCCTGAACATACTTAACATTGATGTGTGTAGTCTGACTTATTCTGGTTCATAGAGCAAACAATTTCTATATAGTAAAATTGCCATGTTCTAGCTCATCTGCTCTTATACAACATTTGGAGACGTGGTAAGTTACAAAGATGTAATATGTGCATACTTATAGGTGTACTTATAAATTGTTGTTGTGGTTTTGTTTATTTGTTTGTTTGCTTTTCTTTTTTTGTTAGGTAGATGTAATCAGATTACGAAGAAATTTTACTTGCATATGGTACATTGTAGTAATATTTTGAAGGAGTAATTTGGCATATATTTTAAATAGATTTTCAAGTAAACTGTCTTCAAATGTATTTTCAGCATTTTTCAGAACTGGGCCAACTGTCAAAGTAAACATCAATTAGAGAAATACTTTCTTAAAATGTAACAATTTATAATACTTTTACCAGTGAAAAAGTTGCAAGAGGAAAGAGTTACCTTTTCTTATTTGCAATTTTGTAAACTTTTGCAATGAAAGTGATTGGAATGGGAAATCGAATGAGAAGAAAATGAAAGAAGAATAAGGGTCCTTGTATATAGCTATATTTATTAGAGAAGAAAAAAATACTTCAAATTAAATTTGAAAATAACATTTAAAAATTTGGGGGTTGAAAACTGAAGAAAAGGACCAATTATAAGCTAAAGAAATATTCTGAATTTAATTTGAAATGCAATGTCTCACACCCCTCTCGGGGTAGGGATCATTTGATTATTTCTGGCCCTGCCTCTCCCTTCTGTTCTGAAAGCCCTGCCTCCTCTTTATCCCTCACTAAACAAACAGATTTTGTCTTGCATGTCTTTTTCTGAACAGATGTGCTACTGGCACGGGTTATTCCTCTGGTTCAGCTGCAGTTTGAGTGGCCTGTTGGTCTGCTTTCCTCCTTGACTCTTGAGGGTGCTGCCTAGTATTGAACTGGCTATGCTAAAGACTACTCTTGCAGGCCCAACACATTGCAGGAAGTTCCTCCTTTCTGGAGTTGTCACAACATTCTCCCTGCAAATATTCTCTTACTTTAAGGCTCTTCTGGTTTTGGAATGGTATTGTCCAATTTAGTGTTTCCACTGAAACCATGTGTAATTACCTCACTTCCCTCTCCAGTTCCCCTCTCCCTCTGGCAGGCTGGAGAGGAGAACTGGAGTCATAAAAGGTAAAGATCATGGATTGAAATAAGAACAATTAACTGGAAATGGCAATGAGATAAGAAAACAAACAGTAACACCAACAGTATTAAAAACAAAACTGTACAAGAGAGAGGCAAGTGATTCACATGCAAAATGCTCACCACGGACCTGACCTGACTGCTCCATGCTCCCCTGACCCAGAAGAAAGCTCTTCCCCTGTACCTGGAAAGTGACATGAGGTGGTACAGAGAAAAACCTCAGTGTTCTAGCCATCCCTTCTCCTAGCTACTGCAAAAATTACCACTGTCCTGGCTGGACCCAGGACACTAAGGAAAGAATTTGACATTTGTCCTTGCTAATTTCATGCAGTCTATAAATGTCTCTCTATCAAGGTCTTCCTATGAGGCCTTTTCTACATTCAAGAGAAGCAACAGGTTCTCCTAATTTAGTGTCATTGGCAAACTCAGTGAGCCCTCAACTGCAATGTCTAGTCAGTGATGAAAATATTGCTGATAACTGTAACTGAAATTGAACCCTGGGGAAAACCACTGATGATTGGCCTCCAGACATTTATTACCTTATTTATTATGTCTCTTGGAGCCTGACTCTTCAGATGATTTTTCACCCATGTTATTGTGTGCATGCCTAGCTGTGTGTTGGACATTGGATCCAGAAAGATACTCTGAAAGAGGTATCAAAAGTTTTGCTAAAATAAGAAAAGCCCAAACAAATGCAGTGCTTTGCCTGCAACCACTTGGCAGCTAATCTTGTCATGAAGGGATGTGGATTTAGCATCAATTGGCTGACCAAGGTGGTAGCATTCTAGTCCCTGACATATAAAAATTACTTGTTTTCCTCCCAAAATACAGCCTCTCTTCCTAGAGATCTGCTAGACAGACTGGAACCCTATGGGACAGAATGGATGACTATGGGGGATCCCTGGCTGACTCCAGATTCTGCAGCATGATCATCTTCAAAGTGAAAATTTGCTCATCATTGATTGGCCCTGCTTGTGAGAGCAGTTTGGTGAGCCTTGTACAGTTACTACTTTAAACAGTAAATATATAGGTACACATATAAGTAATTAAGTATATTTTTATACTTTCCTGCTGGTTATTTTTGTAGTAACCTTTAATAATGAAATATATGCTTCCTGCTACTATTGAAATAAATATACTTGTTTTCTGGTAGTAATTTTGTAGCAACTTAGATGTATTCTCTTTATTAATCATAAGATTACTCAATTTTTATTCATAATTTGCAGTAATCTGTAATAAAGAAAGGGAGGAAAAAAATGTCTGCATTACGGAATGATACAAACTCATCTTTATATATCCACAAGCTCAGCAACACTTTTGATCCTGGAAGTAAAAACTTGTGGAAGTGGCATCGGAAGACAGGGTTTAGTAGTGAACATGGTGGTGGTCTCGGCTGATGTTTGGACTTGATCATCTGTCCTGGGGTGACTTATGATATGTGTATCCTCTCTCGTCTGCTCCAGAAATCAACTCCAGTGCCTTTCTGTGCCTTTAAACTGAGCCTGAGAGGGGGAAGAGGAAAAGAAAACTGAACAAACTTTTCAAAACAGTTGTTCAAGGACACAGACACTCCTCTGGGCTCTCTCCTGTGGCTGTAGCAGCAAGAGCAGAGGAAACACCCCTTGCTTTTCAGCCAGCTCTTGGCTCTTTTTCTCTGGAGAGCTAAACTTGTTTTTCCCTGGGACTTTTGGTATTTTCCCTTCTCTTCTGGACTGTTTCAACATCAGAACACATGGGGAGAACTTTCTTCCAAGGCACTGGGGGGGGCCCACACCGACCCAGC
>VXAC01006152.1:78678-94315 GCA_013399225.1 Rhipidura dahli | reverse complement strand
GCTGCTGCGGGGGGGTTGGATCCATCCTTAGAGCACGGGGAGCGCTGGTGGGATGCAGGGAACGGCGTCCTGGGATGCTTCCCACATCCATCAGCTCCCGGTATCCCCGACCCCTGCTGCTACTGGGAGCACTGGTGTCCATACTGGGAGCACTGGTGCCGGCTCTCTCTGCCGCCCTGGCCGCTTGTGGTGCCCCGGCAGGCGGGAGCCCGGAGCCGAGCCCATTATCTGCTCGAGACAATTAGCAGAAGCATTAATGGAATATATGCAAATGCGCAGTAATTGACCTGTGACTCCGCAGTTCATGATGGAGAAGGATGAGCTCCAGATGGCTTAATGAGAGTAATTTAAGCCCCTTCTTTATATGCTGTGCTGGAGCCTGGCAGGGCCAGGCTGGGAAGGAGAGAAGGAGGAGGGGTGGCACTGGGGTCGCTGGGGAGCAGGGACAGCCCCGGGGCCGTCCCATTTGTTCCCCAAACCACCCCGTATGCAGCTCCCATCCAAATCTCGGGAAGGTGGATTTGTTCTGGGTGAGGGGAAGCCATGAAATTCTGAGCAGGGAGAGCAGCCAAGCCCCCTTGGGACCACCGGGCTGGGGGCTGCTCGCCCCACTCCCTGGCCGTGCCGAGGTGCCACCTGCACCTCCTCTGCCACATCCTGCACATGGAAAACCCAAAAACCCGCTACTCCGAGGTTACTCACCCTTGACTCCGGCTGTGTTGGCTCGGAGCAGGGCTGGGGAGGGGTGGTTTGGAGTTGTGCCCCTTCGCTGCTCTGCCCCAGCCTGTCCAGCCCTGAGCTCCATAAAATTCCCGCGGCAGAGCCGGAGGGATCTGAATAACCACTCTGGGAAACCAAATTAAAATATTGATGTATAATTCATGCCATATGTTCCACCAATATTTTTTATTTAATCAACTGAAGACAGATGGCAGGAACATAGAGGCCATTAAACTAATGGCACTTTGTCTTTCCATTTATTTCCGTCTCCTTTCCTAAAATAAGACGAGACCGTGACAGGCAGCACACCCCGGGCACGAGACCATTCCCGGCACTCGGATGTGTCAGCGGGGGCACTTCCCACGTGGAGTTTTCCCGGGAAGGGCTGGAACAAATCTTCCATAGCTCTGGGGGGTTCTGAAGGAGTGAAATTCCATGAGGGAATGATGGGGCTGGAGGGGACTGTCCCTTCTCTGCCCTTCCCGTGCCAAGAGCCACCAGGGAATGCTCCCGGTGTTCCTGGGATGATGCCATCCTGGCGGCAGGGTGGGAATGGGAATGCTCCCGGCTGGAGGATACGGGATGTCGTGGCAACCTCCAGTCCCTGGAGACATGAGGGACTGGAGAGACACCCAGGGATGTCGTGCTCCCATGGGATCTCCCAGCTCTGCAGGATGCTGGAATATCCACAGGCAGCACCTGCTGCCCATCCTTGGATCTCACTTGGGATCTGCTGGTGCGGATATATTTGGATCTATGGGTGAAACGTGTTCGCGCAGAGTGTGTGAACACAGCTCGTCCTCCCGGGGGTGACACTTTGGAAAGTGGAAGTTTTCTACATCCCAGAGCCGTCCTGGAGCACCTCTCCTGCACCACGAGGCGGAGACGGGCAGGCTCTGGGATTTGGGCTCACCCCACCAGCATCGCTCCCTCTGCACCCAGTTTACCCACCTGGGAGAGGTGGACACGCCTGGCTGGGAGGCGATGGACACGCCGGGTGTCCTTTCTCACCTCCGGGAGGGACAGGGCCACCACCCTCCCGTGTCCCGGGGCGCTTTCCTGAGTGTGCCTCTCTCTCTTTGACTTGCAGGTGGAGATTCCTTGCGCTGGGAGGGAGCTGAATGGGGTTCCCTTAGACAAAGGGTCCCAGGCAGCATTCCAGGCTCCGGGCGCGTCCAGGGACCTTCCATTCTTTGTCTGAAAGGGCAGCGCTGCCGTTCCCATTCGAGCGATGCCTGACGGAGCCGGAGCCGCCGGGGGCGAGGAGCTGCGGCAGCTGATCGGCTTTCAAATCACCTTCAAACCTCGATTTCCTTAACATGATCCCTCCGTCAGCGCAGTCCCCGGGGCACAGCCGGGGGGCTTTGCCGGCAGGACAATAAACCGGGGCTGGAGGTGACAGCCAGCGCTTGGAAAAGCCCCGGCCACGCCGCGGGGACTCAAAATCCACCTTCCCCAGCACTCCAGGACTTTTTAGGGTCGGGCAACAGCTTTGCACGCCCTCACCCCATCAGCTTCCCGGGATTCACCTCCAATCCAGGTGGGATAACCCCCTCCTCGGAGCATCCCAGGAGCTTCAGAGCAGCTTCCCCGCGGCTCCGGCTGCCGGGGAAGGGATGAAGACGCTATGGCCAAGCTTTTGCTAAAACTCCAGAGGTATTTCCGGCGCAAACCCGTGCGTTTCTTCACGCTGCTGGCTCTGTACCTGGCGGCCGGCAGCTTGGTTTTCCTGCATTCCGGCTTTTCCGGGGAGCCCACGGTGCCGGGGAGCCCGCGCAGCCCCGCGGCCGCCGAGGGGCCCGGGCTGCCCTACCTGGGGGTGATGCAGCTCAGCCGCGGCTTCAAGGCAGCGGCCACGATGCCGGCGGGGCCCCGGCGCCACGGCCCCTGGTTCAAAAGCACCTCCAAGGAGCCGTCGGAAAGGGGAAAATCCCGGGATAACGGCGGCTCCCGGAGCCGGGCGCTCAGGGGCAGGAGCGGCCGCGAGAAGGAGGAGGACAGAGGTGAGGGCTGGGGACACGCCAGCCAAATGGGGGGTGGGGGGGGGTCCTCTCCCAGGGGGACATCACGAGGTGTCTGAGCTGGTTTTGGGTTCTGCATCCCTGCCAGGAGCACACACCCCCAGGAAATGTGCATTAATTAGTTAATTAATTTATTTATTTATTACCGCGTGCACGCGCTGCTGGAGCACCGAGGTTTTCTTCTGACGTCCCACGGGAATGCCCTGGGAAGCAGCACCCCACTCTGGACACCACCAAACCAGAGGATATTCCCAGAAGGATCTTCTCCCTCCTTTTTCTCTTCTTCCTCTCCTCCCTCCTCGAGTGCCAATAATCCACTTTTATTTTTCCATCCTTGCTCTTTCCTGCTGCTGCATCACCGAGCTCCCAGTCTCCCCCCACCCCCCTGTGCTGTGAGAGGCAATTTTAGGGGTGCAGCTGGGGGGATGCTGTGCTCCATTTTACTCCCCTCCTTTGGCTCTGCCAGGGACCAAATTCGCTTTTCATTCTGTTGGCCTGAGCCAACGCAAAATCCAGGTTTGTGTGGGTGTTGTGCTGAGGCAGGGGCTGGCTGTGATTCCCATGGAAGCGCTGACAGGGCTGGGATGTGGCCTCTGGAGCCAGGAGATGCCTGCCTGGCTGGGATCTTGTCAAATGGGTCCATTATTAATGATCAAGGATAAGTGAGTGGAGTCGTTCCCATCGATTTTTAAAATGCCATCTATTTATCCTGGAGGCAGCCGGAGCTGCACGCTCCGTGGGATTTGGGTGGCTGGACTCCAGCAGGGACCCCCAATTCCACGGCAAACCGGGGCTTTCCTGGGGCTCCAGGCTTGATCCCCACAACGCGGGCTGCTCCCAGGGTGTGGAGGGCTCCTCCTCCTCCTCCTCCAGGAGGGTGTGGTTGCGTTCACTCTGGAAAAGTTGCACGGCCTAGGCATGGAAGCCAAAGGAAAAATATTTCGTGGTGCTCATGGGATTTTCTCCCTCTGAAAGGAGCTGATGGGATTCCCCTGCTGTGACCCCGCTCCGAAGGGTCCCTGGGGTGCTTCGGTGGCCACGTCTCTCCATTAATGCAAATTGACTTGAGTGCAGCCTCAGCAGATGGTCCCTGAGCCCAGGCTGTCTGTCCCCATAAAGACCCCAAGCAGCGCCCGTGTCCCCGGCCATATGTCCCGTGTGCTCCAAGATTAACCTCATCCAGCGCTGACAGCAGGGATGGGATGCTGGGCTCGGGATTCGTGGCTTTAGCTGCTCCCAGGTGCTCCGGGAATATCGTTTTCCCCTCGGAGTGTCTTGGCAGATCCCGAGAGTGACAGTGTGGAGAAATTCTGCAGCCTGAGAAATCCCGTGTGCCCGGTGCTCCTGGTGTGGCCAGAGGAACCTTGGGAGCACCCCCTCTCTTCCCTGCTCCTCTGGAGCACCGGGAGATCTGGCAGGAGCAGGCGGATTTAATGGCGCTGGTAATTAAGTGGGGACAGCTTAACGAGGCGGCTGTGGAGGCTCTGCCACGTGAAATCATTCCCGAGGGAATGCTGCTCCCAAAATCAGCTCTGGTTTAGAGTGAAGTGTGGCTCCCTCTTCCTCCTCTTCCTCCTCCTCTCTCTCCCGGCAGTGTCAAGTGAAGGTGTGGGTGGAGAGCAGCCCTGTCTGCCAGGGAACGGCCTGATCCCCTTGGGAATGCAGATTCCCATGGGAAGGGGCATCTCCTGCCTCCAGCCAGGGAGGATTTTTAGGGAGTGAAGCCAAGGGGAGCAGGAACAGACCCCAGCCCTCAGCCACATCCATCTCCGGTGCCTTCCTGGACATGTCCAGCCATTCCCACCTGGGACACACAACCAAGCAATTCCATGAGGAAAGAGGGACCCCAGGCAGACAGTTGGAGCCATCCCTCCATCCCTAGCTTTCAGAAAAATGGGATGTTTGGGGAATTCAATGACAATCACCGGGTGGATTTTTGTGCCCGCTCACAGCCGTGTTTCCAACAGGCTCCAAAATTCCTCCTGGAGAGGTTCCCCTCTCCCTACAAACTGTGCCAACCCCATCCTTCCCCCTCCCAGCATCTCCCCCTTCACTCGTGTCCTCGTCTCTCCCTAATTATTCCAGCTGGCTTCCCGATTAGTGGCAGCACGAATATGTCAGGAGCAGTGGGCTGAAGGTAATGCACATCAGTCACTGGCTCCCTGTGAGTGTCTGGAGCCATCCCACACCCGCTGGATCCGGCACAGCCGGAATGCGCCGACCTGCCGGCACCTGCGGGAATGCCGTGTGGGATAACTGGGAGTTCTGGCTCCGGTGGTTGAAGTTATCCAGCACATTTCCCTCCGTCTTCCTGCTCTGGCAGCTCCAGGCTGGTTTGGGAAGGTGGTTCCAGCACTGGTGGGGTCTGTGCCATGCTGGGATAACTGGGAATGGGGGGGTTTGTGTGTGGGGATGGGGTGATGCTGGGTCAGGGACCCCAAGGAGGTGTGGAATGCAGGGAGGCGGTGAGAAGTGTTATCCCAGAGCGTGGTTTGGAATTGGGGTGGCACAGTGGAAGAAATTCCTCCTTGTGAGAGTGGTGAGGCACTGGCTGAGGTTTCCCAGAGAATCTCTGGCTGCTCCATCCCTGGAAGCGTCCCAGGCCAGGCTGGACGGGGCTTGGCACAACCTGGGCTAGCGGAAGATGTCCCTGCCTGGTTTGGACACAGCATTTCCAAAGCAAACAAACAGGGAATGCTGCTGCACATCCCAATTTAAGGAAAAATTGAGAGGGGTGGGATCCGTGGGTGTGACCCCCCTGTCCCCTCCATCCCCAGCCCGGTACATCGGCTGCTATGAGGACAACACCCGGCAGAGGACCCTGCGTGGGATGTCCTTCTTCGACTACAAGAAGATGACGGTGTTCCGCTGCCAGGACAACTGTGCCGAGCGGTAGGGACCGTGACAGGGGCTCCATGAATCCCTGAGCACTCCATGAATCCCTGCCCACCATCTCCATCAATTCCTGCACAGCATCTCTATCAATCTCTGCCCATCACCTCCATGAATCCTTTCCCACCGTCTCCATGAATCCCTGTGCACGGTCTCCATCAATCCGATAGGATAGGATAGGATAGGATAGGATAGGATAGGATAGGATAGGATAGTATAGGATAGGATAGGATAGGATAGGATAGGATAGGATAGGATAGGATGAAATGGAATTATATGATATGATAGATTAGGATATGATAGGATAGGATGGAATGAAATGAAATTACATGATATGATAGATTAGGATAGGACGGGAAAATAGGATAGGATGGGAGATAGGATGGAATGGAATGAAGTGGAATAACAGGATGGAATGGACTGGATAGGGATAGGATAGGATAGAACTGCAGAATGGGATAGAACAATGGAAAGGATAGGATAGAATGAAATGGAATGAAATGATAGATTAGGATATTACAGGAAAATAGGATAGGATGGGTTGGGATAGGATGGAATGGGATGGAGTGGAATAATAGAATAGAACAGATGAGAAAAGAATAAGGATATGATAAGAGAGAATTGCAGAATGGGATAGAACAATGGAAAGGAAAGGATGGGATCAGATATTTTCAGTTGGAAGTGCCCTACAATGATCACTATCCCAAAACCTAATCCCTGGGATGCAGCGCTGATCCCGGCACTGGCCATGAGCAGGAATGCTCCTTCCAAACCCCCTGGAGCTGGGGGGATTGTGCTGAGATCCCGGGGATGTGTTGTGATCCCACCTCCCTCTCGGCAGGGGGTACCTGTACGCGGGGCTGGAATTCGGGGCCGAGTGCTACTGCGGGCACAAGATCCAGGCATCCAACGCCAGCGAATCCGAGTGCAACATGGAATGCAAGGGAGAGCGGAGCAACACCTGCGGCGGGATCAACCGGCTCTCCATCTACCGCCTGGAGCTGGCCCAGGAATCCGCCCGCAGGTGTAAGTTGGAGGCATCCGTGTGGATCCCTGCTCAGCCTTGGAATGAGGGAACTTCTCTTGGTGCTGGAGGGGTGATCCCAGCGTTCCGTGTGAGCCAGGTCACAGCTCCATGGAAGTGCTTAGAGAGCGGTTCTTGAGTCCGGGATAGTTTTGCTCCTGCAAACATCAGGAATCTCCCTGCAGGGAATGCTGCTGGCTGGGGTTGGGTGGAACGAGGAGCCCCAAGGACTCCAGCTGAAATTCAGGGAATTTTGGGAAGCTTTGGGTGGAGATTTCTTTCCTGATGGCCCAACAGGACCATCAGTGTTTCCAGTGTGTACGGTGGGATGAAGGATGTGTAGGAATTCCAGACGGAGCTGAGGGTGCTCCCTCATTTAGCTCCCAGTTAGGCAGCTCTATAATCACCCACGTTCCCTGCTCACCTTTCCTTGTATCCAAGGAATGGGAAAGGGGATGGCAGCAACCAGGAATGCTCAGGGGCTGAGGGTGCTGAGGACCCGGGATGGGATCCCAGTGCTGGGAAGGACCAGACCAAACCCGACCCCGTTCTCTTCCCTGGCTCCATCCCTGCTCCATCTCTGGGATCACCAAGCTGATAAAAACAGCCAGGAAAAAATAATCCCAACTTTACTGCCAGGATTTTGCTCCATCGAGCATCATCCAACGTGGCTGCAGTGTCAGATGGGCCAGGAGCCACTGGAGAGGTTGGGAAGTCCGTGTCACCCTGTGTCACACAGAGTGGCAGCGGTGTCACGTTTGGGGTGTCACTGGGGCCTTCTCTCTCTCTCTCTCCCCCCAGATGGAAGCGCCATATTCCGAGGGTGCTTCCGCCGGCCGGAAAACGTCTCCATCGCCCTGCCCGCCAGCCAGCTCATGCTCAACATGTCCGTGGATAAATGTGTGGATTTCTGCACAGAAAAGGTACCAGGATAAATTCAATTCCTTCATCTTCCTCATCATCATGGGAGTCACACCGGCAGATCTGAACTCCATTTAGGGACGTCATTTTTGGGCATCCAAATGGCAGAGGGATAAATGGATTTGTGTCCATGCCATGGGAGCGACTGGAGCCAGCAGCAGCCCTGGGAAAGTTTGGGAAGGAGCACCCCAGAGTCATAGCTTGGGTTGGAAGGGACCTTTAAAGGTGCCACCACAGGGTCCTGCTCTGGTCCAGGGGTCTCATCCTGGGGTGTGGTGACTCTGAGCAGGGAGGGGAAAGGTTCCAGTGGGAATTGATAGAGGGTGGATGCTGGAATGGGCTGGAACGATGCTGGAAATGTTCTGGAATGATGCTTGAAATGGATTGGAAGGATGCTGGAACTGGAATGATGCTGGAAAGGGCATGGTCTGGAATGATTGCTGGAAAAGGCTGGAAGGAGGCTGGAATGGGATGGAATGGGTTGGAACAATACTGGAATGGTCTGGAGTGATGCTGGGAATGGACTGGAAGGAGGCTAGAATGGGATGGAATGATTGCTGGAATGGTCTGGAATGATTGCTGGAAAGGGCTGGAAGCATGCTGGAAATGGTCTGGAATGATGCTCAAAATAGGTTGGAAGGATGCTGGAATTGGGATGATAATGGAATGGGCTGGAAAGATGCTAGAAATGGTTTGGAATGACTCTGGAATTCCAAGGATGCAGGAATAGTCTGGAATGACGCTGGAATTGGGCAGATGCCGGGGCAGTGAGGCCGGGGCAGCGAGGGCGGGCACGGTGGGGGCAAAGGCTCTGCCACAGAGGAGCTGTGCCCGTGCCATTCCCATTCCCCATGGCCATCCCCGCAGGAATTCCCGCTGGCAGCACTGGCGGGCACCACGTGCCGCTGCGGCTTCCCCAGCACGCTGTTCCCGCTGCACGAGCGCGAGGACGAGCAGCTCTGCGCCCACAAATGCGCCGCCGAGGAGTTCGAGAGCTGCGGCTCCGAGGAGTTCCTGCTGGTCTACCAGACACAAGTGCAGGGTGAGGCTTTTCCCAACCTTTTCCCGTCTCCCGTTCCCTGGGAATGCTGGCGGAGAGCTCCTGGCTCTCCCTGTTAAAAAGGAGTGCTCCTTCGAATTCCCTGGGAAATCGGGGAGCTGCGGTTGCCGCCTGGCTCGGCTGAAGGGCGCGGCAGATTCCATCTGCCTCGGGCAGGATTCCTCCTTCCTAGGGCTTCTCCCGCCTCTCCATGATCCCATGAAGATGGGATCTGCTATCCAGAGGGGACAAGCTCCAGGGAAAAATATTGAGGTGGGGGAAAAAGGCTGTGACCAGGCAGAACATTCCTGTCCTCCTGCAGTGGGAGCAGGGAGGGAGGGAAGCACAGGGAGGTGGAAAAACTGTTCCTGGGAGAGGAAAGGGCTGAGAGGAGCAAGTGAGGACCCAAATTCGGGTGGTTTTGCTTCCGAATGGGTCAGTTTTGTCACGATCCTTTGGTGTTTGGGGCCTTGCTGGAAGCACTGTTCTCTGATCCATAAAAAAAGCAGGCACGCTGCTCGGCACAGGGATCCCTGTTACTCTTCCCTAAGCTGGGAATGACAGAGAACTCTTTGGAAAAAATATTCTTAAGACTTTTTGGGTGTTTAGGACTCTTTGAGGTGTCCAGGACCCTTTGGGATATCCCTCTACACCTTAGGCAGGGCACTTTTCCCTGTCCAGCCACCTCCTCGCCCCTTCCCCAGCATTTTCCCGGGAGCAGCAGAGTTTCCTAAGATATCAGCGTGGGAAAAGCCGCTTTCCATGACACATTCCTGCTGGCTCTCCCTGCAGACAACCGCTGCATGGACAGGAGGTTCCTGCCCAGCCGTGCCAAGCAGTTGGTGGCCCTGGCCAGTTTTCCTGGAGCTGGGAACACCTGGGCCCGGCACCTGATCGAGTTGGCCACCGGCTTCTACACCGGCAGCTACTACTTTGATGGGTCCCTCTACAACAAAGGTGATGAGGGGGACACTCCTGGGGTCCCCAGTCCAGCTGGGGACAGTCCTGGTGACATCCCAGGGGGCTGCAGGGAAGGGGGAGCAGAGCTGGGTGGGACCGGTGCTGCTCCATGGGGTGGTTTGGGCTGGAGTGTCCTGGTGAGGGAATTCCTCCCTAGGAGGGGGGAGAGATCCCAGAGAAGCTGTGGCTGCTCCATGCCTGGAAGTGTCCCAAGGCCAGGTTGGACAGGGCTTGGAGCAGCCTGGGATAGCAGGAGGTGTTCCTTTCCAAGGGCACTGGAATGAGATGAACTTTAAGATCCCTCCCAACCCAAAGCATTTTGGGATTCTGATTCCAATAATCCACCCCATTCCCAGTTCCCCCAGTGTGGAACCGCTCACAGCAGTTTTATCTGAAGACCTCAAAGGTTTCTCCTGTTGTTCCTTCACTTTTTGGGGCTTTGAGAGGAAATTCTGCATCCCTCCTTGGCTGTAGTGGAGTTGGGATCTGTACCGGGGGTACCCACGTGGTTCGCAGGGTTTATTCCCTAAATCCCCATTTTCCCAACGCCACAGACAAATTCCCTCCAAATTCCTGCTGAATCCAGCTTTCCAGAGAGGGACATGCTCAGTGAGGCAGCACTGGCCCAGCCCCCGGGGTGCAGCAGCATCCCAGGGAAGGGAGCACCGGTGGGAAAAGCCTTGGCTGGGTTTTGCTGAGCCACCCGAGCGTGGGCTCCGTGTTCGTTCCCTGTCAGGGGGGCCGGGAGGTATCCAGGCAACCGGCAGACTTATCCATCCCTGAGAGCCAATTACACCTCTCTCACTGATGGGATACAGCTCCTTGCAGCTTATCCCCCGCTCCAGGTGCATTCCAGGGGCTGGGATTGATCCGTGTTCCATGCAGGAGCTCCTCTCTGAACCCGCCACAGCATCACCCCCACCTAGGGCTGAGGCACTGCCCCACAGGCACAAGGATTTTCCCTTTCTTTATTTATTGGGAGAGTTTAAACTCTGCTCAGGGAAATTAAAGCCATAAAATCCGCCCTTGACCCCTCAGAACAGGCACAAGAGCCGAGCGTGGCTGGGGAGGTGTCACCCTGAGGGGCCCCTGTGCCTGTGAGCCACCCACTCACGAATTTTATGAGACTCATGACATGGGAAAAGAAATTATTTCCATGTGGGAGAGGGATGCAAATCCTCCTTCACGCCCCAGCTGCTTTCATCATCCAACTGCATTTCGCAACCTGATATCCCCGGGTCATTCCCTTTCATGGAACCACAGGATGGTTTGGGTTGGAAAAGCCATCTGAGACCAATCTGACCATTCCCACAGCGCTGCCAAGGCCACCATGTCCCCAAGTGCCACATCCACACGGCTTTTAAACCCCTCCAGGGATGGTGGCTCCATCGCTGCCCAGGGCAGCTGTGCCAGGGATTGGCCACCTTTGGGATGGAGATATTTTCCCTGATACCCCGTCTAAACCTCCCCCATAGAACTCAAGGCCATTTCCTTTAATCCTGTCCATTCTTCCCTGGGAGCAGAGCCTGATCCCCCCTGGCTGCCCCCTCCTGTCAGGGAGTTGTGCAGATCCACAAGGTCCCCCCTGAGCCTCCTTTTCTCCAGGCTGAGCCCCTTTCCCAGCTCCCTGTTGTTCCTCACATTAACCCCAGCTCTGTCTGGGCAGGATTCAAGGGCGAGCGGGATCACTGGAGGAGCGGGAGGACCATTTGCATCAAGACCCATGAGAGTGGGCAGAAGGAGATCGAGTCCTTCGACTCGGCCATCCTGCTCATCCGCAACCCCTACAAGGCCCTCATGGCCGAGTTCAACCGCAAATACGGGGGACACATCGGCTTCGCCGCCCACGCCCACTGGAAGGGCAAAGGTAGGGAAGGAAATCCACTGGGAGAGCTCCAGCCCGGCTGCTGGAGCTGGGAAGTGGGTGGGAAAGCCCAGCAGAGCCGGAGTTGGGTGTCCATGGGGGATTTGTGGTCTGGGCCACCACTTTGGGGTCACCACGGCTGTCTTCTGGTGTGATCTTGGATGGCTGAGGGCTCCTGTGTTGGGTGGGGTGGGATGGGATGGGATGGGATGGGATGGGATGGGATGGGATTTAAGCTTCCAACCCAAACCGCTCCATGACTCTGTCATTCCATGATTTTTTNNNNATGGGATGGGATGGGATGGGATGGGATGGAACAGGACAGCAGGACCACCCTGCCCTGGCTGGCCCAGGCAGGGATGGGCATCTCCAGTCCCCAGTGTGACCACAGGGAGTGGTGGCAGCCCCCAGCCTGTCCCTGTGGTGTCCGTGTGTCATTTCCGTGTGTCCGGCTGCTCCCGAGCCACCGCCTTTCCCGTGCACAGGCGGGGGCCGGAGGCTGCTTAATTACAGCAATTTCCAAATTGCTGTTGTGGGATTGACTCCGTTGGAAAGAGTTAAAATGTTTAGCTTGATTGAACATCTGCTACCCTTAATTCCGAGTTTATTTAAGGGGAGCTTTGGCTGCCGGGGCTGGGATGTGCCTGGATTTCGTTATCTCCATGTGCTCACAGTGCCGAGGACAGCCCAGCCCCGCTCTCCCCATCCCATAAAACCAGCAGGACGTGGTGTCACCCACATCCTCAGCCCGGTGTCCCTGCTGGGGTGGATTTTTTTTTGTCCCCTTCTGGTTGATTTTACTCCCATCCAGCTGTGGATAGAGGCAGGATTGGTATCCCAGCACCACAGGGAGCCTCCTGAGCCTTCCCAATCCCAATCCCCCTCCCCAGAGTGTCCCTCGTGTCTCCGAGGGGAGGGAGATCCAGAGGGGACCATTCCCTCCACCCCCAGCGCGGTCTTGTTTGGAAGCGCTTCAAAATACATCACCAAATCCCTTCCAGAGGATGTATGGAATAATTAGCGATGGGTTAATTGTCAGGTTAATTAACAATTGCTGGGAAAGATGGAGATTTCCCATTGCATGTTTGGTGACCCCATTCCCAGCTGGAGAGGTCCCTGCACATGGAAAATGAGGGTCCCATTCCCAGCCTTCTCTGCAGCCCAGCTGTCCAAATTATTTCTCTCCCAATGATTAATTTTGGGGCAAATTTGGGAAACCCCCCCCCCCCCATGCCTCTCTCCAGCCTCCCCCCAGTGCTGGGGGGAGTTTTCCCATTTCCCCCAGCCCATTCCCAGCCCCGCAGAGGCCAAACCCCCGATTGATTCCGTGGCATTGATTTTACGACGCCCCTGGAGCGGCTCCAAAGCAAAGATTCATGTGCCGTGCTTACACGAGGTGAAGTGTCCTGGATCTGTTTAATGGAACACATCCCATGCTTTGTGATTCCTCGAAGGAATCCATCCCAGTCCAGCTGCTAATCAGGCCTCGGTTTCGTGGGGAAGAGGGAGATGCCCGGAGCTTGAACGTGGCGCTGCCAGGGGAGGGATGTGGCCGATTGTTGATGTTTCATCGTCCCTTTTCCCACCCGATTTGAGTGGGAGGATCAAATAGCCAGAAGGAGAACGGAGAGAGGGAGAGGAGAAGAAAAGCAGAGAGGGGAGAGGACCCGGGGGACACGGGGGACACAGCCACTCACGACCCCCTCTGCCCCTTCTCCCCAGAGTGGCCGGAGTTTGTGGCCAACTACGCGCCGTGGTGGGCGACCCACACGCTGGACTGGCTGCGCTACGGGAAGAAGGTGCTGGTGGTGCACTTCGAGGACCTCAAACGGGACCTGTTCGTGCAGCTGCAGAGGATGGTGGCCCTGCTGGGCGTCCCCGCCTGCGAGGACAGGCTGCTGTGCGTGGAGGGCCAGAAGGACGGCAACTTCAAGCGCTCGGGCCTGAGGAAGCTGGAGTATGACCCCTACACGCCCGAGATGAGGAAGGTGATCAGCGGCTACATCCGAACCGTGGACGCGGCGCTGAAGCTCCGCAACCTCTCGGGGGTGCCCGAGGATTATTTCCCCAGATGATGGTGACCGCGGCGGGGACACCGCGCCCTGCTCCGTCGCCCTCCCCCGGCCTCTGCCTAATTCCACCCAGTGGGTGGCTCTTCTTTTAACCCTCCGTGTGCTGCTGTAGCTGTTGATCACTCCCTGCATGAGCCGCCACAGGTCCCCAGCCACCGCTGAGCTTTTTTTTTTTGGCCAACCTGGGGACACGGGTGCCTTCCCTGCTCCTGTTCTGGCTGCCCCAGCCCTCCTGGGATGTTTGTGTCCCCTCGGGCTCTCCTGGGACCTGACACACCTGGAGGTGCCAGAGCTGAGCTCCCTGGTTTGGGTGTCCCCAAAATCCCATGCCTGGAAGGATTCCACTCGTCTTTGGATGGAATCTTCAGCCTTCCCAAGGGAGGAGGGACCAAGGGCGTGGCGTCACGGGGGTGATGCTCCCGGGGGTCCTGCCTGAGGTTATGGGCTCGGCTGGGCCATGCTGTGCAATGTCCCCAGATGTGGTGGCTGCGGCCCCTCAAGCCATCCTGTGGCTCCCTGAGAATTCCCTGGAATTCAGCCCTTGGGTCGCTGCAGGTGGGAGCTCCCCTTCCCTGTGGGGACATTTTCCCTGGACAGAGGAGCTGTCGGGACCCACGAGCTCCTCCAGGCCTCAATTCAGAGCCCACAGTCCAGAGCAGCCCCCCAGGAGCAGTTTTGGGGCGCCAGGAGCAGAGTCCACACTTCAACCCAGCTGCACCCAACCCCCGTGGGGAGCAAACCCCAGGGCTGAGCTTTGGGGTGTCCCAAAGCCAAACCAAAGGATCCCACACGCTGGGAACGTGCTGATTTCCAGGCTGGCTTCGTGCATGTGGTCCCTGGCTGTCCCCTCATGCCACCCTCCCTGTCCTGGCTTTGCCCCAAAGCTCCCACCCCGTGAGACCCCCTCGGATGTAGGTGCAAAAGCCATAAATTGTCTGCAGCCTTCTCTAGAGTTAGAGATTCACCAGTTGGCTTTGAACTCTTGATCCCGACAGAAACGCAGGCACAGGTCGGATCCAGAGGCCCCGCTCGGTCTCTGTTCCGAGAGAGAAGAAAACTCCCTGGAGAAAAAAAAAAAAAAAGAAGAATTTCAATAAAAATCTATTTTTCTACGGCGTGTGCAGAGCAGAGCTGGGCTGGGGGGTGGTGCTCCTGCTCCCTGTTTTCTTGAGGGAGGAGGGGGATTGTGCTCGGATGGAGTTTTTAACTCTTCCCTTGACAAACAGCTGGAGGTTTTTTGAGATCTGTGGCAGCGGGAACTGAGCTGAGCCCACGGCAACCCCAAAACAAACCCTCAGGGCAGCCCAGCTATTAAAGGAGAGGTTTTGTTGCTGCTCTGCCTCCCCGTGTGTTTGTGGGACCACCTGAGCCATCCCCCACCCAGCCCAGCCCAGGGATGTAGGAACAGCTCCTCTCCCCTTTAATCCCATCAACTCCTTTCTGTATTTAAACCCATTAATGGGTATTTAAATCCCGTTAATGTCATTTCTGCCTTGTCGACGCAACCAAAGCGGCTCCTTTTTGGGAGCTTTAGCACCTGGAGGGTGTCCTTGCAGCCAGATTTAATGGGATGAGTGGCAGGAAGGGGGAGATTNATTATTATTTTTTTCATTTAATTTGCGCTGAAATGGAGCTCTTGGAAGTTGTTGTGACCGTGTCGGGGCGTGCTGCACATCTGGCTGCACCTCTGGATGATGGGAGCCTCCTTCCCCTCATCCCACTGAGGCAGGAGCAGCTTCCCCCTCCTGCCAGGAGGAGCTGCAGCCCGAGCTGGAGCTTCATGTTCTGATTTTTTATTGATTTATTCCATTTTAACCATGCTGGGCTGGCACGCAAGGACAAAATTCCTATTCCCCCCTGGAAAAAGGAGCCAACCACCCTTCCTGCATCGTTTTCCTGGGCAAAGCACTTGACATTTACAGGCCCGCTCGGCTGCCTCCGTGGTGCCTGAGGGAGGCAGCGCTCAGATTTTCCATGAAGATTTGAAAAGCCGGGAATCTTTCCGCTTGACTCAGCCTGAACATCCCTGGCTGGGCACAGCTCGCCCTGCCCTGGTGTGGGGTTGAGGGGACCGTGATTCCCGCCTCCTCCCTGGATTCCTGCTGGGAAAAAAAAAAAAAAAAA
>VXAC01006152.1:30699-61741 GCA_013399225.1 Rhipidura dahli | reverse complement strand
CCCCCTCCCATCCCCACCCTCCAGCGATGGCACAGCAGGAGATTCATCGGTGATTTCTGATTCCTTCAGGAGCTGTCAAGGGCCACTGACAGCTCCTGGAGCCGGCATGAGGAATTGCTGGGCGTGGACACTTTGTCCTGGCCTTGGAGCCCCTCAGCAGGTGGCAGACAGGGATGGCACCTGCCCAGGGATTTGTGAGCAGAGGTGGCATCAAATCCTGGAATGGTTTGTGTTGGAAAAGACCTTCAGTTCANAGAGAGGAAGCTCATCTATCACAGGAGATTAATTAAGTTTAATTATTTGCCCTCAGCTGTAAAGACAGCCCCAAAAGCATCCTGAATCCAGCCAGCAAGGGAGAAAATCAACCACAAACCGATGGGGTTTCCTTTGGTGTGCCTGGACTCAAATGGTGCCACCAAGAGATGCTCAGCCCAGGCAGCTCCTGGTGGCACCAGCCACGTGCTGGCACCTGGGCGCTTCCCAAAACCACTCCAGGGCCTGCTGGGCTGGGAATGCTCGGCCGTGGATGCTCCTGCACGTCGCTTGGCCAAGAATTGGCCTCGGGACATGGTGCCGGAGCAAAGACTGTAATCCCGGCAGCTCCGGGGGGTCCGGAGCCGAGATCCGGCACAATCCCAGTGTTCCCAGTAAGGCCGAGCTTTGCAGCCCCACAGAGCCAACCCATCCCTCGGCACCACCTCCTCTGCCAGGCACCTGCCGCTGCCCCGTGCCCAGGCAGGATGCAGGATCCTGTTCTCCCACTGATTCCTGCGTTCAGCAAGGTGAAGGGAAAACACGCTGACTTTGGGATAAGATTTCCCGTTCCGAGCGTCTGTGGGTTGGGGTTTCCCTCCCTCAGCAAAGCCCTGCCGGCAGCAGCCCCTGCGGAAGGACAAATCCCCGTTCCCAGAGCTGGAGACGGAGCAGGATCGCTGCAGGAGCAGCCGTGGGGAGCAACAATCCCAGCCTTTGGCAGCTGCCGTGCCCTTGGCAAGCGCCGGGTGCCACCCACACCGAGCAAAGCAATTAAAGCTCTAAATTGATTTGGGCTGATTAAACGCCCCGGAACAGCTCCTTGCTGAGCCGGGATGCGCGGCTGGAGCCGGGATGTGCGGATGGAGTCGGGATGCGCGGCCGGAGCCGGGATGAGCGGATGGAGCCGGGATGCGCGGATGGAGTCGGGATGCGCGGATGGAGCCAGGCAGGTCCGACCTCTCCGGCTCTCGCCCTCCTTTTCCCTCCCACATAGGCTCTGGGAACCCGCCTGACTCATCCCGAAACAGATGTCACAGTTAATGGGGAAGAAATTGGAGGAAGTTTTCCCTCTCCGGGGAAGCTTTCTCCGACATCCAGCAGCACTTTCCCTCGCCCCTGGGCAGAGCCGTGGGGATAAACGGGGAGGGCTGGAAAAGGACCCGACAGGATGCTCCTAGTGCATAGCCCAGCTCCAAATCCCGGGTTTCAGGGCTGGGTTTATGCCCGTGGATAACTCTGCCCTGCCTTTCCCACGGGGAGCTTATCCCCGGGTCCTGGCTCCACACCCGCTGCGGCCCCGAGCTGCGGATCCCGATCCAAGTGGAAATGCAAACTCCCGGCACAAACAGCGAAGCCACAGACAGGATGTTCGAGAGACGGCTCCCGTTCCCTTTTTTTTTTCGCTGATTTGATACAACCACGGGAGAAAAAAAAAAAACCCTCCCAGTCCCAACCTTGTGCAACTCCAATTATAAATAGCCTCAGGAAGGCGGCGGGGGTGGCACAGGGCGGCCAAACCCCGCTGTGCCCCCGAGGCTGGCACCGTATCCCGCTGCATCCCACGCCTGGCATGGGCAGGTCAGGGCAGCTCCGCAAGGTTCAGATCCCAAAACACCCTCCCAGCTCCTTCCCCACCTCTGTTTGGCTCCAATCTCCTGTCCTTTCCCCCATTTTCCCACGTGCTTCCCACACAGCCGTGCCAGGGACTGAATCCAAGCACACCCACAGGCCGGGGGACAATTCCCAGTTCTCGGCTCCCAAACCCCACCCTTGGCAGAGCAGGATTGATGGGCACGNTGTGAGCAGAGGTGGCATCAAATCCTGGAATGGTTTGTGTTGGAAAAGACCTTCAGTTCATCCCATTCCAGGACCGTGGGTCACCTTCCATCGACCAGGTTGCTCCAACCTCCAAATCCAACGTGGCTGTGGAAGAAGAAATTCCATTAATAAATTCCCTACAGGGCTCCGGGTTTGGATGTGGACCATCCCACTGGAAAAACTGGGAGCTACTGATAGGTTTAAATTCCTTGTGCTGGAAACTGCTGGAGCTGAATTCAGGCTCACCTTTCAGCCTGAACTCCTTCAGCATCATCCTAAAATCCTCTGGATGTGCTTTTCCTGCCGTGCTTTCCCTCCCACAGATAGAGGGGAGTATTCCTGAAATTTCCCAGCAAAAAATCAGTGGGATCTGGCTGATAAAACCCCTCTGGAAACTCCCAGTTTTTTAAGGCACCACCAGCTGGATTTGTCTTAATAAAAAGGACTTAATAACAAAAGATTCCTTCAAATTCCCAACCACCCATAAGGAAATCTGCTTTATTTATTATGTTTTAAATAAATAAAGCCAGTTTTCCTTGCAATCAGCATCTAGGAACTCACCATTCCACAGGGCAGAGTTTTCCAGGGACAAGTGTTTTGGAAGCTGACTTTGCCAATGGCCCCATCCTGCTTCCCATCACCGGGATGGGCACAGGGATTGCCCAGCTCCGGGCTGGGAAGCTGCTCCTTGCGGGAAGGCTCAGCATTCCTGCCAGCTCCGAGCAATCCATGCCTTTTTCGGGATTTTTTTGGCCATGGGGTGGCCTTGGAGCAGGTTCCCTGGGCTCCAATATCCCTGGAATTTACAAAAATAACAGCAAAATATGTTTTATTCCTGAGCCTTTGCCAGGCTGGGACTATTTCTGGAAGGAGGGAGTTGCTCGGCGGTGCCAGGGAGATGTGGTGGCACCTGTGCCCTCACTGGGGTCCCCCCCAGCATCTTCCTGGGATGGATCTGGATCACTGATCCCAAAATCCAGAACTCAGCCCCGTGCTGGATACAATCCTTTCCCATTCCCAAAATACAGCTGTTATCTACAAATTATTGAAATGGATCCAGAAATGCAGGGATCTATCCAGAGGGTGCTGGTGATGGAAGCCAGACCTGGAATTTGCTTTGGGAAGGAAAAAACAGCTGAGCCCAAAGGGAGAGAAAGCTGGAGAAATGGGAACGTTCTGTGCCACAATAGACAGGATTAATGCTCCAGCCCCGATGGAAAATTTAACCCAAGGATTCAATTAAGGTTCCTCACAGCCTGATTTAACCTGGGTGGGATTGGGGGATCCATAAAACTGCACGGCAGGGAGAGGCAGGAGCATCCCTGCCCTTGAGGGATTTGGGGAAAGCCAGGAGCGGGACAGGATCTGCAAGCAGCCGGATCCCAGCACTTCCAGCAGGAGGAAATAATGGATTTTTAATTAATGGATTAAAGAATAATCTCAGTTTTGTTCCCAGGAGCCCAGCTCACCTGCAGGTGGGATCCTGGGATGTGCCAGGGCTGGATCAGGATCCACTCCAGGGCTGGCACACAACACATTCCTCAACGAGTAACCGGAGACCACAGGAGTTTATCCAGGAGCAATGGATGCACCAGCTGCCAGCCACACTGGTGACACCGTGGGGACATCCCAGCTCCCAGCTCCAGCTGGAAGGAGCCCAGCATTCCTCCCATCCAGCCCCACTCTCTCCATGTGAGAGCCCAACAAAAAGAGAAAACCCAGCTCAGAGTTCACAGAAGTAAAACCCTCTGTTCGTTTTCCCTCCGGGAGGGGTTGTTATCCTTTGGAAGATCTCAATCCTGCCTGGACACATCAAATCTCCATAATTTCCAGAGGTGACTCATGGTTTCCATTTGGGATTGGCACAGTCCCTCACTCCTGTCCCTTCCGTCCCTGTTTACAGCTGTGCCACAATCAACGTTCACCCACCGTGGCATCTGCCAGGTGGGAAATCTCTGGGTTTATAGTCAGAGATTCCTTTATGATAAATTAAGGATAAATTTATAATAAATGAATCCTTATATGATACATTTAAGGATAAAATAAGGATCAATTCCCATGGCAGAGTGGGAAAACCCCGGCATGGGTGAGGATGGAGCCTCCAGCAGGGATGGGCAGCTCCAGTACTTCCCATTTTTCTCCAGTCCTTGCTTCATGTCAGACATGTAAAACCAAGGAATTCCTGATTTTTATTCCCTAAATGGTGCAGAGGGAATCCCAGTTATCCGTGGCCTGGAGTGGATGGAGAAAATCCCCAGCACTGTTCCTGGCTGATGGAAAATGGAGCTCTCATCCAGCTGCTCCATGGAGGATTCGGTCACTGGAAAAAAATCAGTAGAGATAAATTGAAAATTCCAGCAGGACTCCACATAATTCACCCACTCTCCCCTTTTGGGGAAAAAACAGGTTGAGGAAAGGGAATTTGGGGTACCTTGGCTGGATGCAGCTTCCCCAGCACATCTGGCTGGGGAGAGGATGTCCGAGGAATTAATTCTGTGTGGAGATCACTGGAATGTCAGGAGACCTCTGATTTATCCCCGGCCTTCAAGTGCAGGAATTAATTCTGGCCATGGAATTCTGGCTGCTTCCAACAACAGCAGAAGCTGCCTTTAAGAAGCAATGATGGGGCCATAATTCCCAAGGGAAAGCTGAAGCATTTCCCTGGATATCCCACCTGGAATGTGGATGCACCGGGGCATCCATCACTCCCAGCCTGGCGTCTTCCCAACCCGGCAAATCCCCGGCACCGCTGGTGAGAAGCTCCAGCAAAACCATTTCCCTGTGGAAAACAGGGAGCTAATGGGATTGAGGGGAAGAGAAATAAGAGGTTGGATGTGAGCAGAGCCAATTAGTGGATGGGACAATTAAGAGAGAGGTGGTGGGATACTGGAGATCCCAAATCCCTGACTCCCTCTCCTTGCTCGGAGCATCCCACGTGCTCTTCTCCCATCGTTGCTCCTGGAAAATTCCACCGTGAAGGATTTAAACGAGTCATTTATCAATTAAATGTGCCGCTCTGGCAAATTAAAAGCTGTCCTCTTGTTTAATTAATAGGGCAGCTTTATATCCGACAAATTAGGGAGCCTCTTGATGAGCTAATTTGTTAATTAATGGAAGCCTGGAGGCTCTTCCCTCATTAGATGTTGGCACATCCATGAATCCAAAGCGCAGCTCCTCCTTCAGGACCCCCGGGCTCTGACTGGGAGCAGCCCTGGCAGCGAATTTACCATGGGAGAGCTCCTGGCATGGCCCTGCCTTCCCAGGGTTTATGGCAGCAGCAGATTCCCCCTCCTTTTCCCTTTCCTTCAGGAATGTTTACATCCCTCGTCGAGGAAAAGTGTGAGATCCCGCGGCCAAACAGAGCCCAAAGCTGCTCCAGGATGGAAAGAGGGAAAGAAGTTGATAAAAAATGAGAAGAAAAGCTTCTGGCCCTGTCCTGGAGGGGGGAGCCTGGCACCTGCCCCCTCCCAGTGCCTGCTCCAGCTCAGCCTCTTCCTGTGGAAAGCCACAAAGCCCAGCTGGGCACGTTGAACATTCCAGCTCCAAAGGAATTCGATCCAGCCTTACAAAGGGAAATGTTTCCCGACTCGGAGGTTTTGCTGGAGGCACCAGATAAGGACAGAGTTCCACAAATAGGGGCTGTTCCCTGCTGGCAGGGGGAGAGGGTTTTAATTGAGAGGAATTTCAGAGGATCCATTTGGTCTAGCAGCACCGCAGGGACATTAACAGAGCACCCTGGGAAGCTGGGAATGACACAGGCTCTGCCTCCTAATTCCCAAGAGGCCTCTCTGAGCTCTGCTGAGCAGCACAGGCTGGCAAATCCATCCCTTCCATTTGCAAATCCATTTTTTTCCAACTCCTGCCTTGTTCCCGAGTGTAGCTGCTGAGGAAAGATTGCAGAATTCCAAGGCCAGGTCTCCATCTTCAGAGGAGCTTTGCAATTCCTGAGAGATCATCCACCTGCTCCAGCTCCCATTTAACACAATCAGAACATATCAGGAGTCATTTGCATATCCCAGGCTCCGGGAGCCTTTGGAAACTCAGATCCACCGAGAAGCAAACCTTGAGTGGCAGGTGGTTATTGAGGCCTCCAGAGCTCCTGGTTCTCCCTCCTGGGATTAAGGAACATAAACAACTCTTGAGTTTCAGGAATATTCCCATTTTCAAATCCTGCAGAGTCCCTCCCAGCTGGCTGAGATGTTGGAATTGAGCTCAGGATCGGGACATGGGACCTTTGGCAGCTCCCCAGCACCTCTGCCAGGACACAGCTGTGTCCCCAGCATCCCTGCGCTGCCGTTGCCATGGTGACCGAGCATCGTCCCCTCTCCTGCCAGGGCACGGGGGCTGTCCCCAGACCACTCCCAGATGGCCTCTCCTGCACCCAGGGACATCCCACAGGACACCCTGGTCCCCCAGGACAGGGACGGCTGCCAAGGAGGAAATTCCACCAAGGAAAAAAAATACAGGAGGATCCAGTGACTCCCACACCTCAGCAGGTGGGGTTTTAAAGGGAAATACAAGCAGGGAAGAGCTTGAGGCCATCCAAGAGATCAGCAGAGGAGCTCTGAGTAGAGAAAAGCTTGAGGCCACCGCTGTCCCCATGCCCGGTGGCACTGGCAGCACCAGGGAATCCACAAGAAGTGCCACACCCCCGAGCGTGCCAGGCTGCTGCTGTGCCCTCCCAAACCTCCCAGGGACACCTGCTGAGCTGTCAGGACCTAAGAAGGGCACCAGCTGAGAAACTCCAAGGAAAAACAGCTCCTTTTGCCATCTGCTGCCACAGCACTCCCACCCTACTGCCTGTTTTAGCCCTCCTTGTCCTACATGGGTGCCCTGGAGACGGGAAATGGGGGGAATTGTAGCTGTTCAAGGACCTGTGTCACACGAAGGTGTCCATGCTACGTGGCTGGAGGGGTGTCCACCCCGATCCCACAGCTCCTCTGGCACCTGGGAAACATCACGGAATGGTTTGGGTGGGAAGGGGTGTCGCAGGTCACCTTCTTCCCTGCCACGGGGCAGGAACACATTCCCAATTCCAGGAATCCAACCTGGCCTGAAAGAAGCAGCACTGATGTATCTCTGCCCGATGCCATCCTTCAGATCCACGCCAGGCAAGATGATGCCAGGGATCAGCCCGGCAGCCACGGCGCTGTGCAAGCTTTGGGAGGCTCCGTGCCCTCGGGCTGCTGTCACACCCCGAGCCCCAGGAATCTCCGAGCGCGCAGACAGGCGAATTTTATCCCAGCACAAACAGTTCCAGAAGGAAGCCAGGGCCTTACTCAACCTCCAAATATGTTTTTTTGGTTGTGGTTTTTTTTTTTTTTTTTCCACGATCAGTGCCTCCAAAGGCAGAAGGTGGGAAGGTCCTGGAGAGGGAAGGCAGCAGGATGCGGTGTTTCCATGGAGCAGCGAGATGAGTCAGTGCCATCTGCCGGCTGCGGGGGCTCTGCCGCTCCCAAAGCCATGGGACGGAGAGGAATAAACCCCCAGCTTCGCTGCAAAGCTTCCAGCATCCCTCTGGAACCCTGCTCCGAGTGCAGCTCTCCCCTAAGGATCCAGCTGGGATCCTTTTGGCAGAGCCGTGTCCAAGTCCATCGAGAATTCCCAGGATGACCCAGCAGGACTGGGAATTCCTGACATACCCAGGCTGCTCTCCTCCTTCCCACCTTTGGGATCTCCCTGAGCCATGAAGGGGAATCCTTGAGCTGGCCCGGATCCACACTGGGGAAGAGCTCTGGGAATGCCGAGGATCCGCAGGGATGATGTGGCACCATCTGCTCCTGCCTCAGCCTGGGCACTTCCAAGGGTATCAAGAGGCATCAAAGCTGGGGTGAGACTCCAGAATTCCTGGCTATCCCTGTCATCCCAGTCTGCTGGAAGAGATTTACTCCAAGGATGGATTCGAAGTGTGTTCCTCACCACTTTTAAAAGGAAAACTCATCCCTGCTCTGCAATTACCCCGTGATCTGGTTTAGGTGGCA
This sequence comes from Rhipidura dahli, assembly GCA_013399225.1. Taxonomy (NCBI): domain Eukaryota; kingdom Metazoa; phylum Chordata; class Aves; order Passeriformes; family Rhipiduridae; genus Rhipidura; species Rhipidura dahli. Next base: position 53,687 of record VXAC01006152.1, on the reverse strand, counting down.
GATCCCTGGCACTGAGGGAAACTCAGGTTTCTATCGGAGCTTCCTCTTGGAGTGAGGAGGGATTTGCTCGTCCTTCCAGTGCTGATTATCCCCCACTTTTCTCTGCAGGCGTTTCCAGGCTCGGGCAGTTCCAGCTGGTTGGAGGACGAGGCAGTTTGGAGCTGCAGGCATGGCCTGGGGCTCCGTGTGCTGGAGACATCCCAGAGCTGATCCCCATCAGCCTGGTTCAGGGATGATGGCTGATCCGAGCTCATCCAGCTGCTTTTGTCAACCACACTGAACATCTGAGAGCAAATCCCGCTTTTCCTGATGAAAACAAGCCCAGAAAGGGGGATTGTCTCTGGAAAACTCCATTTGCACAGGAAGCAGGATGGAGTGGGGGCAGCTTGATGCTAACGGGGATCAGGATGCTGGGCATGGACACATCTGTGCAGGTCTCCCCTCAGTCTCCTCTGAAATGCAGTTTTAATCCCCCAAATTCATTTCTGACAAACCAGATTATTTTCCCCTGCTGCTGATGATCTGCTGTGCAAGCATCTGGTAGAAAACCACCTTATCACCTTGCTAGATGCTGAAATCTGAGGGCATTACGTGCAATTTCTTAAAACGTTCTATTTTCCCTCAGCTTTTGTCCCATCTCCCCCTCATCCCTGTCTCCAGCGAAGGGAGAGGCACAGCTGTGGAACACCAAGGTACACCGCTACTTGAGGCCAAAAATAAAGAGTGTTTTTCCAAAAAGACCAGGGATAGGCGGCGGGAAATCTGTATCAGCAGAAAGAAGTGATTTTTCCATGGAAATGGCCATGGAATTAAACCCTCGGCCATCCCCAAGCGGGGCCTACCGCGCTCCCGTTGCCTAGCAACAGCACGCCATGTCCTAATATGGCAACAGCGCCCGCCCTCTCCCTGTCCTCCCTTCTTATTGGCTGCGCGCCGCGTGATTGACGTGCGTGCTCACCAATGCTCACCCTCCACGAGCCTCTCCCGTTCCCGGGGCGCGGCGTTACCCGGAAGCGNAGGGGTGGGTCACAAGGCTGGAGGTGGGTGGGGAGGAGATGGGAAGCTCCCTGATGCCCGCGGAGCCGGCTGGCAGAGCGTGGTGCCCACCGTGCACGGCTCCTCCTGCTGCTGCTGCCACAGCAATGCACCGCAGAGCCCGCACGGTGCTTGGGGGTGGCAGGGAGAGGATGCCCGGCACAGCCCCCAAGAGCTTTGACAAACCCAGAACACGTGCGCTGAAAGCCGCTCTTACCCCTGGCTAAAGCCGAGTGTGTTCCCAGGTGGGAGCGGTGGGAAAGGAGATGCTCCAGGCGTCCCTGCTGGAAGCAGGATGAATCTCGCGGCGATGGCGACGGATCCCGAGCTGCAGTGGGTGTCCCTGTGGGTCCGTGTGCGGTGGGCGGCCGTGCTCGTGCTGCTCCTGAGCTCCCTGGTGATGCTGCTGCTGCCCCTGGCTGCCGTGGACAACCAGTGCCATGCTGTGCTCAAGGGTCTCTCCTTCCTGAAGAGTAAACTGGGATCCTCGGGAATCACCAGGTTCACGGGACAGAGCACGGAGCTGAGCGTGACCTCCAAGGGGCTGGAGCTGCTGGTGCTGAAAGGAAAAGCCTCCCCAGGTGAGAGGGTCCTGGGTGGGCACAGCTGAGTTCCTCAGGTCAAGGAGCTGCTGGAGAGGGTCCAGCAGAGGCCACAGAGATGGTTTGGGGTCTGGAGCATCTCTGTGATGAGGAGAGACTGCAGGAGCTGGGCCTGGTCAGGCTGGAGAAGGGAAAGCTGGAGGGAATCTCATCCATCCATCCAAACATCTCAAATCTTGTGCCAAGAGGGTGGTGCCAGACTCTTTTCAGTGGTGTTTGGTGAAAAGGAGCCACAAACTGAAACACAACAAGTTCCACCTCAACACGAGGAAGAACCTCTTTCCATGGAGGGTGGCAGAGCACTGGGACAGCTGCCCAGGAGGGAATTGTGGAATCTCCCTCTATGGAGACATCCCAAACCCACCTGGGTGGGTATCACCTGTGCCAGGTGACCCTGCCTTGAGGGGGGGTTTGGAGTGGGTGATTTCCAGAGGGGGCACTTCCAACCCCAACATCTTCACCCCCTTCCCGACCACGTCCTGTACTGATGGGACTGACGCTGTGCCCTGATGGTAACAAACTGCAATTAACTGCAATTAACACTGCCTGTAAATGACCCCGAGGTCAGGCAGGCCCTCACCAGCTCCTTGACTGCATTCTAGAGCCCTGTGCTGGCATCACTCTGTCTCTCCAAAGGTTTTCCTCATGTTTCCAGTGCTAATAAGTTCTGTGGAGGTAACTGGAATGCAGAGAGGTGGTTTAACACACAGAAATGTGGGATACACAGCATTGATCCCAAAATCCTGGCTGGCACAGAACAGCCTTTCAGGCAACGTCAGGCTGTGGCCGTGGCCTGTATCAGCCAGGATGTTAATTTGGAAAACACTTGAAGGAATTGTTATGATTCCAGCTCTGTATCTTTGTTTGCATTAAAGCTCTTACTGCTGAGAAAACAGTTCAGTGGGAAAACCAGGAGTGCTGTTGGCAGCCAACATAACAATGTTAACATTATCATTTCCCCTAAAAGAATGCCAAGAGAACGTGTTGGAGGCACAGTTTCCTCCCACACCAAGCAGTTTGGTGGCCACCCTGAGCCTGCTGCTGCCCACAGGCCCTGCCTCCTCACATTTCCTGCCAGGAATGGCTCTGCTGCCTCATACTCAGCCTGGAAACGTGGCATAAACCTGTGGGATTGTAACTTGGAAAAGGCTGGGACATGAATTCTGTTCCAGTTCTTAGAGATTGGTTTGGGTTAATTTTTGAAGCAGTGAACAGTGACAGCCCATGGAATATCCTGAGTTGGAAGGGAGGCAGAAGGATCACTGGATCCAGATGCCCAGAGGTTTTCAGTAAAACTCACCGCCCTTTATCCGTTCTCATTTCATTCCAGAGGTGAAGTTGGAAGCCAGAGCAGCTCTGAACCAAGCCCTGGAGATGAAGCGCCAAGGCAAGCGGGAGAAGGCGCACAAACTCTTCCTGTACGCCCTCAAAATGGACCCGGATTACGTGGATGCCCTGAACGAGTTTGGGATCTTTTCCGAGGAGGAAAAAGACATCCTCCAGGCCGACTACCTGTACTCCAAAGCTCTGACCATCTCCCCCCACAACGAGAAGGCTCTGAGCAACCGGGGCCGCACGCTGCCCTTGGTGGAGGAGATCGACCAGAGGTATTTCAGCATCATCGACGGCAAGGTCAAGAAGGTGATGGCCATTCCCAAAGGGAATTCCGCCCTGCGCCGGGTGATGGAGGAGTCCTACTACCACCACATCTACCACACGGTGGCCATCGAGGGCAACACGCTGACGCTCTCCGAGATCCGGCACATCATCGAGACCAGGTACGCCGTTCCCGGCAAGAGCCTGGCGGAGCAGAACGAGGTGATCGGGATGCACGCGGCCCTCAAGTTCGTCAACACCACGCTGGTGTCGCGCATCGGCTCCGTCACCAGCAGGGACATCCTGGACATCCACCGGCGCGTGCTGGGCTACACCGACCCCGTGGAGGCCGGGCGCTTCCGAGCCACGCAGGTCTTCGTGGGTCACCACATCCCGCCGCACCCGCAGGACGTGGAGAAGCAGATGGAGGAGTTCGTGCAGTGGATGAACTCGGAGGACGCCATGAGCCTGCACCCCGTGGAGTTTGCGGCGCTGGCGCACTACAAGCTGGTTTACATCCACCCCTTCGTGGACGGCAACGGGCGCACCTCGCGGCTGCTGATGAACCTGATCCTGATGCAGGCGGGGTACCCGCCCATCACCATCCGCAAGGAGCAGCGGGCCGAGTATTACCATGTGCTGGAGGTGGCCAACGAGGGTGACGTGCGGCCCTTCATCCGCTTCATCGCCAAGTGCACCGAGACCACGCTGGACATGCTGCTCATCGCCACCACCGAGTACTCCGTGGGGCTCCCCGAGGCGGGAGGCGGCGCCGGCTGCAAACAAACCATCCCCGTCAAGACTTGAGGGTTTTTGGGGTGCTCGGGAGCTGGTGAAGCCGTGGGAGAGCTGAATTCCAGAGGTGCTCGGCGTTCCTGCTGGGAAAGGACTGGATGGGAGGCGTCACTTGAGCGTTTCGTTTATTTAAAGTGTCTTACATTTGATTAAATTAATATAATTTATTTATATACGCGGTGCCAAACGGAACTGGTGATGGTGGCTGTGCACTGGAAGGAGGGGGGGAGAGGTGTCAGAAGGCTCAAAAAGATGAACTAGAATTCCATTTCTCCTTAAAATTAAGCTTTTGAGGAGCTGCTTCAATCACAACCCTTCACCCAGGCAGACAACTCTACTGTCTGACCTCAGTGAAGTCTGAACTGAGTTGGTTTTGTGTTCCCTGTGTCCATCAGATACTTTGGTGTCAGTTACCACGTACTGAGCAGGAAAGAGGCTGAACTCCAGCCCAAAGGCATCTCTCCCCTCCCATTTCTGTTTCCGTGGCACTTTGCATGTTTACTTTCAGCTGCCTTTCCTGGGGGGTGAGTTTTGTACAAGTGGGAAGTGTTTCTCTTGGGATTGCAGGAGATAGGAGTGGGACAAGAGGAGAAAAGCTCTGACTTACTCGAGGAAGGAGCACTCGGAGAACACCTCAGCCAACAGGATCCCTGGGAAAGCACAACTGTCCTTAGACATTTCAGTGGAGGGGTTGGAAGGAGCTTGTCTGCAGAACTGTGAGCAGAAAAGGTCATCAGGCAGAGCCAGGAGACAGCAGTTGTACCAGTTTGGGAAGAAAGTATACAGGAAGCTTGCCCAAAACTTCAGTTTCTTTACTCTAGGCATGGAAACTTCCATAATTAATCACTGGTCATGTCATCACTCTGATAAACGTGTCAAGAATCACTTGAGGCCTCTGTGTGCTGCAGGGGCAGTGCAGTGCCTGGAGCTGCTGAGCAGTTCAAAGAATCACTTTTTCCTTGGTTTTTAAGGGAAAAGTACCCACAGATCTCCCCACCCCAAACCTGCCAGCTGTGCGACAGCATCGTTGGTCCCACCACCTCCAAGCTGACCCAACTTCCATTGAAAATCCCAGTTTAGAGCATTTAACCCCTTGCCAAAAGCTGTCCCAGGTTTAATTTTCTTCCCTTTTAACTCTCTCTTACCTGCACAAGGAGATAGGATATGTTTTAGAGGAGCAGAAAGCAGGATGAGACTGGGAATTCTCTGCACTGAGCGCTGCTGCCAGGGAAAGCAGACAGTACCAGAGGAAAGGAGTCCTGTCCTTACAAAGCATGTTATTTTTGTAGTGCAACCTGAGTATAAAGAATGCACTTTAGAGCTCTGGGGAGAGGGGGAAAAAAATGTTATTTTAGTAACAGATTAATAAACTATTTTAATATGAAAGTCTTGGTTTGGAAGAGGTTTGTATTCACAACACTTGGCTGCAGTGAACTGAGTGGTTGTGGAGGAGAGAAAGGCCACGGGACAGATCCTGGTTCACCATGAGCAAGACTCATCATTTCAAAGTAAAGCCCAGTGAAATCAGCACAGAAAATAGTGTTTATTTGCAGCAGTGTTTGTGTGGTACAAGTGAACTCAGCACTGGGGTCCCCCCCCTCACATCCACCCCTCTGGGTAGCTGACAAAGCAGGAATGTTTCTATCCAAAACCATGCCACTGTTTGAGAGTCTGAGGTGATGACTGAGGTGATTTCAGGATATTCAGAGCAGATGGAAGGAGCTGCTTCAAGGCCTGAGGGACACTGAGCACACCTGAGAGGTGAGGTACATCACTATCACCCAGCTGCCAGGGGAGAGGTACAGTTCCAACACCCACATTTAAACAAAAGCAACGGTATTTCTAGAAAACCTTTGAGAACTTGAGTTTAATAAACCGAGAAACGGCAGCTTGCACTTCACAGTTGTACAAAACCATACAGAAACCACCTGCAAAAAAGACATGAGCTAGCTAGGAAAAAAACAACCAAAACCAACCAAAAAACCTGGTCCTCAGCAACAGCACGTCCAGCTTCATGGGGAACAAAAATTACCACCTAAGGATCAGCTCCTGCCACTTAAAAATAATCATCTCAATGTCCTTTACAAATACACCATATAAAAAACAGCTCAGCTGGAACAGAACGGGAACTGGATACATATCTATGTATAGCTGTGTATCTACATATACACACATATGTATAGAAACTCTCCCAATACTAAAAGAGGCCATTGTGGTGAAGTTGGAGCATCTGCTGTTGGATTCTGCATGGAAGGAGATTGACAGTCCCTGCGTGCGTGGGTTTGGGTGGAGAATGGGGCTGTTGGCAGAGAGAATGTCTGCAATCCCAATCTGAGCTGACCAGTGGAGCTTGCTGAGGTCCTCCCATTGCATCTCATTCGTTAATGAAAGAGAAAATTAGTTGGAAAGTACTCCAAAACAACTCCATGTGGCATCCGAGCCGTGCAGGAAATGCTTCCCCCCTTGTTACACCCTCAATATGAGGAATCGCATAACGCCATTTCACCAGAACAAAAGTGTAAAAACCTTTTTGCTCTTGGAGGAAAAAAAAACCCAAACAAAACCCAAAAAAAGCCCCAAAACCACCTGGATTTGTGCCATCCTCCACTGATCCCGAGGAATGCAGCAGTCCGGTATTTACACGGGATAGGGACGGGCGTTCTCTCCTTGCAAAGCTTAAGGACACAACATGGCTTCCAGAAAGGCATTTCACATTGGACCAGACCCGCTGAGTGCACACTCCTCGCTCACTTTTTCAGGAGCAGCTTGGCAAAATCAGCATTGGACATTTTTTTAGGCTCTGCAGGGGGGTCAGAGGACGTTGCTGGTGAGTTCTGGACCATCCCATTCTCAGCCTTGGCCACGGGGTTGCTCTGACGCTGCAGCGCCCGGGGCATCATGGAGAGCTGTGTCCTTCCCTTCCCTCGCCTGGAAGGCCAAACATTCCCATTGAAACACACAATTAGCTTGGGAAACAACCAGGATTTGTCTGCTAGGAGGAATCCTCATTCCAGTATCATTGCCTGTCATTTGTTTCAGGAATAAGCAGTGCAAAACTTTGCCTAGGGCTGTCTTTGAAGCACCCCCAAGTCCTGGAAGACAATAAATGCCCCACAGTTCCCAGGACTGAAGCTTTGTTTATCCACAAGGGCTCATCCAATACAGGAACACCCTGGAAGCTGAAGGAGCAGCCTTAATGCTCACTGGGAACAATGGCTGGTTCTCCAGAGGGAGAGGATTTGGAGGTTGTTAGGGATCAGGTGCCACCATCAGATCCAAGGGGACGGCCAATGTCTGACACTCTGGGCACTACAGAGCTGTTTCTGTTGATGAAGAGTTAAAATATCTGCTTCTCCTCATCAATCCAACAACCCTTTTTTTTTATGGTTCAGCACCTTTTAAATGTTCTCTCAGATTCACAGAATCCTAAAGAAGTGGTTTGGGTTGGAAGGGGCCTTGAAGATCATCCAGTGCCAACCCCTGCCATGGGTAGGGACAACTTCCACCATCCCAAGATGCTTCAAGCCCCGTCCAACCTGGCCTTGGACACTTCCAGGGATCCAGGGGCAGCCACAGCTTCTCTGGGAAACCCTGCCAAGGCCTCCCCCCCTCCCAGGGAAGGATTCCTTCCCAATATCCCATCTAACCCCATCTTCTGGCAGTGGGAAGCCATTCCCCCTTACCCCTATAAAAACTCCCTCTCCTTTTTCTAAACCCCCAGATTTCTGGAGAAGATTCCTAAATTTTAGCATCACAAAGAAACCCAGCATTTCCTATCCAGGCAGTGCCAGGCATCCCTCTCTCCCTCCCTCCATCCCTCCCTCACTCACGCTCCATAAATCTGCCGTGGTTCCAGGGATAGGGAGGGTGAGCCAGGCTTGGCTCTGTCCGGAAGCTTCCGGAGAGGGGGGTTGCTGATCATCACCTTGATGACGTGGTCCTTCATTGTCAGCCCATCCATCTTCAGCAGAGCCTGAGAGGCCTGGGCTTCGTTCTCATATTCCACATAAGCCAAGCCCTAAAAAGAAGGAGTGGGAAGATCCTGCGTGAGGTTTTAGTGCTTCTGGAATGGCTGGTAAGGAATTTGTAAGGAAGGGAATTAAAGTGGCTCAGTCCCAGTTAATTCAGCTAAAAAAAAAAATATTCCTATTTACCACTTTTCTTTCTTGTCTCTCACTCCTGATGCCCTAAGGGGTGGAAAAAAAAAAAAAGAACCACCCCAAACATCCTATTAAAGTGAATACACTGAAGCACCACAGCAGGCTCCCACAGAGAAGGGCATCACCTCTCCCTGCTGTTCCTCTTTTAAATGACATTCAAAGCCTTAAGCTGCATTTTTGGATTATCCAGTTTCACAGGAAAGGCATCAGGTTTTACATAACTTTCCCAAAATACATTTATTTGTGGTTTACACACAATCCCAGCTCAAACTAAGCTCAGAACAAGCCTTGGGACTCCCAAGAGCCCTCATTACAAGGTGTGCACACAACGGGAACTGCACCTGAGGTGGTGCAAAGGGCAAGAAAATTCAATTTAGATCCATGTCCACCATTCCCAGGATGTCCCCTGTGGACAGGGCCCACCACACAGACACAGCCCAGGTGTCAGGCAGTTCTGGCAGAGCAGCAACTGGTTCAGAATCCCTTATTTAACAAGGAGTTGTTTATTCTGGGATGGAAATAACGAGCCCTGTCAGAGAGGGGGCTCATTTCTCACTGGCAAATTCCTTCCTGCAGCAGATGTTCAGAACAAAAACCTCAGGAAACTGAGGGAAGGAGGATGGGAATTGGTTGCACCAGGTAAATCCCATCTAGCCAGTTATTTAAAAACGAATCCTTCACAGATTTGACCGTTGTTTCTATACTCAAAGTGCTGGCAACACTTCCCCCTCCATCCCATTTTCCTTGTGCAATTTAAGAAGTATTTTGAGAAAATTCCTCTTGGTTGTCTGCTCAAAGGCACACTGGGCTGGATAAACCCAAGCTTTTCCACAAGTTTTAATACAAAACCACAGAGGCAACTTGATAAACCCAATTTTTTGTCTCCACACTTCACGAGCAGCTTCTTTTTGAAGGATTTCTTAAAACCAGGAATGTGTTAAGGATGACTACCTTGGGTTTTCCAGCTCTGTTGGTGACCAGTCGAATATCCTTCACATTCCCATGGGCTTTACACACCTCCTCCAGCTCTTCCTTAGTGCAGGAAAATGGTAAACCAGATATAAAGAGTTTATGTTTCTCCAGGGTAGTGCTGTACCTGAACACCTGGAGCAACAAAAAGGATGTTGGTTCACAAACCAGCCAGAAACTCCAAGGATTTTCATCTCATACCCCAAAAGTACTTCCTGTTTGTGGGATCCAAAACTGCCTCAAAGCCCTGAGTAGTGTTTTGGAAGATATTTGCATATAAACACAAGGATACATCAAGGACTTGCAAGTAAATGCTGCTGAACATCCCTACCCTTCACCATGAGACAGACACTGAAAATCACAGAATATCCTGAGCTGGAAAGGATCCAGAAGGATCAGAGCTCAATTCCTATAATAATATATTTATAATCATGTCTTCTTGCTCAGCTGTCACTATGGGAACACTGAATTTCCCAGTGCAGGAACTCCAGGATGCAGAAATCCACTGATTACACAACTGAGCTCTGGTACAGAGCATCCCCAACAAATGCTGGAGAGACTCAACCAACAATGCTCTTCACAGGCTGAACCTGGGTAGCTCCCACCATTAAACTGCTCAAATCATCAAATTTCTGCAAATCTTGAGTAAATTATGTCAATCCTGGTGTCTTCAAAGTAAAAGAAGATGCAAGAACCCCCAAAAACCAGTTTAAACCAGCACAACACAAACTGATTGCATTTGAGCACCCTGGACGCAAGGTATCCCACACCGACTCCCTTCCCCAGACCCACTGTCCAACAGGAACCAACCTAAACTTTACCTTAAAATCAGGATTCTTGTTCTTGTCAACACATGGAGACACAAACATGGGCCTGCCCTCCACAGCCGTGCGATCCAAGGCCAGGGCCTGCCGAGCAGCCTCCTCCTCCCTGAACTGCACGTAGCAGTAGCCCCGGAAGGTGCCCTTGTTGTTGAACACTGCTCGGATCTCCACGACCTCCCCACAGCTGCCAAAGAGCTCCCTCAGCTTGGCTTCGGGCTCTGCCATGGTGTAGGACAGGTTGCTGACAAACACAGTGACTTTATCCTTGCTGCTGTCGTGGAGAACTTTGGGGATGTCCTTGCGGCTGCTGGATGCCTTTTCCTTTGGGATTGCTGGGCCATCCGGCTTCTCACTCCTCCCAAAGAGCCCAGTCTCCACTTCCATGTCCTCTTCAGGCAGAACTCCATCACCCTCTCCCCTGTGCCTCTTGCTGGGCAGCTCTGATTGATGGCATTGAAAGCTTTGTTAGAAAAAAAAATCACCCCATTTCCTTCCCTACGGGAACTGCTCTGCCCTCCATTCCCGCTGTGGAGCTTGGAAACTGCACATGGAACCACAAACACAATGACAGGTCCTAAAGACACCAAATAAAAACCTCCCTCAAGATTTTAAAGAACAAATAACAACAGATTATTCCACCAAGACAGCTTTAGATGAAAGCAACTGGAATATTTGTTCCTTTTTTTTCAGCCAGTCACAACTGACAGTTGCTGATTCATCTTCTTTGTCTAATGGTTCTTCTTAAAAAAATAAATCTAAAAGCTCACAAGACTCCCAGGGGCAACAACCTATTATAATCTTCTGTTCCCACCTTCCAAGAGGCTGCTACAATCCTGAATAACCCAATTTAGACACGTGGCTCAGCATCACAGGATGAGTCAGAAAAGTGACTTAAGGAGGAAAAATAAAAATCACAATATCCCTCCAAAATAAGAAACCCCAAGAGAACTCTGTAAGTTCTTATAAACCTGTTTTTCTGTTGGTATAAAACCTTTTAGCCTTGTTTGCATTTCACTCCCACACTTCAAACTTCCCAGGAGAAAGCAGCCCTGCAAAGCCACCAGTGCTGGCAACTCCTCAGCTCTCTCTACCACAAAGACAAGCAAGAACCCCGTTGCCAGAGGTCTGAAATTTTAATTTCCTTTTATTTTTACCTTCTTCTTCTCCCCATTCACCCTCGTCATCCTCGTCCGCTTTGCGTTTGTCCCCAATCCTGGTTTTTTTGGCCTTTTTGGAAGCTTTCTTCTCTGCCCGAGCCTGCTTCCTCTGCTCGGCTCTCTCTTCCTCCTGCTTTGCCAGAGCTGCTTCTTTCTCAGCAGCCTGAAACACACAAGATTTATTTCTTTTTTTTTTCCCCCCACTGGCTGCAGATTGCAGAGCATTTTTCAGAGCACTGAAGCCGGAGGGTTTTTTCCTAACCCCAGCACATCATTTAAAGCACATCCCAATTCTTTGCTCTCAGAGCTTTCCTGGAAGGCACATCACTCTTGTGGTCAACCAAGGGGCAAAAGAAGGAAGATAAAAAGCAGCAAGAGGTTGTTAATCATAGTTTTAAAGTCAAAATCAATAGCTCTAGGGCTTGAAGACATTTCAGGCTTATCTGGGGGAAGGCACATTAAAAATGTGCCATTCAGAGAAGCATGGATTTAATTGAGGTGTATAAAATGCTTTGGAAGCTCACAAAAAGTTCTGACCTTTGCTCTTTGTTCATTCACTCGAGCCAATCTGTTCTCTGTTTTTTGAACAGCTGCATCCCAGTCTTCCAGTGTTCCTAAAGGATAGATTTATAAGAATAATTTTTAAAAAGCCTTTCATTTAGCTCTCTCACAATTCAAAGATACAATTCTGGAAAAATAAAGAGTCACTGAGTTCATGGCACTTGCTGTTCATATTAAACATCACCCCTGAAAATTCTAATTATAAGAACTGGCCTGCAAGGTAAAAAAAAAAAAAACAACCAAGAGCCAAGCAGAGCAGAAACCTCTCATTTATAATGGAAGACTCCAAAAAGGCATGGAAAAATCCAGTCATTTCCAGAAAAGCTGAGAGAAGAGAGAGAACAAGAGAGCTGTCTGTGGATTTGACAGCAGTGACAAGGAAGTGAGACTTCAGTGGAGCACAAAACACGAGATCAAAAAGCCCCATGTCACCTCTGCCTAACCAGGCTGGCTAAGAGGTGCAGCAATTAATTACCTCCTGTCAGCTAATTAATCACCTCCTGCCTGTCACTCTGTGACCTTTTGTCACTCAGCCACCCCTGCCAGCAGCCAGGTACCTTCTATCCTCTCCAGGGTGAGCAGCACCTCGCAGACGTGCTCGGGGTAGTCGCTGGTGCACTGCACTGCTCGGTGCAGGGCCTTCCTGCAGTGCTGGGTGTCCCCGTGGGCCCTGCAGGAGGGGACAGGGCACTCAGGGACCAAACCACATGGAATTCCAGCCAGGAAAACATTCTCCCTCTTTCCCCAGCTGCTGCAACACTTCTGGTTCTTCTGGAACCCACAGCAGAGCTGCTCCAAGAACCTCAGAGGTGTTTTGTAAACCCTAACAAAACACACTCGTTCTGAATTGTTTTCTCCCACAGGTGAGGAAACTAAAAATGAATGAACCAAGCTCTTACCTCTCCAGGTTGTAATATTCCAGCCACATATTGGCATATTTGGCATTTCCTTTAGTCATGATGTTGTCCCAGAGCTCCCTGGCTTTCTGCATGTTATTACACAAGCGGGCCTGGGACAAAGCATCCAAAATATCCTTCAGGATTACTTGTTCAACATCAGTAACACCAAACCAAAAAAACATAACAACAACCCACAGATGCTGCAGACAGACCCAGCAAGATAAATCTGAGCCTTACAGTGATCAAAATAGACACCTGACACAATCCTGCTACTGAATAATCCTCCCCTGCCCACATCTCCCATTAGTCTCGGTTCTGGCTCCCACATACATTTGATTTTGGTCATTATAAAAGAAATTAGAGTTGTTCCTGATTTTTTCCTTTTGTTGTTGATGAATGTACCTAACCACTTCTCAGACTGAGAACTTGCTTTGTGTTAAGGAAGGGGAGCAGGAGAAGAAGGGAAATGGATTGGGAAATTACTACATTCCATGGCAGTAATGTTAAAAACATTTTATTTTAAATCCATTTTATCTGGTTCAGCAATTTAAATACAGAAGAGAGAAACATCACCTCCACTCTTGCCCAGTTCTGCATGATGGTGCAGGATGGATCTCCACTTTCACTGAACCCTAAGAAGAAAAACAAGGGCTGTTTGTTGCACTTGGCTCTTGGAAATAAAGTGTTTATTAAAGAGATCCCACACAGAGATGAAATTTTTATCTGCAGCTTTCTGAAATGTTTAAGATCCTTGAAGACAAACATTGTGTGGAGAACTGGTCTTACAAAAATGATTTTGAAGAGGAGAAAACAATACTTTGGATGATCTCACTTACTTTCTTCTACTTCTTGTTTCAAGTACTCCACAGCTCGAGCAAATGCAGAGCGCAGCTCCTCCAGCTCCTTACTGGAGTCTGCAGGAAAAAAAAAAGAAAGAATAGGCTTAAAATAATAATTTAGTTTTAATTTCCCAACCATTAAAACCTTCTGCTTAACAGACACAATGATTTTATTGGGTGGCAGGGGGAGATTACATTGATTACTTCTTAGTGTTGTTATTATTGCTTCAATTTATGACTTTATTACAAGTAAAACCCACTACATGAATAATTTAAAAAATCAGATATCAAAAATATAAAACAGGACATTTTTGCAATAGCAAACCAACCAAATTCTTATTTTTATAGTCATTAACTAGCCAGAAAGTAATTTTTGTAAAAGATGAAAATGCTGGTAATTTTTATTTTAAAAGTAATATCCAAGAAGTACAAAGAAAACAGTTTAGCTATTTATTCTGTATTTACCATACAGACCTTGTGTAAAATCCACCCTTCTCCTCAGGTAATCTAGGTAGGCCTGCCAGATCTCTACATAGTCTGTTGCCTGAATAAAACCTGCATTCAGAGCTTTTTCAAATATTTCTGAAAAGAAAAACAGGGGAAGAAATAGTTAATTCCATATACTGTCAAAATTAGCAAGTTGCAGTGATAGCACACAGAACACCACTGGTTTCTAGGAAGAAAACAAAAAGTCCTACACAATAAATTGGTTTAAGAAGTGAATTGAAAGGCAGCTGGATTCAGGAATGTTCATTCCAAGTTGTTCATGGCTTGCTCAGGGTGAAGCTGCTCAACCCAAAGCAGCTTTGCCCTTGCAGCACCTGCTGCCTGTGGCAGCAGCAGGGTGAGAACAGGTCCTGCCAGTCCCGTTTGTCACGGGCTGCTTGGAGTGCAGAGAGCAGCTCAGAGCTGCATTTCCTGGCTCTTTCCTTACCAGAGATGATGCTGTGCTCCACCCTGTGCCTCTCCATGGCCAGCAGGTACCTGATCCACAGCCCAACAGTCCAGGGGCAGTTCCTGACAGCACGGTCATGAGCAGATAAAACCAATTCCTTCACCTTCAGCTGCCTGTCCTGAAAGAGTCACAAAGGAAAAGTGAAGTTCCTGTCGCCCAGAGAGACCCCACAAGCCAAACTCCAGCTTATAAAGAGCCAAAACCTAAAAACCTTTCACCTGAAAAGTACTTTCATTTTATATTTGAGAAGCTCAGATGGGTATTTTAAATTCTACATTCCTACAAACCCAGTGAACACCTGCCAGTGAGGAAGAATATGCTCAGGAGACAACTACCAGGCCAGTGAGGCGTTTTCTGCCAGAGAAATAAATATAATAAAGGCACTGAGTGAACTCCCAACTGTTCCTAGAATGTCAAGGATACAAAGAGGGAGCACACCCAGCCTGTTTGTGCAGGTGTTGTTCCACCTGCAACCTGCTGTGTCCAGCTGGGAAGAGAAAGAGATGACGGAGCAACTGAGCCTGGATAAGCTCCTGCAGGGAGTCACCCTGATCCCTTAATCCCAGCCACCTTCTGTGCTGCCTCTGGAGCTCAGCATCAGCTTCAAACTGCACTAACAAACCCCCCTGGAAAGAGGGGCAGAACATCTGGGTTTGCTGCAGTGCCCACCCCCTGTAATTCTGCAGAGAAAACACAGCTAGAGCACAGCAAAGTGAGAAAAACGCTCGCTTGAGCAATAAACGCATCCCTGAGAACAGGAGGAAAACGAAGGTGAGGTGAAAATCAGTTTCTGGAAGATTTACAGATTAAAGAACAGGACTGAGGTAGAATTTACTGGCTGTTTATCAACAACTGAGATTTAAAAAAAAAAACCAAAAGTAAAGGCAGGAAAATAAATCTGCAAACATTCCTGGGTTTATTTCCTTACCAAATACTGGTTGTAGCGTGCCCAGAGATCTGGGACAAGGCAGTTCTCAGCCAAAGCTCTCTCATAGATCAACTGAATCCGAGCTGGGTCACCTGCTTTCATTTCAAAATCAATGTAAGCTTGGTATTCTGCCAGCTTTGGGGTTTCAGCACCCAGCTGGAAAACAACCAGGGAGACACAACATCAAACTCTTCAACAAAGCAACACTCCAACACTTCAGCTGTTCCTCAGAGCAGGCCTTGTGCAAAATTTCACACAAGAAATTTGTCCCTGTTAGCAGCAGCTGTTGATTTTCATACACCTCTGAATAGGTCTGAAATCAGGCAGATTCTGATTTTATTCCCTTTAGCCCCATGATGGAAAACACACCCAGAAGAGCTCATGTGCACCTCAGGGTGGCCTGGCACACTTAAAGCATTCCACAATTTCCACTGTTCCCAGGATATAATTGTCAAAATTCCCACTGCTGACAAAATCCCCCAGTTGGGGACTAGAAAAATAATAAATATGGGGGAAAAAAGTGAATCACCCCAAAGCAATTCCCTCTGAGTTTTAAAGGAAGGTGTAAATGCCAGCATTACCAGTGCCTCCTCGTAGGGTTTACACTTCTCCAGCTGCTGTAGAGCTTTTTTGTAGTTCTTTATTGTTGTTTCTGGAATGGGCTCTTCTGACCACTCCTCATATTCAGCATAGGAAGCCTCCATGTCTGTTAGAAGATGAAGTCCCATCAATAATGCACTCATGAAACTAAAAATTCATATTTCAACCTGTGTTTGGTTCTGAGACAAATTCCTCTTTTTATTTATATAATATTTATCATTTATTTTATAATAAATATTTAAATTTATATAATATTTATAATTTATTTACATTAAATATTTAAATTTTTATCCCCCTTTGGTCTTAAATGCTGCACTCTTAAAGGGTTCAGACACTCCATCTCACACATTGTCCTACAAGCTCAGGGCAAGTTATATTAAAGCTGCTGATTTGGAATTAGAAAACCAAAGTGGCAAAACTTCCCCCAAGGCTTCAGAGAAAAGAGAACCCAAATTCTTTCAAGATGGAAACGAAGTCAAAAGAACTGTTCTTGACTTTCTTCCATGAGCAAGAAAAGGGATTCAAGGAGCTTAAAGCAGGAACCAGAGAAGGCAGAATTCCAACAGATTCTCCCTCCCAAGGTTTTTATGCAGCAATCACAGCTGAATTCCTCATTTTTAAGCCACATTTTGTGCTCCTCAGTTGCATTAAACTGCCTCAAATGCTGAACCAGCCGACCCAAGTCCCAACAACTCAGAACATTCCCGATCCAGAGGGATCTGTGCCTCATCCAAGAGAGCACAAGACCTCCAGCTGCACTTGGAGTGGCTGTGCCAGGAGAATCCTGTAGCCCAGCTGCTCCAGGCCCTCTCTCCCAGCATTCCAGGCCTTACCCAGCAGTGGGATCCCCAGCTGGCGCCGGAAAAGCGTGTGGATCTTCTCAAGCTGGCTGCACAGCACCTGCTGCTGCTCTGGGGATGGAATGCTGCCAGGGGCTGGCTGCAAGTAAAAATAAAAAAAAAAAAAAATAGGGAAATTCAATCCATTCCCTCCAGCCCCAGCTGATGGACATGAGAGGGAATTGCTTCTGAGCTGAGATCCAAGTGAATACACGATCCTTGAAGGGCACACAGGGCCAACTTGCATTTCACTCACTGCCTGGAAAGCTAAAACTTGGGAATTGCTCCCCCTTGGAAGGTGGATGAATGGGAAGAGCATTCCTGACCAAAAGCTGGCACAAGCACAGGGAAATGATCACCTGAGAACAAGGAAGCAGCAGGTGACTGGGCCATCTCACAAGTCCACCGTGCTGCCAAAGAGGGTTTCAGTAAATCCCTGGGGTGTGGGGAGAGAATCTAAAACTTCCAGCCTTAATTGTGTTTGGGAATGAAAGGACAGTCTCCTGTTACTCCTTTGTTTGGGATTCCATAGAACAGGGATGAAAAGGACCTTTAAAGATCAAACAGTTCCCACTGCCACCATGAGCAGGGCCATCTTTTAACTTCCATCTCTTACGTAGCAAATTATCAAAAATAAAGAAATATTCCCATTCTGGCCAACTTGAAAAGGTCACTTTTGCAGACATCAAACTGTATATTCCAAGGATAAAAATACCTTCATCCAAAAGTCCCAAACTGGGGAATAGTGAATGAGTTAAAAGCTGAACAGTCTAGAAATGCAAACTTGACTGACTCTGTGCAGAAACAGCCATAGAACATTTCAATTTAAAAGCTGTTCTTGGCACTTCAACCAGCAGCAGAGCCAAACTTCACTCCTGGATTTAAGATGATTTTAAGATTTTATTAAAACACAAACCCCATTACTTTATCAGCCAAACACACACAGAATGGTTTTCCTGGAGCAGAGGGTTGGAAAGAAACAACTGCCAGACACACCAGGCCCTTTTCCAGAAGAGACAACTCCAGGTGACTCCAGAAGCTGCACCACAGCAGATTTTTTTTTTTTTTTGGGGGGGGGGTGGGAAAGAGCTGGGTACTAAACCAGTGTGCAGCAGAATNCCCAGGGGGTTTTTTGGGGGGGGGGGAGATGGGCTCACCTGTGCTGTTTCCAGGATGGCATTCTCAAATTCCCTGTAGGCTTCCCACAGGGCTGTGCCCTTGGTCACGTGCAGCCCCACGGCCGTCAGGGCCCGCTCGAAGATGGAACGGACCCTCTCGATGCCTCCTTCCTGACCAATGCCTCCAATGGAATACTGGGCATATTCCAGCCAAATTTCAGGACCTAAAAAAGGTCAGGAGAAACAGGTGACTTGATCTTTTCAAAAATAATAACAACCCCCCCCCCCCCAAAACCTGCAGCCCTGCTTCCCAACTGCCTCATTCGCTGCACAGAAATAAACCGACCTGTGATAATTTTCTTTTTTATCCAATAAAGCTAAAATATTTGGGAATTGTATTGATGCTGTTGGTTCAGCAGCAGCAGGAGGCACAGTTTCCTACTGAATGGAGTCACTCCTGTGGTTCTGCTGACAGTGACTGGCCCTGCCTGTCACCTCTGCCACACAAACCCCAGCAGGGATGCACCCAGATGCCTTAACAGCAAATTCCCCTTCCCTGAGCTGGGACCACAGAGCTGTCACACTCAGGAATAATTCAGATTAAAGCAGCTCCTCCTCTTTCCAGACTCCTAAATTTCCCTGATCAGCAACTCCTAAAGCAGATGAATCCTGAAGGTGAAGGAAGGGGAGGTGGGAGAACAGCATTGGCTGCCTGGCACCATTCCCACCAACACCAAATTCCAGTCAGGGACCTCCAGGCTGGGACTGCCCCGGGCTCTGGAAGTGCTTCCAAACCCCAAATGCAATCCAGCAAATCCAGAGGATACCTCCTCATTTCTTCACCTCCATTCCTTTTTCCCAAGGGATCATCAACACCAGGTAATGTCACTGATGTGACATTTTATACCCAGCTCTTGAGGGGGATTTACCTCCACATTCCCGAGCCCTCCACTTCCTCAGGCTTCATTTTCCGATTCCCAAAGAATTCACTCAGTGATTTATCCCCAAAATTTTAAGCTACAGCAGCTACTGAGAAATGGAGAGACCAGACACCACATGCCTCCCTTGCATCACTCAGATTTTAGAAATCAATTTGAAATTTTGACCCAGTTTCTGCATTACAACACAAGGAAGAGACTTTCCTACAACAACAACAAAAAAGAAACCAAATCTGGATGTAACACAACCCATTTTAGAGCATTTTTGAACCACTTACAGATGTAATCTTTGACAGCTCTTTCAAACAGCTCATAAACCTTCTCTCTCTCAGAGATGTCTGCAGCCATTTTTATCTCATCCTTCAACCAGTCCAGCCAAATTTCTGAAAGGAAAAAAAAAAAATTTAGAACACATCACTAATAAGCAGAAATAATAAAGTTATGCCCACTTGGTGAGATTTTTAGGAACAGACTTAAAACCAGGGAGAGGGAGCAAGGCAAAGAAAGGAATTTTAACCTCCACAACAATTCCTAATTAATTTCAAATAAGAGCTGGGTGGAGACCTTTTAAACTGATGCTAAACAAGCACCTTTTTACCAATGGGAGAAGTTGGAATTTCTCAGGACTTTAAAGCTCATCCCATTCCAGTAGCAGGAACACTTTCCACTGTCCCAGGTTCCTCCAAGCCCCATCCAACCCAGCCTTGGACACTTCCAGGGATGAGGCAGCCACAGCTTCTCTGGGCCACCTGTGCCAGGGCCTCAGAATCCCTTCCCAAGACTAAAATCCCACTGGCACAGCAGCTTCTGCAATCTTTCCATTGCTTCTAAAAAGAGAAACCCCCACTCCAAGGACCATCCACAACTCCCCACCAACGGGGAATTTTTCTTTGCTGCCCGCCTGCGAAACGTCTGGGCTCTGGATCCCATTCCCTGCCCGAGGGCGCTGAAAAATGGCCCGAATGTCATTTATTCCACCATCGGAACATTTTGCCCAGGTGAGGAGAGAGCAGAGGATGCTCCGTACCTTCGGTGAGGGGGAAGAGCTCGCTCATCTTCTGCCGAGCCCTGCGGAGCTTCACCAGCTCTCCCTCCTGCCTCAGCAGCTTGATCAGATCCAAGTGACAGTTGTAGTCGAAAGCATTGATGGAAAGCTTAAAAAAAATTAAAAATCAGTTGTAAAAGTTGAGTAAGGGACGTGGAGAAGTCGGAAATAAATCACGCGAACTCTCATCGGGGGATGGCAGAGCCGAGACGGCACCGCGTTCCCTGAGATTCACCTGAACCCCTGACACAGCTCCGGCCCTTCCCTCGGGTCCCGTCACCCGTTACAGGGAAAATTGCGTTTTAATTTCTTTAAAGGCAACAAAGAAATTTCTTTATTTATGCCGGCGGGCATAAAATTTATTTATGCCGGCGGGCAGCCGGCTCAGATTTCTGAATGAACGCAAACTGCCTGCTAGGACTTCCCTCTTATTTCCCTCTCAAAAAAAAAAAAAAATCCCAAAAAAATCCCCCAAAACCGGTCAATTTCCAGCTGAGACTCCAAACATTCACGGCATAAAATCACGGAATATCCCGATTTGGAAGAAACTTCACAAGAACCGTGGAAATTCACGTGCTGACAGTCCTCCGCGCTCCGGGGACGTTCTACACCGACGGCGGCCGCGGCCCGACCCTTTGTCTTCTGGTCCGTGGCGCAGGCAGCGCTGAGGGCACCCCGCTGTGTGGCCATCAGGGGGCCTCCGAGAGGGTCCGTGGCGTGCGCGGCGCCGCTCGCCCGCCATATTGAGAGTGGCGCCGCATGCCGCACACGCGCCGGCTGTCGCGATAAAAACCCTGTCGCGATTGATTGATTGATTGATCGATTGTCCATCGTTTGTTTATTTGTTTACTGATCGTTTTAGCGACAGCGCGAGACCCTTCCCACAGACGGCCTCCAGCGCTGGCGCCGTCTGCGCGGTGAACTGTGACCGGGGTGAGCCGCGGGCTCCGCGGGCGAAGGGGCGTGGTCGGGGTGTGGCCGGGGGCGTGGCCAACCCACCCGAGGTTATAAAAGGGAGTCGGACGGCGCCCGTCCCTCAGTCAAGATGGCGGCGCTGAGGGCGGCGGGGGCGGCGCTGCTGCGGCCCCGGCCCGGGCCGGCCCCAGCCGCGCTGGGCTACCACAAGAAGGTGAGGGGCGAGCGGAGCGCGGGGAGGGGCGGGGGGGGCGTAGGGTGGCCCTCGCTGACGCTGCGTCTTGGCAGGTGGTGGATCACTACGAGAACCCGCGCAACGTCGGCTCCCTCGACCGCAATGCCAAGAACGTGGGCACCGGCCTGGTGGGCGCCCCGGCCTGCGGCGATGTCATGAAGCTGCAGGTGACCTTGGGGACCTGCTGGCACCTGGGTGGGGTCACATGGGGCTGTTGCGAGGGTCGGACCTGCCCGTTTCCCCTCAGGGGACAGCACGGGCTTCCCTCACACCCGCCCTGCCCGTGCCCTGTGCCCGGGGCAAGGCCAGTCCCGCTACTCGCGGGCCCGGTTGGGGGGACCTGGCTGAGCTGAATCGGGCACTGAAGTGTCCCCAAAATGCTCCTACAGGTGGAAGTGGACGAGAACGGCAAGATCGTGGACGCCCGCTTCAAAACCTTCGGCTGCGGCTCGGCCATTGCCTCCAGCTCGCTGGCCACCGAGTGGGTCAAAGGGAAAACGGTGAGGGAGCTCCGGGAAAGCTTCAGAACTTCCCACGAAGCTGTGGTCTCTGTTGGGATCACGAAGGAGGTGCTCTGCAGGGAATCCCTGCACTGCTTCGTGCTGTAGAAGTGACTGCCAGGGCTTCAGTTGTAGGGCAGTAATTGTTTTTTTATGAAAACCATTAGAGAATTATTAGGTTGGAAAAGCCTTCCAAGAGCATCAAGTCCACTAACCATGTCCCCACATGCCACATCCACATTGGTTTTAAACAATTCCAGGGACAATGATTCCACCACGGAGGTATTTGGTGTCTTATGCAATGAGCATAACTAGGCTGATGGCAGAAATTTTAATTCCAGATGGTCTTTAGATCATTTAGATTGCTTTTTCTGCCAGCAGTAAATGCCCCTCAGTGTTGTGATAGAGTATCAGCAGGCTTGGAGCAGCCCAAGTGGGGACAGTCTGTGACATTGATGTCAGACATTTCTTAAATCCCACATCCCTCACTGCCCTGAGCAGCTGGGATCATCTCTCCTGTGGATTCTGCTGGCTCTGGAGCATTAAACCTTCTTAGCAAACACAAACAACGGGGCCCCTGACCACCTCTGCCTGTGTTTCAGGTTGACGAAGCGCTGAAAATCAAGAACACAGATATTGCCAAGGAACTCTGCCTTCCCCCTGTCAAACTGCACTGCTCCAGTAAGTAAAAACCCTGGATCTCAGAGAGATACTCTGGGAATAGCACAGGTGCTTCTGGATGCTGATTTTCCAAACAGTTTCTGCACGGTGTTGGCCTTAAAGAGAAAACTTGATCAGATTTCCGGGTTAATTCAGGAGTTTTCAGATGTCTTCAATATTTTGGAGCCTGTGGCTCAGCAGACTGATAATAAATGATCAGATTCTGAATGCATTATTACCTGAAGTTACATTACACAAATTCAGCATTATAGGAATTCAGTATTTTAGGAATTCCATTCAGATTCCTACTCCTGAGATCAACCTGTGCTGCTTGTCTTGTTTGCTCACTGCTGCCTGCTTTTGTTTCTAACCCTCATCTTGTGTCCTAAACCCCCTTGAATTGTCCTTAAAATCCTCTTTTTTAAAATTTTTTTCACTTTGCAGTGCTGGCTGAAGATGCCATCAAGGCTGCCTTGGCTGATTACAAACTGAAGCAGGATTCAAGCAAAGAATCCGACAAAAAAGCCGACAATGCCTGAACTGCCTGCGCAGCTTCCCCTCCTCCCTCCTCACTCTGCAGTGCAATTCCCGAGCTGTAGTAGGACCCTGTGCACTACTCAAGCTGTAAGATACGCACAAGTTACGCACAACGTGTCCCTGTGGTGTCCAGCCACTCCGTAGTGCTCACAACGGCCAGGATGGGGGCTCCTGCCCCCTCGGGAATGCCGCGGGAAGACTCTGCTCCGGAGACACAACCCCGCTGTCCGGTACTGGAAGGGCTGCACTTTTCTTTTTTTTGGGTTTTTTTTTTTTTTTTT
>VXAC01006152.1:17146-30662 GCA_013399225.1 Rhipidura dahli | reverse complement strand
TTTTTTTTTTTTTGGGGAAGATGTCTAGTTTTGCCTAATATTTTATGGAATTTAGTGGGAAGCGTTGGCTCGGTGTGGATGTGTGTGGGGGAGAGGGTTGGTTTCGCAATCCGGGGGCAAATTCCTGCTCTCGGAATTCTTTGCAGGTGCCAAAGGGAAAAGTGGCCAGGAAGCACTGGTGGCTTCTGCTCCCATCCTGTCACCATGTAGTTTTCTGAAGCTCCTGTTTGAGACACAGCCTGAATTTTGGGGTGGTTTCCCCTAAGAATTCCACTTTGCACTCACCAGGTGCTGTGTTACAGCTGGAAATCCTGGGCTACAGGAAGGTGTCCCTGCCTAAGGAAGGGGTTTGCAGCTGGATGAGCTTTAAGGTCCCTTCCAACCAAACCACTCCAGGATTCTCTAAAATGCACCCTCAGGCTGAAACCCCAGTGGGAGAGAGCAGAGCTGGAATGCTCTGAAGGGGAGCTCCCAGAGTTCCTCTTTTCCAGGGAAGTATTTCCAAACCAAGCAGACAACACAATGGAAAACTTCACCTTTTTACCTTCTAACCCCCCACAAGACACCTCACTTCCCATTTTTCATACCGAGGGTGTTGTTAAACACTTAAAACCACATTTAAAAAAAACAGTTGTCTCATTCTGCTCCATCTGGGCACAATATTTGTAGTTTTTAACACAGAAGTCACACTTTGCTGCTGAGTTTGTCACTCACAAGGTCCCTCTTGTGGTTCCTCAGCTCCTGGCACCCTCCAGCAGTGAGGAACATGCCTCTCTCATGAAACAATCCTGCTATTTCCCAGTTTAAAAGAAAAACCAAAAAAACAGAGAAACTTCATACACCCCCATCTGCTTTGGGGCAGAACCTGCTCTCTGTGGTGGCACGTCCTTCCAAAGGGATAAAACACAAGGATATGGGAGGTTGCAGGGATACAGGGTTGTGCTGCTTTTGAGGCAGAAAAGTCTTTCCCACCATCCAGCTTTCCCTGCTGTCCCCACTGGAGCAGCTGCACCCCGGTGCCATGGCTGAGTCCCACACAGCCCCCCCGCCCATAGCTGTGGGTACGAGATAAGGGTTTCCTGGAAGTGGCACGTGATGTGCTGATCTGGGGATTGATAACACCCTCCCCAGGGCTCCCCTGCCCCTGGAGCCCAATCCAGCAGTGCCCCTGGAGGAGCACAGGGACACTGGGACTGTCCCCTGGCCACCCCACGGCTGCAGAGACACACGGGAGAGGAGAGGAGCTGTGCGGAAGAAGTGTTTATTTCTAGCTGAAGGGGTTCAGGAAACGAGGCAAAAATCCAGCTGGGATCTGGGGTGAAAGAAGGAAAGGAGGGTCCTTGTCCCGAAATCCTCATCCCTCCTCCTCTCAGGTGGCCATGGGCAAAGCTGCCCCATGTCCTACAGACCTCCAGCCCTGGTCCCATCCCTCTTCCCAGAGGGACACAGCTCCCAGCCAGGCACCCATCACGGACCAGGCTGCTGCTGATTATTAAAATAAACATTTGGGAGGAAGCTGGTGGCACAGAGGGGGCAGAGCTGGAGCTGGGGGGATGCACCCTCCAAGTGCATGGGGTGGGAGAAGCCCCTCGGGCAGCAGGGGCGGGGCTGACAGCATTCCAGCACTGGGGAAAATCACCAGCTGGCAAATCCCCCCCCACCATGAGCATCCCATCAGCACGAGGGTCAGGGGAGGGAATGGGATCTTCATCGGGGCTTCCTTGAGCCACCACGTACGTACAGAGCCTCATCCACCACCATGTCCATCGTGCGTCCCAAGCCGGCAGCTCCTCAGGCTTGCCCGGGACCGTGTCCCTGCCTCAGATTCCGGAGGGGGCCTGGGAGCCATCCTGGGATGCAGCAGGGGTCTCCTTGCTTCCTGCACTCGCCGCTTCCTCCATGCCCAGATTTTGGGTGGGGGGCTTGGGTTGCTCATCCCCCAACTTCTTCCTTCCTTCCTCTTCTTCCTCCTCCTCCTCCTGAGGGGAATTCTGCTCACCCGGGGTCCCGTTGGCCAGCGGCGCTTTGGGGGGGGATTTGAGGTTCTGGGCAGCAGCCAGGATGTCCGCCTGGAGCTGCCGGCTGCCGTCCAGCGGTTCCTCCGCGCCGGCCTCGGGCGCTTTGTCGGGCACCTCGCTGAACGCCCGCGCTCCCCCGGACTTGTCCCGCTCATCCACGTATTTCTTCTTGGGAAAGGAGGAGGGATAGTAGGCAGAGGCCTTGTGCTTCTGCCGGACGATGACGGCGGCGCAGATGATGAAGAGGAGGACGAAGGACAGCGAGCCCACCACCACCACCAGCAGCAGGTATTCCTTGAAGAAGTCCACCAGCCCGTCCAGCACGCCCGGCGCCGAGCTGTTGGTCACCGTGGTCCCCGGCGCGTCCCCCACCGTGGGGCTGATGCGGGGGGTCACGGGCTGGGCCGTCAGCGTGGCCGACGCCTCGTCCCCGTCCCCGCTGCCTGCAGTGTCCGGCAGCACCGGGCGGTGCCGCGGGGCTGCCGCCTGTGCCGGGGCTGCCGCCAGCAGCACCAAGAGCAGCAACCACGCACCCATGGCCGAGCCCATTCCCAGGATTCGTGGAGGGGACCTGTGGGATGCAGAGGGGAGGGGGACACGTTAATACCTAGACAAAGCCAGCCCCCACCCGCCTGGATTTCCTTATGGAAGTAGAAAGGCAGCTCCGGTTTTCTTTTTCACCCCTGACAGAACGAGGGGCTCCGTTTGTTTTCCAAGGGCGCAGCTGGAAGCCAGCTGGGTGGGATTGCTCAAGGCTGGGGGACTGAGGCTGCTGCCAGCACCCGGCTCCAGACAACGGTCATTTGGCTGATTAGAGAATTCCTGAAAAATGGAGGTTTGCAGTGGAAACTTTGACACGGGCGATGCTACAAAGGGGCCGGGCCTGGTGCAAGAGGCATTTCCCAACCACCCGTCCCAGACCGTTAATTCCCAGCTGGAGCACGGCTAAAAATAGGTTGGGGCAGGATTTCACCCTGGTGCCACCACGGTGGTTGAAGTGAAATCAGGATGGGGTGCAGGATTGAAAGGGCAGCCCCAGAGCTGGGGTGCAGGGAATGGGGGTCACAGGGGTCCTTGGCTGCCTGAAGGTGAAGGGGGGAAGGTTGGCTCTGTCCCTGTGCTGTGCTCCTCGCCCGGATCTGCCCCATTCCAGAGCCCACGGTGTGCTGTGGGACACAGAACACGCACTTCCCACCCCGGAGCGATGACCAGGGTGAGCCCCTGGCCGGGCTCTGCGCCCCACGGGATTTGGGAGAGGGACGCGACCGTCCCCACCACGTCGCGAGACATTCCCGAGGGACATCACCGCGTGCCACGCCACGTAACACCATCGAGCCATTCCCAGGGCTCTTCCCCTCCGCACGGCTCCGTGGGGAGGTCTCAGGAAACAGCTCCCCAGGTCCATCAGCAAGGACCCCCCATGACAATTTCCCAACCTCAGGCTCCTCAAATCCCAACCCACACCCCATTTTCCCCCCAAACAAGCCCAAGCCAGCAGCTCTGAAGACCGGGAGGGACTCCAGCCGCAGGATTTGGCTTCCAGGCTCTTGCCCAGCTGCACAATCTGGTTTCCATTAATCCAGAGCAAACAAACGGCAGCGGAGGTGGGAGGTGGCCCCAGACCCCCGACCCTCCCGGCTCCCCACGGGCACTGCTGCGGCTGTGGGGTCACAGCACTGACCAGCACCGGGAGAATGAAGGGTTTGGGAGGCTGGGATGAGCCTCTTCATCCTCCCCTTCACCGCAGACAGGGGCCCCTCGGCGGGAAAGAGGTCCCGGGATGGGGACGGCATCAATTCCCCAGCAGCCATCGGAGCCGAGGAGCAGCCACAGCCGTGGAGGGGCTGACCAAGAGCAGGGCCTGGCACCATGGGCATTACCAGCCCTCCATCCCCATCCCAACCCCATTCCAGCCCACCCCCAGACCCACAGCTCGTCCCCAGCTCTGCTTCCCAACCGCTCCAGAAATTCACAATTTCGGTGTTGTCCCGCCGCAGCCACGCTCCGATTCCTGCCTGGGAATGCAGCCATGTGGCCGCCTCCATCCCGTGTCCCGCCGTGGGGACCGTGCCCAGCCCTCACTGCAGCACCCCCGGCTGTGGGACAGCCCGTGCCCTGCTCCAGAGCCACCCCAAAAATCGGGGAGCAGCCTGGCATACCCAGAGGGATCCTCACCTCGCCCGCAGCCGGCGGGAGAGAGCCGGGAAGACGGGATCTGTCCCACACACCTCAAGCCCCTTTCTGCTGCTTGCTGGGATGGAACCTCCTCCTTCTCCCTCTTCTCCTCCTCCTCCTTCTCCTCCTCCTACTCCTGCGTCGCAGCCCGGGACCAGCTTGTTCTCATTAGGGCCGGGATGAGGAGGGGGTGTGGGAGGCCAGGGAAGGGCAGGCAGCCCTCAGCCCCCTCCCAGATGAACTCCAGCTGGGGCTGAGAATGTTTCCTGGTTTATCCCATCAGCTAAGGAGCCCTGGTTCCCCCCATCATCAACCCCAGAAGGGGCCACATTTTGGGGTGCAAGTGGGGATGGGGTCACATGGGGTGTTGTTGCAAAGATGTTTTTATCCATGAACGTGGGGGTAAAGCCCCCTCCAAGGGTCCAAGGGGGGCAGTGAGGGATGTGGGCTCAGTGCCCTGGCATTATTGAGACAGTGGGGCAAACATGGCTTCAGTCCACCCCCCCAAATTTCAGGAGAACATTTCCTAAACATCCCAGCCTGGAAATGCCCTGGCCTGGGCACCTCTGCCTTGGGCTCCAGGCAGGGAATCCCCCTGATTTCCCAGACAAACACAGCAGCTGCTCAGCTCCCTGGGTCCTCGTCTCCAGTTTGGGGGTCTGGGGGCATCGCTTGGTCCCTCCCCAAGTTCTGTCTACCCCCACCCTGGTCCCCTCGGCCTGGCCTGATGTTGCTCAAGAGGCTGCAGCCGCTGTGTGACCTCATCCTGTTGCTATTTTCCTCTGCTCCTCCCTGGGGACCTGCCAGACCCCCCCAAAAAGCCATGGCCGGTGCCGGGGGACCGTGACCCCCACGGGGTGGGGGGCGAGGGATTCTGTCCCCCTGGCCCGAGGGGAGCTGGCGCCGCTGGGGTTTCTCCGGTGTCGCCGCCGGCGTCGCGGCTCCCCGAAATAAAGGCCCCGTCCGTCTGGCTGCCCCGGCGGCTCCCAGCAGCTGCTGGGGCGGCTTTTCCCGGCCTTAAGTGCTCAATGATGAAATCCTAGAGGGGAAGGGGGAAAGGCGAAGGGAGGCCAGGGAGGAGGGCGGCCTGGAGGAGTTCCAGCAGCATCCGGCCCTGCTCCTGCAGCCCAGGTGGGGATGGGGCTGAGATTCCCTCCCTGCACTCAGCGGTGCCGGCGTTGGGCTCAATCTCCTTGTCCGGGGTCCCCTTTCCACCCTACCCAGGATCTGCATCCCACATCATCTGGAGTCCCCATCGCTGCTCATCCAAGAACCCCATCCCACCCTAGCCAGGATCCTCATCCTGCTTTGCCCAGAGTCTCCATCCCTCCTTGTCCAGGATCTGCATCCCACCCTTCATTGCTCAGAATCCCCATCCCTCCCTCCCTGCCCAGCGTCTCCACCCCCGCGGCCGGGATCCCCGTCCCAGTTCCCGGTGCCAGCTCCCACCGGCCATTACGATGCCGTTTTTGCCTGCGGCCGAGCTGTCCCGGCCCCTTGGAGCTGGGCAGGGCCGGGACCGCCCGGCCCCGCTGTGTAATTTGGGGTAGCAGGAACGCGGGGCCGCGCAGGGCTGGGCTGGGCGGCACAGCCCGCCCGGGGAACCGGCAATTTGAGGCATTTCAACCCCGCTCTGCTTCTAATTTGCTTCCCTGGGCTGCGCTTTGCTGTGCCAGCGAAATACCCGGAGGGGACCCGTCCTGCAGAGCTGCACGAGGCGTGGGGAGCTCCGTGTGCAGCGTCGTGCATGGGATTGTGCCACCCATGGCCCCATATCACCCACCCACAGCCCGGTGCCACCTCCGGCCCCGTGTCACCCACCCACAGCCCGGTGCCACCTCCGGCCCCGTGTCACCCACCCACAGCCCGGTGCCACCTCCGGCCCCGTGTCACCCACCCACAGCCCGGTGCCACCCCGCCGCACGCTGCCCTCCCGCTGCCCGGCGGGATCCCTGAGGATGCTGCTGTGACACCGCGCCGGCTTCCCGTGAATTCCTGCACCGTGAGCTGGGCGATGGCAGCCCGACAGGACCTGCCGACTGCGCCAAATAGGGCGATTCCCGGCTCCTGGCAGCTGGCTCCCGCTCCGGCGGTGCGGGAAAGTTTATCCTCGCGGGGCTCCTGCTGGAGAGAGGCCGGCACAGGGCTGGGAGAGCGGGAGCAATCCCTGGGATCTGCACCCATCCAATTCCTCGGGACGCACCGGCCTCATCCTCACCGGGGGCAGAGGCCGGATGAGCCGCTGTGGGGTGAAGGCAGAAGATGGGAGCATCCCTCTTCCCCCGTGACTGCTTTGGCTGGCAGGGCGCTGGCGTGGGGACACAGCGGGACACAGCAGGGTGGCATCAGCAGGGAGCCCATGGCCAGGGTGTGGCGACCGGCCACGGCCACTGGCTGCGGGTCCCCTGGCCCGGCTGACTCACCCATAAACATTTACATTCACAGGCGGAGCGGGGCCGTGCAGCTGCCAGGATCCAGATGGAAAATATCCCAAGCACAGCGTGAATGTAAACAGGCAGCAGGGCCGGGATGCAGGTGAATGACCACGCTGGCAATTCCCCCTGCACAGACATCCCAGAGTGGCCCTCGAAGAGGCTGCGAGCTTGGGGATGAGGGGAAGGGGATATGGGGATGTGGGAATTGGGATGTGGGAATGGGAATGCTGAATCTGGCAGGGCAAGGGGTGGGGATGGAGAGATGGGGACATTGAGCCTGGTCACAGCAGGGATGGGGATGTGGGGATGGGGAGCCTGGGTGGAGCAAGAATGGAAAAATGGGGGCACCGAGCCTGGCAGGACAGAGCCAGTCCTGGGCCATTTGCTCCCCCAGGGAAAGAATCACTTGGTGGCCTGAGGGGTGACTGACACCCACCTGAGCGGCTGAAATGGAGGGACCTTCATTGGCCTCTCATGGGTTTGTTCTCCCATCCCTCCCATTCCCAGCCCCATCCAGGCAAGGACAGCCGGGGCCAGCGCTGCCGGACGTTGCCGAGACCCTGCGGCCACCGTTCGCTCCCGGGGCCGAGCATCTGACAGGCAGCGGCAGCTCCGGAGGCGTCCCCGCCTCGCAGCGGCGACCGCAGGCAGGAACACGTTTTGCCACGAGCGCACCCGTCCTGTCCCCGTCCCCATCCCCGTCCCCCGGCGTTTCCGCCCCGTCACCGCCGCCCTTCCAGCTCCCACGAGGCCGAGCCCACGCAGGGAGGAGGTCCCGGGTGCTGCGGTCCCATCCCCAAGGTCTCGGGGGTCTGATCTCTGCAGCGGGTTTCGTTTCTGCTCCCCCCGGGGGCTGAGGGGGAGGATGGAGAAGCGAAATTTTGGCAGCAGGATGTGGGCAGGCGGCGGGGCGGGAAGGAGGCTGGCGAGTGCCGTCCCTGCCAGGAAGAGACCACCATGTCCGGGAAAGGCTTTAATGGGATGGGCCTCGAGGGCTGAGCTGGCCGCGGGGGAGCAGCTCCGCCACACCGGTCCAAGCTAAAACACCGGGGAACGGTGCCGAGGGCGGGCGCAGGACGCCGAGATCCAAAGGAAAAGCCATCCCTGGGGCTCAGGAGTGCTCCGGCAGGAAGCTGCTGAGAGTCAGGTTGTCTCCATCGGGCTCGGAGCTGCCGTCGGGCACCAGCAGCTTGTGCCGCCGGGCCGGGACAGGCCGGGGGCCGGCGGCCGCCTCGGTGTCGGGCAGGAGCGAGGAGATACAAACCATCTCGGTGCGGCTGATCTGGCGCTGCCCCGTCCGCGCCCGCCGCCACAGCAGCATCCCCAGCACCCCCGTGCACACCAGGAAGGTGGCGGCCACCAGTCCCAGCAGCAGGATGGCCAGCAGGCACTTGCTCATCACCCCGCTGGGCTCCCAGGGCACCGCGGTGCCCGCCGGCGTCGTGTCCCAAAGGGCCGGGAGGGTCGGTGCAGGCGGAGCTCCGGATTTCTTGGGTTTCTCGTAGCCCGTGGTGGTGAGGACAAAGGCTGGGGGGGATGTTGAGCGCAGCTCCATGGAGGAGCTGCTGTCCAGGCCATCAGTCACTGTCCCTTCCTCAATGGGTGACGTGAGCCAGCCGGGGGTGGTGGCGGTGATGCTCTTCTGGGGTGCTGACGGTGGGCCAGGCTCCGAGGCCGGCAGCAGATCGGGATCAGGGGAATCGGTCTCATCCATGGGATCAGCTGTGGTTGGCACGAGTGACCGGCTGGCCTCGGTGCTGGGTGCTGGTTCTGGGGCAGAGCTCAGGAGCAGGTCGGGATCAGGAGAATCGGTCTCATCCATGGGATAAGCTGTGGTGGGCACCAGAGGCACCCGGAGTGGGGTGGTGCTGGCGCTGGGCGCTGCTGGTGACACGGAGTCCTCCAGTAATTTGGGATAAGGGGAATCTGTCTCATCCACAGGCTCGGCCATGGTGGACACTGTGAGCATCTGGAGCAGGCTGGTGTTGGTGCTGGGCACTGCAGGGCTCAGGAGCAGCTCAGGCTCGGGGGAATCATCCATGGGATCAGCTGTGGTTGGCACCCGGAGCAGGCTGGCCTTGCCGCCAGTTGCTGGTGGTGGCACAGAGCCACCATTGCTCTTGTCACTGCTGATCATCGCGGTGGCACCGTGCTCCTGCCCACTGTCATCCCTCTTCTCGTGGGAGAGGGGCAGGGGCTTGGCTGTCCCCCAGACCCACTGCCCGCCCTGGGGCAGCCCCGGCTGTGGCAGCTCAGCCCCACATGCCAGCAGGGGGATCAGCACCAGCAGCAGCAGCATGGCCCAGCCCAACGCCATGGGACCTGCAGGGGACAAAAAGGGCAGGTGACATCGGGGTCCTGCTCCCCGCGGGAGGATGCTGAGTGTGGAACTGCCCCACTGTGGGATTGCACTCCAGGCGAGGATCCTCCTCCCCTTCTGGAGAGGGTCCCGCGGGTTTGGGGGAATGGAGGAAGCACCCAGCAACCTGCCACGGCCGCCACCTGCGGGAGCTCGGTTCCGCTCCAGGGGCAAGTTTTGATAAGGAAGTTGAGTGTCTGGAAATGGGAAATCAGCCGCGACGGAGGTGGCTGCTGCGGGACGGGGAAGTTGCGGGATGAGTCTCGGTGTGGAAATGAAACCACAGGGATGCCACCCGCGTTTGGACAGATCCCCCCGCCGGAGTGCCCATCCTCCCCCTCCACCCACCGGGCTGGCACAGGGCTCCAGGGCTGAGGCCACCATGAGCCTGCGCCTCCGTGCTGGAGCAGAAGAGGCAAATCCACCCCAAACTCACCCCAAATCTCCCCATTCTATCTGTCCATCACCAATCCCCCCCGCCTCCGCAGCCTCGGTGGGCGGAAGCCACCGAGGTCCCTGAGGATCGGCACCCAACAACATCCAGACACGGCTCAATGCTCCGAGCATCCCCAGGAAGCTCCCACATCCCCAAAGCACCCACCCACCTCCCCAAAACCCCAGGGACCAGCACGGAGCGTGGCACCCTCAGGAACCCCGAGCACCCCCTTTGCACCCAGAGCATCCCCGAGGCCGAGCCCCGCTGCAGCAGCTCCCCACCAGGGCTCACCTGTGCTGATGGACGCAGCGGGATCCCGGCTGCAAGATCCACCGGCGAGGGCCTGGCACGGGGGGCGAGGGCAGCCCTGGCACCGGCACCCGCGGGGCGTCGTGGGCCACCCTCCCTCCTGCACCTCCCGCCGGGCGGGGAGGGGAGGGAGCGCGGAAGGGCGGCTGCGGTTTCCAGAGCCCGCGGGGGGAAGGACGTCACGCCGAGAATGGGGCCACCGAGGGCTGGGGGCTGCGGGCACCTCCCGGGGAGGGTGGCAAGGGTGGGCTGCACCCCGAGGAGGGGCCTCCTGCCCTGGTGGGAGCCCCCGGCTCGGCCCCACCGGCGGCCCCGCGGAGCTGCTGCGCGTCGGGGCTGGCGGCGCCCCGAAAGCAGAAGTGACGGCGAACCTGGTGCCAGGGCTGCCACCCCCCGGGCACGGTGTGGGCATGGCCAGGGAGAGGGGAACGGTGCCCTGAGGTACCACAGCACCGGGAAACGCCTTAACGCGCTGGGAGGAGGAGGAGGAGGAGGGTGAGGGCCCGACTTGATGTTTTGCACAGCTCTTGTGCCGGGCTCCTTCTCTCTGCACCATCCCCAGGACGCTCGGAGGGGCTCTCGGGGGGCTGCTGGGTGTTGTCCTGGGCGTTGTCCCAGCCTCGTGGCATCGGCACGACAGGAAACCCCCCGCCCCAACCGCAGGCTCCGGGCGGGAGGCGCAGCCGCAGCCGCAGGAAGGTGCTGCAAGAGGCACATCCGCAGGAACGGGCTCGGGGTGCCGACAACCTCCCGGTCCCGGAAACCCCAGCCCGTTCCTGCTCCGAAACACCTGGCCAGGGGGCTGGAAGAGGGAAGAAATGCGGCTCAGGTCTGTGGGATGAGCATCCCTGGGATGGATCCATGGTGCCCGGGGAGCGCTGCCTCTCTGCGAGCATCCCTGCCCGGCTTTGGGGTGGCGCCCGGGTCGGGGTGTTCCGGAGGTGGTTGTGCAACATCCCCTGAAACGCCGCAGCCCTGAGAAAGCTCAAACCTGGGCGGAGTAAGCGATGCTGTTTCCAGCCCAGGCTCCGTGTGGTTCCAGACTTCCTGCTCCCTTGGAAGCAAGTTTCACCTGGGAAGAGCAGAACGAGCCCCCCCAGCTCCAGGGCAGCTCCCAAGCAGGGCTGTTCCTTCCTGGGAACACATCACCGCCCCGAGACCCCCCAGGCCGTCCGTGCCATCACATCCCGCATCCAGCCAAGCCCTTGGTTCATCACCGGGAAGCACCAGGAGGATTCCATATGTGATCCCAGGGATGGGCTCTGGCTCTCCTGGGAGAGGAGCAGAGAGTCCCCAAGGACCCTCTCAGCCACAACCCCCCCCCACCCAAGCGTCCGTCATTCGATATCCCGGTTATCAATCACACCTGGAATGCCGAGGGAGGGCGCAGGACGCCGAGAGCCAAAGGAAAAGCCAAGCAGAGGCAGTTTATAATCAATGACTTTTATCTTTTGAAAATGGAAGCAAATATTTGGACAGATACTCTGGCCGCTCTATAAGAGCGCGTCTTTCCGGACTGGGCTGGTTCTCTCCCGGGATATCACGGCTACAAAAAGCTTCAGGCACTGACTCCGGTTGAGCCTGGCGAGGCATCAGTTCATTTAAATAAAATACAGGCTAGGAACTAAAATCTCCCACAACCCCACCCCCGGGCATCTCAATCCAGCGGCTCCCAAAACTGATTTCCCTCCACTGTTAGGAACAAACCCGAGGTCCCCAAGCACACAACCCTGAAGTCACACGTACAAATCAACACAGAAATCACCACTGTGGGGAGAACGACCTTCGGGTTTGGGTTCCAAAAGAAAAACAAAACAAAAAAATCCATAAAAATACACATCTCAGGCATTTACTGCAATACAGAAACATCACCAAACAGCCAAAGAACCCGGAGCGGCCGGATTGTGGATCCAAGGGCACAGGGCAGGGGATGCCACTTTGTCCCTAAAACACAGAAATCCCACTTTTCTGAAGCTTTCCTGCTCTGCAATCCCACCACATCATCCTCTGTCTCCTCCATCCTGTCCTCCTCGTGCCTCTCCAGCTACATCCCCCAATTCCACCTCCACGCACACATCCCTCCACAACAGGGAATCCTTAACCAGGAAGTTCTGAACATGCAAACACTGGGGGAAAAAAATGGAAAATCGTAGAATTCCTAGCTAAACTAATGGAAAAATTAAAAAAAAAAAAAAAAATCAATCACTTCAGCCTGGACAAAGGGACTT
Organism: Rhipidura dahli; assembly: GCA_013399225.1. NCBI lineage: Eukaryota > Metazoa > Chordata > Aves > Passeriformes > Rhipiduridae > Rhipidura > Rhipidura dahli. The sequence goes on along the minus strand of VXAC01006152.1, from coordinate 18,702 downwards.
GTGTCCGCCAGGATGCTCCAGGCGGGGGATGCTCCACGCACACGGAGCTGCCCCAGGGACAGAGTCCAGCTGGGATGGGGATCAGGAGCTCTGGGACACCTGATGGTCATTGCCCACCCTTTGGATTCAGGATGGGCTGTCAGCACTCCCTGGTGCTCTGCTGGGATGGGCAGCACCGATCCTGCTTGGCACAGCTTTCCAGGGTGTCCTGGATCCCATTCCCAGCACAAGGACACAGCCTGGGAGCAGGGAGCCAGCCTGCCCCGTATCCCTGACAGCTCCTTCGCAGGGGAGACCCCACCTGAGCAGAGCTTTGCTGAGCTGAGCTTCCATGGAATTCCAGGAGGAGCTCACTTGCCAGCCTGGAGCACTCACGGGGTCTCTCCCTGGAGGATCCCAAAGGAGCCATGTGAGAAACCAGTTCTCCAAACTGGGATCAAATCCACCCTCCCAGTCCCTTCTGCTCCGAAGGACTGGGAGTGCAGGAGAAGGGGGGGGGTTGGGGTTGGAGGTCACTCATCTGATCTGGGAACAAATCCTTTCCTGCAAAGCTTTCCAGCATGGCAGGGTGGGAGGCAGGGATGGGAATGATGGACAGGAGAAGACAAATGATTAAAAAAAAAATATAACAACAGAGGTGTTTTGTTGGTGGAGAACCATCATGGAAAAATCACCTTCCTGCTGCTAATGCTGCCTTGGAAGCACAGCAAATTCCTATCATCAACACTGGTGTGAGGGGCTGACTGGGATTCCAAAAGCTCCTTAAAATCCATGAGCTGAGGGGGCAGGAACAAGGATTTACAGCAACTGCTGGCATGCCAGAGCTCACCTGGAACTCCATGCTCCATGGATAAAAACATTCCTGCATGGAAGGCACTTCTGCCTCAAAATGGAAATTAAAACCAGCAAGTAAAACACGTTGAGTTTGGTCACAGAATCAAACCTTGGGATTGTATGAAAATGGGAACGTGGTGCTGCCTTCAAACTTCAGTAGGAAATAAATCCCCTCGTTCAGAGTGATAAATTTGTATTTTTCTGGGGCTGGGGACACGTTGTGGAGTAGGAAAGGCAGCTCATCCCATCTCCGAGGGGTCTCCACAGGGAAGGGAATGGAAGGGAATGGAAGGGAACCCACCTGATTGTTCCAAACAGAGGATTTATACAAAATAGCTTCAGCTTTGTTCTCTGCACAGTGTAAACACCCCCCACACCCCCTGTCCCTTGAAATGGAAACACAAAATACTGCAGAAGTGGCAAATAAGAAAAATAAAAGCAATTTTTTTTTCTATTTTTTGGCAACTTTAAAAAAAAAAAAAGAAGTGGTTAAGAACAATGTGGCATTGGTCCCTAAATCTAGAAAAAAAGGTATTTGGGCGTGACATTGGAAATCAAGAATGGATTCATTTTTCAAGGATCCATAATAACATCTGGGAAAAAAAAAAAAAAAACCAAAAAACAAAACCCCAAAAAAACCTGTAAAAGTAGCACTTCTCGTTTTTGACACAGTCACAGAAATTCATTGGAACATCAGGAAACAAAAAAAAAAAAAAAAAAAA
>VXAC01006152.1:0-17099 GCA_013399225.1 Rhipidura dahli | reverse complement strand
AAAAATCTTTCACTAAAAAGCTTGGCTTGAAATCATCGGCTCTCGTTGACGTGGATTTAGGAGAACAGGAAAGCTCGTACTGGAATGCTGCAGGCTGCTGCTGGCTGAACTGGGAGCTGGGATGTGCCTGGGCTGGCGGCCCCGTCAGTCCGCGATCTTGGCCATCTGCTGCTCCAGCTTGGAGATGCGCTCGTCCTGGTTGGAGATCGTGTCCTTGATGGATTTCAGCTCCTTCAAAATCTCGTCCAATTTGGCGTCGTTTTGCTGCAAGGCGAAACGGGAGTGAGGAGAGCTCTGGGGTTTTTCCAAGGAAAGGGCTCCTCCCAGTGGGACTGTTGGAGGGATGAGGGTGTGACATGGGATGCTCAGGGCATGGAACAGCATCTCCAGCAGCACCAGTGCACCCAGCCAGGAGCAGAACCTGCTCTGGAGCCACACTTTCCTCTGTGTCCCAAAGGACACAGTTTGAGGACAGGGATTAGTGGTGAGCAAGGTGCTGGGTTATGGTTGGACTTGGGGATCTCGAAGGTCTTTTCCTAACCTTAATGGTTCTGTGATTCAGAAAAAACAATTCCCAGTAATTTTCCCTTTCTACAGAAGCATCACAGAATCATGGAATATCCCAAGTTGGAAGGGGATATTCCAACAGGGGATATTCCACAAGGATCATCTCCTCCTCCAGCTCCTGGCCCTGCAGAGATACCCCAAAAATCCCACCCTGGGCATCCCTGGGAGCAGTGTCCAAATGCCCCTGGAGCTCTGGCAGCCTCAGGGTTGTGCCCATTCCCTGGGGAGCCTGGGCAGTGCCCAGCACCCTCTGGGGGAAGAACCTTTCCCTGATCTTCAACCTAAACCTCCCTGACACAGCTCCAGCCATTCCCTCAGGTCCTATCACTGGTCCCACCCCAGGATTCCCACCTGAGGCCACCACCCCTAAAAATTCCTGGAGTTTACTCACGGGGTTTGAGGCATCCGCTGCTTTCTTTGGAGCATTTATGAGATCACTCTTCTTGTTCCCAGCAGGTTTGTTGTCCAGTATGTTCTTCTTGACCACCTTGAGATCCCGGTTTTTGCCTGGAATGTACCCGTGCTTCAAGGAGATGAGGAGAGGATCAGCGTTCTTCCCCTCAAACCACTCCTCTGCTTCCAGAGCTGCTTCCGGGCCGGCTGTGTCCGGGTACAGGTCGTCCTGGAAGAGGTCGGACTGCAAAGCAGGAGACATGGATTGGTCAGGAGCTCTGGAAGCAGGAGCTGGCTCCCAAGCCCGGCCCCAGGGCGGTGCTCACCTTGCGGGGAACCGTCATGATGATGGGCTCACACTTCCTCTCGTGGAGCTTGAAGAACCTGCCGTGGGAAAGGAGAGGTGGGACAGGGAGTGAGAGCAGGGAGATGCAGGAGATGGGAAAGGAGCAACCCCAAGGGATCACAGAAATCCCTCTCTGACACCAGCAAGTCCAGCCACTCCCTCAGCACTGCCAAGGCCACCACAACCCAACGTCCCCAAGTGCCACATCCGCACGGCTGTGAAATCCCTCCAGGATGGGGACTCCACCCCTACCCTGGGCAGCCCCTTCCAGTGCATGACCTCCCTTTCCATGAAGAAATTGTTCTTAATATCCAAGCAAAACCTCCCCTGGAGCCACTTGAGGCCATTTCCCCTTGTTCCCTGGGAGAAGAGATGGATCATATTCCCAGCCAACCATGTTCCCTCCTGGAGCCACTGCAGCAACATCCCGAGATGTTTCCTGCCTTTCCCGGGTTTTCTGAATCACAGCTGCCCTGTTCTCACTGCTCTGCTGCTTTAACCACTCCTGAAATTCCCAGCCCCAGCTCCCAGCTCTGGGATGAGCTCTCCTCACCTGGCAATCTCACACTTGTTGACGTCGAGGCCCCTCTTTGGCATGAACCCCATCCCCCTCTGCGGCTCTTTGCTGCTGAAGGTGTTGAGGTAGTGAACGTACGGGGACTCATCCGTGATCTCAAAGTAGCGGATGCTGCTGTCACCCTGCAAGGAACCCCAGGAGACCCTCCAGAGGCTGCAGGACCTGTGTTCCCTGTGCCCACACTCCTGCTCCCGACAGCCATTCCCTCCAGGAATGCTGCCATGGACAGCTCACAGCTATTTTTGAAGCAAGGCTGATCCCCACCACAATCCGAGTCCATCAAATGAACACTTCCTCTGAGTCCTGTTCCAAACACTGTGGGACAGGGACTGAACTCGTGCTTCCAGGCTGGGAGTGGCCCCTTCCACATCTTTTGTGGAAAAGCCTCCTGCCCAGTCAGGCAGAAAGGCTATAAACTGGTTTATCCTTAATTCCAAGCAATTCCACCACAGTGCTGTCTCTGAGACTGCAAGAGGGGTGGCAGATAGAAACCCAACATTCCTCCTCAGCTGCTACAAATATGGGATTCATGAACATGCTTGTATGGATCCTCCTTTGTAATTCCTTGCTCATCCTGACTTTGGCTCCTATTTGTAGGAGTCCATCACAAGTGGGCACCAAATTCCTACAAACTGCTTTTAGAAAGGAGCATCTCATTCCAGTTTTGTATTATTTAACCCCACAAAATTCCAGTGAGCAATGCCACACGCTCCAGCATGTTCAAGGACAAGGAGGACAACATCCAAAATGTACCTTCCTCCTACACCAGTGTAAAATCCTCCAGATCAACACCAGCAAGGAATGCTTTAGCAATGGTGTGGGACTCGTTGCATGAGGAACAGCTTCACCTAATCCATCTCAAAGAAACATCCAGGTCCACTCCAGACCTTCCCAGGTTCTGCAGCATGAGGATCAAACCCATTCCAGAGCAGCCTGATCTCTGCAGCACTGATATTTTGGGGAACACGTCACCATTCCTTCCAGGTGCCTCCAAAGCCTCTCCTTACCTTCCCACACAGGTAAATGATGTTGGTGTCTGGGTCATAGAAGGGCAGCAGGACCCCGTTGCTGGTGTCCATCTCGTGAAGGGCTATTGGCTCCTCCATGTTTTTCTGGAAATAAAAATGTCAGGAATGTTAATAAAGACTGAAAAAGCTTCAGTTCATAGAGGGAGGGTCTAAATTATTAACACTTTGTAGCCACTGAGCTGCCAGTGGTGCCTGCACCACCCAGAAGGATCCGTGTGTTACAACAAATGCTGGGAATGTTCACGAGCTGATTCATTCCCCGAGGGCATTTTAATCACTAAATTAAATAAAAACAGGAGCCAGGAAAATTCACCAAGTCAAGGGAAATATGTGACACAGTGAGTTAGTGGGATGGGATGTGTGATGGATGATGTCCCTGGAGACATTCAAAAGCCACCTGGACACAATCCAGGTGGTCCCTTCCACCCTGAACCCTCCTGGGATTGTTGCTCAACAGAGAGAGAGAGGTGACCTTCCCACAGCCTCTCTGCTCCCTGTGCATCTTCCCAGGCACTTCCAACCTGCAGCTCCCAGCTGATTGCTGCTCCTGCTCAGTTCCACACAGCCAAAATCATGGAAGCAGGAGCAGGCAGCAGAAGGAGAGGGAATAACCTCAGGTACATAAACTATGAATTTGGGAAGGAATTCTTCCCTGTGAGGGTGGTGAGGCCCTGGCAAAGGGTGTCTGGAGAAGCTGTGGCTGCCCCATCCCTGGAAGTGCCCAAGGCCAGGTTGGACGGCGCTTGGAGCACCCTGGGATGGCGGAAGGTGGTCGGAATGAGATGGGCTTTAATGTCCCACCCAACCCAAGCCATTCCAAGATTCCATGGCTGCAGGGCTGGGTTGGTAACTCCATGGGTGTGAGGAGCACAGGGATCCAGTTTGGGATCGTACCGGGTTCCACAGGGCCAGCTGCCTCTCGCTCATGCGGCTGAAGCCGGTGGTGAAGATGTTCCCATCCGCCAGGAAAATGGCTCGCATGGGCCGGGCTCCCTCGTGGGTTTTCTCCTTCTCCTGGAAGAGAGGAGCAGGTCAGGATTAGCAGTGAACAGAAAAACCCTTGGACTGGTGGCTTCTCTCTGGACACGCTGCTCCTCCATGCAGGAGGAGATGCAAGGAGCAACATCCAGCTCTCCTTTGCTGCTGCTCGAGGGAAGAACCCAATCATGGAACCACAGGAGAAGGGGATGCTCCTGGCTCGCTCCAGCTTTGCCCATCAGCCTCCTGCAAGGCTGAAGGAAAAGCTCTTTGCAAGCTACAACTAAAGCCCTGCTTTGCATGCACAACTCTGGAACTGTAATTATACAAAGGGATTAGATGTGGAATTACACTCCTGCAGGTTTAAAACTGAGCCCTAAAATCCTGGTTCAAACACTAATCCCAATAAACCCAGACAAATCCTCCAACCCCTACTATTCCTCCAGTAATTTTTGAAAAACACGACTGAACGTGGGGCGTAAACTGAGCAAGAAGGTTCTTTCTTCCATATTTTCTTGCTCATTCCCCGCTGGAGTGAACCCACGTTTCTTTAGTGATAAAAGCAAACTTACAGCAACAATTTCCTGTTTCCTGGGGTCGATAACTCGGACTTTTTTGTCTTTGGAAGCTGTGCAGATGAGGCTGCCGTTGCGATTCCAGCTGACGTTGTAGATCATGTCCACGTGCATGTCATCCAGGTTGATGAGGGCTTCTCCTGTTCCCACATTCCAGATGATGATGGCGTTATCACAGCCTAAAATGGGAAATAACAGCTCAAGTCACTGCACTGGGGTACAGAAGGGAAAAGCCAGAGGTGAGGAGCAAGGGATTAACCTCCTGCAGCTCCAAAAGTTTTTTTTGGGGAATCAAAACCCGAACTGGGAGCTCAAGAGGGATTTTTGTCAATGGAAAACACCCAGCTCATCCAACAGTCCCACTGAAAGGACTCGTTTCTTTCCTTGGGATCCAACCCATGGAAGCCTCAGACTGTGCCAATGGATAATGAATTATCCAATTTATTTCCATCATGATGTGACTGATTTTCAGTGGTCAAAAAAAAACTCATTCCATGGACAACTGTACTAGCCAAGGAGATGATTTGGAGACTGATGACCATGAAAGCTTGTGGGAGGAATAGCCAGACTCTGGGATACTTCACAGGGATCACGGGAAAGGAGAAACACTTGGGCCTGTTCTAAAAGTATGTGGGAACAGGGATGTGGAAATTGTTACTGCAGATCAAATAAAGCCTGGAACGACTTCCAAACTCCCAATTCCAGACATTTCCTTGGTGCTTATCCCTGTAAACTGAAGATACAAAAGGCTGAGATACAGAGGGGGCTGCGAGCCACGTGTTCAGGTCTTGTGATTTACAGGGATCTAAGGGATCTGAGCAACTGGGAGAGGGAAGAAGGAAAAGCTGGAGTGGAAGGGAAGTAGGGAGAGGTGGTTGTTCCCCCGTCCCCGCGCTCCGTACCTGCGCTGAGCAGCACATTCCGCGCCGTCGGATGCCAGGCCACGATGCCCACTCTCTTGGAATGGCCTTCTAGCACCACCACGGGCTCTGTCAGGGACAGGGTGAGCCCGTTCTCAGGGATCTGCCACACCTGGAAGGGAAAGGAAAGGAAAGCTGCTCAGCCCAGGGCAGCGTGGGCTCGGCTGCTCCCCGTGTCCCGCAGCCGCCGGAGCTGTCGATTCTCCCTGTAAACAGGAAGGGAATCGAGGAGGGAATCGTTCCCAGCTGCCAATAAACCCTTGGCTGATCCATGTGGAACATCCTTCCTTGCTCATGTGCCAGCACAAACCCACAGCTCCTGATGCTGCAATCCCTGCATTCCCGTGTCCACTGACCAACTCTGCTCCCGACCTGCCAAAGAGTCGGAAAAATCTCCCCTGCAGCTCCAATTCCATGGGAACAAGCTGCTGTCTTTCCAAACCATGCCTGTCCCTTAGAGGGATGATGCTGCAGCTCTACCACTGCCTGCTTTTTATTTCTTTGGGAACACCAGCAATTCGTTTTCCCATTAGATTCAGGCTCCTTTCAGATCCCATTGAATCAGGGAAGAGCGGTTTAGTCCTGGAAGAAGCCAGAGCAGCCCAACTCAGGATTGCCTGTTCACTTCTTGCCTGGTTCCACAACCCTTCTGTTGCAAACTTCCTCAGGGAAGTGCCACCAGGAGGAGCAACAGCCCTGCAAGGATGCCAGAGCACTGGAATTCCAGCAGGAGGGAGGCAATTTTTCCAGCTGGCAGCGCCCAGGGATGGCACAGACAAACTCATCAACCCAAAGCCCCAGGGCAGCATCAGCCCCACCAAAACTATTCCTGCAATTCAGCACTGGACAATCGTCTCGGAATTGAGTTTGACCTACATAGAGTGAATTAAAAAATTACATGGAATTACAGGGAGAGCCCCTCGGGGAGCAGTTGGAGCTGCTGTAGGTAGATGGCAGCATTAGAGCACGTTCCCTTTGCTTCCCATTGTTTGCTTTTCCTGGAGTTGGGAGAACGGGGCTTGCCAGACCCTGCCCACGGTGCCCAGCAAGCTGTGGGATGCATGGGAGTGGATTTGGGAAGCAAGGCAGATGGAGATGTGTGATGGACACGTGGATTTCTGCACTAATCCCAGTTTTTCCCTTCTCACAGGGATGGTTGGTGCTGGAAAAATCCCAGCGAGATGCAGAGATTCTCAGTGGGTACCAGCTCACCTCTAAATAACCCAAAAATGATTTAGGGGCCCTGGGCCCCCCAGTTCTGTTCTGCACCATCTCAGCCAGGAAGGATCCTGAGATCCCTCTGAGCAAGTGCAAAGGAGCCAGAAAACTCCAGAACCCGAATTTAAACGTGAGCCAGTGAGTGCAGGGAGAGGGAAAGGAGACAAAATCCCAGGGAAAAAGGGTTTTTTAAAATCCTCTGGAGGACAGATGGAATTTTCTGTCAGGTAGCTGGGAGCAGCTGCAGGGCAGTGTAATCCTGGCCAGATTACAGACTACTGCCCCAATAATCCTGCCTGCTATTCCCAAAAATAATAAAGAAAATAAGAAAGAAACCAGTGTGAAAGGTCAGGGCATGGTCCCAGCTGGCCCAGCCCCTCGTTCCTGCACAGGGTGGGAGTCTGGCCTCAGCCTGGGATCAAATCAGGTTCACAGGGAAATTACAGAATTTTGGATGCAGGAGTTACCCTGCCAAGGCTGAGCACTCAGGAGGACTCCAAGGAAACCTTAAAACGCTGCAGGATTGCCTGGGCATCAGGAAACGTTTGTCAGCTCTCCCTCCCATGGGTGTCTGGGGGTTTTTTGGGGGGGGTTTGATGTTATCAAAGTTGTTTGTTTGTGCAGGAGGAAGTGGTGCTGTGGCACAGCTGAGGGAGAGGTTTGGGGCTGCAGGAAGGGCAGGAGGGGAAGGTTTTGCACAAACAGCATGTGAGAAAGAAAACAAAGCAAAACTTTTCTTTCATCCCCTTTAAAGAGAAGCACAAATGGTCTCCCCTGGCTCTGCACAAGCTGAAAAGAAGATAAAATCCATGTCTAGAAAGAACATTAGCTCCTACATCATATATATTCATTTTTATCGCCTTAAGTGAGGAAACCAATGAGTTTGAGGCCTGGATTTATCCTGTATCCCTGCAGGAAGAGGCTCTTGGTGCATCATTTTTGCAGGGTCAGACCTTCTCCTCATTCTCCCTGTCCTGGTCGGTGGCCCAGCTCACTGCAAGGGCTCTCTTTGATTTTTTAAAGGAATCTGCTCCATCCCATGAGCTCTGCTGTGGCCTTTCCACACAAATTCCTTAAAATCCACCTTCTGATGAAGGAAATTTTCCATACCTGAGGAAAGGCCTCGATACCATCGACAAACCTTTATCCACTAAAACATTTTCCAGCTGAACAGAAAGCCTGCAGCACATCAGAGCCGTCCAGCACAACGTCAAGCAGGAATATTTAAGCAATTCCTTATTTGTTGGCACAAGGAAACAATTCTTCCAGGAGAAGAGGCCACAGAAAGCATCTGCAAGGAAGCCTTTGGAGAGGGATATCAGGTGTCCTCCTCTTTCCCAGTCCCCTCTCCAATGCCATGTCCGGGATTCCCAACACTGAACCTGTCCAAGGTTTATGTGCAGGTGTTGTAAAAAGCTGGGAATTTCTTCAGAGGAGGTTTCTGGCTTTGGAAAGGGCTGAGTGAAGCTTCCTTGTGCCACACGGGGGCTGCAGAGTTGTGGCTGCAGAGAATCACAGCCCTTTCCACCTGGAGACAGTGGTTCACACCTCAAATCCACATTCTGTCCCTCAATACCAACCCAAATCCATGTTTTCTCCCTCACACTGTCCCAAATCCATGTTTTCTCCCTCAATACCATCCCAAATGCATGTTTTCTCCCTCAATGCCATCCCAAATCCATGTTTTCTCCCTCAATGCACGTCTGCCTGATGCAGCTGAGCTCTCTTGTGGCAGAAGGTGTGTGAGATCCTAAATCCCCCAGTGCCAGGGCACAGATGGTCTTTAAGAACAAGATCTTTTCTCTGGCAGCTGGAATTGATGCAGAATCCCCCACAATTTCCTCCTCCATGTCACTTTCCCTCATTTTCCCCCCAGCAGAGTTTGGAGCTCATGAACAGCCACGTGTCCTGGGAAGCTCCCTGTGTTTATTCCATTCAGGCTGCTCAGGAAGCAGGACCCAAACCCTTTATCAAAGAAAACAGGACACTGAACTATCCATGCCAGGCCAGAAAAGCAAATAAAGTTGGGAAAGCTCATTAGCTCATTCCCAAAAGTCCAAGCCAGGGGTGTTATTTACACACCAACTGTCCTGAGTGAGTTGGGATGCACCATTTCCCATTCCAAAGCTCCAGCTAACACACCCCCACAGCAGCTTCCAAAGCCTGGGCTGCACATCCCTGAGCCTGGAAGTGCAGCAAGGACTCACCTGTTTCTCTTCCACACCAAACACGACCACGAGGGTGCAAACCCCCCAGGCAGCTCCACCCTGGAGCCTTCCCACATGGGTGCTGCCTCCAGGGATGCATGGGAAGCTCATCCCCACCTTGGGATGTGCTGAGAACCCCCGGGGTCCAGCGGGAAGCGCAGATTCCTGTGCCCACATTGGGAGCACTTGGACACAAGCATTTGGACAACTTGTAACTGAACTCTGTGGGGTTTTCCCCACGATTCAGTCCCTCTGGAGCCTCCCAAAATACTTCTCATTGCACTTGGATTAGAGACTTATTTGGCCTCTGAGGAGGCAGCTCAGAGCCTTCACTGATGCTCAGGTCTCAGAAACGCTCCCAACGCACAGCCCTTCGGCATCCCGGTTGGAGAAACATTCCTGCATCCTTCCAGAGCTCAGCTCCAGCCCAGCAGTGAGAGTTGCAAACCCAGAAGTTGCTTTTGTCAACATGCTTCAGCTTCCAAGGCTGAGAGATCACAGGCAAGAGCTGTCCCAGGAAAAGCCTCCTGGGATGAATCCCCTCCCAAACATTCGAACGATGAACAGAAGCAAAGGAATTTATCTGACATGATCTATAATAAGATTTCAATATAACATTCAGCCTACAGCATTTCTAAATATGGCCAAAGATCCCTGGAGTTATTTGGCATTATTTCATCTTCCAAGGATTTTCTTGCACTTATTCTGCTGTGTTTGCATACACAGGATTCCACATCTGTCACGGAGCGAGCCCGGCTGTTGTTCCATGGGCTCTCACTGAGGTAAAACAGGTCTCAATCCAAGGCTGGCAGGTGCAGAATTTGGGATTACTTGTATTTATTTATTTAAAAAAGGCCTTTTGACACCTGCTTGGAACTTGGGAGATACAGGGAAAATTTTGAGTGACTCCGTTCAATCAAGGGTTGAAGGAATTCTGGAACCTGCTGGGCTCATTCCCTTCCAATCCCTCTCTCTTCTCAGCACACACTGCTGTTCCCACTGGGATATCTGAGGTAAGGAACCACCTGTCTTCTCAAATCTCTACAAATCAGAACATGTCACCACAGACTGGCATTCTCATTCCTCTTCCCAAACATCAGAAAAATGCCCAGGGGAAGGGAAAATGGAAGAAATTCTTCCCTGTGAGGACTGTGAGGCCCTGACACAGGTTGCCCATCTCTGGAAGCGTCCAAGGCCAGCTTGGACAGGGCTTGGAACAACCTGGGCTTGTGAAAGGTGTCCCTGCCCATGGCAGGAAGTGGAAAGGGATGAGCTTTAAATCCCCTCCAATCCAAACCGTTCCACGATGACCAAATCTTCCACGACTTCCTCACCTCACCTGGGAACAGGAAGTGTCTTCAGGAATGCCAGCAATGTCCTTTGGAGCAGAGTTCCAGCAGGGAGCAAAGCCCATCCCACCCCACAAGGAGCACTCACCATGACAGTGCAGTCCTCAGAGCCGCTGGCGATGACCTGGTCATTGTGGGGACACCAATCGATGTCCAGCACTGGCCCCGTGTGGCCACACACTGTGGGGTAGGACTTGTCAATCCTGCCTGTCTGGAGGGAAGAACGAGAAAAGACAGCTGTGACATCCCAATCCTCTGTTTGCTCTTTCACATCCGCAATTCCAGGAGATTTGAACTCATGGATCAGCAGAGGAAATGCCCGCAGCTCTTCTCCAACATCAACGAGCTGGAGATTCCCCACGGAGCAAGGAAAACATTCAGGATCCAGCACAGGAGGGCTGTGATCCCACACCTCAGCACCTGCTGCGACACCATCCCTTTGTCCATCCCAACTTCTTGGAAAGAGCAAAGCTCTGGTTTCATCTGTGCTTCCCAACAGCCACAGCTGAAGACAACCAAGCAAAAAATGTCATTGCTGGTCACTGGATTTACCAGGTCTCTCTGGTTTCTTAACACAGAAGGATTTTGCTTGGATGGGAAGATTTTAGGATGCAGTTGTACAGAGGAAAAATATTGTCTGGAGGAATAAATGTTGCCAACACAGATTGTGACAGCCACACCTGATCCACACCTGCCTCTCCACGGTCAGAGGACCGAGGCCACCAATGCCAAGCTCCCTACAGGGATAACATTTCCAAAAAAAAAAATGAGCTCATGAGCCACTTCAACCTGGACTGGGACAAATCCAGTGATTCCAACCCAGCTGATGCTGACACACCAACTTTGCCCCTGACTCTGTTTTGCTGAGGAGCCCCCGAAGATCCTGATGCACCTGATTCCCCCCAAGAGCTGATTCCACAAACAAGGAAGAAGGGAAAGGAAAATCACTCTCATCATCCATCTCTCTCTTGGCCACACCTTGCACACAAGGGAAGCAATATTTACAACACTGAAGATGCACAGCAGCAGCAGGGGAAGGAGGAGACTCCTCCACTTCCACAGCCAACACCCCTGCTCCTGCTCCATGGGGTTTTGTTTCCAGGGAATGACCTTTTCACGATGAGTGATGGGAGAAGAGAGACAGCAGGGAGAGGTCTGGGATGGGGTCATCCTCTTTTGTGTTTAAACATTGCAGAAGAAATGGTTGGAATTTCCCTCCTGCCATTGGATGGTAACATTCCCCAACCTTGGAGGTGACATTCCTTAATTTATGCCTCCCACCCCGCTCCATGTGGGAGGCTGCTCCTATTCAAGGCTGATCACCAGAATAATGCTGGACATTGGCTTTTGAGGACAGCTGACCTGGAGCCCTCCACTAACAGCAAAACAAGATAAGGATCCCAAAAAGATCCCACTATCTCCTAAATGGCCAAATTTAGGCTTCAAAAGGAAGAAGTCACAGTGATTCAACTGCTTTCAGAATTATTAAAAGGGGAAGAGTTGTGGATGAAGAGCCATAAACCTGCCATTCAAAAAATTAAAGCCTGTGTAATCCCTCTTGGATGCCATAATGTGAAATAGGATTTAAAAAATTAATACACCCAACTGCCACATAGAATTCATCCATTTTAATTTACCCAATTAAAAGGAGAACCATGCAGAGCACACAAACTGCAGAAGGCACATGACAGGCCACAGATAAATACAGGCCTGAACTGAAAAGGAAAAATAGGAATAATAATGTAAAATGTCAGGGACTGCCTGTTCTGGCTCCCTGGCAGAAATCAGTGGGATCCTCCAGGAGGAGCCTCTGGTAATTATTTCCAGGCTGCACGAGCACCTGTCGGTTCAGCTTTGGGGTTTTAACAGTCATTTATTACCATGGGGAGGGAAAAAAAAAATTCAATTTGAGCAAATTAAAGGCCAAACTTCACCTTTGAGTTTGGATCACAATGAACCTGCACAGCCTGAGCAGGAGCAGCCAAGAGCCCATGACAGCAGTGATGCCCAGGAGCTGCTTCCCACCACCCACAACGGAGCTCGGCTCTTAAACCAGGGTCCTGCACTTCCATAAAGAGCAGTGCTTCGAAAATCATGGAATGGGTTGGGTTGGAAGGACCTTAAAGATCATTCAGAGCCACCCCCTGCCATGGCAGGGACACCTTCTACCATCCCAGGGTGCTCCAAGCCCCATCCAACCTGGCCTTGGACAGTGCCAGGGATGGGGCAGCCACAGCTTCTCTGGGTACCCTGTGCCAGAGCCTCCCCACCCTCCCAGTCAGGAATTTCTTCCAGGGATCCCATCTTAATCTACCTTTCTTTATCTTAAAGCCATTCCCTCATATCCTGCCACTCCATCCCTTGTCCCCAGTCCCTCTCCAGCTCTCCTGGAGCCCCTTTAGGCCCTGAAAGGGGCTCTGAGGTCTCCCTGGAGCTTTCTCTGCTCCAGGTAAACACCCCCAGCCTGTCCCCAGCCCTCAGAGCACCTCTGTGGCCTCCTCTGGACTCTCTCCAGCAGCTCCACATCCTCTCGGAGGTGGAGGCAGCTCTGCAGGTGGGGTCTCACCTGAGTGGGGCAGAGGGACACAATTCCCTGGGCGTCACCCACAAACATCCCCCTCTTCCTGCCTGCACCAGGAGAATGACCCCAAACCCCGTTTCCAATGGGGAACAGACAGGCAGGATGGGGAAAGGAGATGTTATTTAGCAGCAGTGTGGGGGAGGCAACAACTTCAAGCTTCTTTATCTACCATGAATTCTCAAACTGAGGAAGAGAAGACAAAGCAGAGCAGGAGATGTCCCACACAGCAGCTCCCTGGAATCTGGCAGAAAAAAACAATCCCAGGGAGATGAAAAGCCCAGGGGCACCAACATCTTCACCTGGGCATGAAAGGAGAGAGTCTGCTGCTCAGCAGGCTCCAGGAATAAGCCCAGAGTGATTCAGGTTGGGAAAGAACTCCAAGATCATCCAACCTGTGCCCAATCCCCACTTTGGCACCCAACCCTGAGCCCTGAGTGCCATGTCGGGTCCTTCCTTGGCCACTTCTGGGGGAGTACAAAAATGAGTATCAACCATCAAAATGAGACTAAATAAGGATGTAAAGTTGCTGCTGGAGGCCCCAGTGGGGCGAGCACGAGCCCCAGCTCTTTGAGAGAAGCTCCTGCCTTGTGGTCAGAGGCACCAAACTGTCTCTGCAGAGCAGAGGAAACCACAAGGTTTTCCTGAGCTCAGCTCGGCTGAGTTTCCAAAGATCCGCCCCTTGTCCCCAACACCTTCACCAGGGACCCTCCCAAGGCACCGTGGGGGACAGCACAGGACAGCCACCCACAGCACCATGCCAGGGCTGACCCCTCGGGGTGAGGAATGAGCAGCTTTGAACTCAGGGGTGGTGTTTTGCCACCTCTTCAGCATCACTTCTGCAAATCCCACCCGCCAGATTCCTCCTCCCGGCAGCGTTCGGCTCCCTGGAGCACGGAACCCCAATTCCTGGCATTGTACTGGGCTCAGAAGAGCTTGAAAAATCAGGATTTTAGGAGATTTGCCAAAAGGAAAAGACCAGGAAAGCTGCAGTAGGGTTTTAAAAACCCACCAGGCTGCAAAATCACCAAATTCCACTGTTTTAAACACAATTCCTTTCCAACGCCACCGGCACACCACGAGGTTTGGCAACTTGGTTGCCAGCTGGGTGTGTTTCCATGCTACTCTAATGCTCCCAGGTTTGGGGATTTATTTATTTGTTTGTAAAATGTAATCTTTTAATTAGGAGAGGATTTAAAATAAATCTCAAGTGCTGATACACAGCTTAAAATTAACTTTAAGAAATTCAATCCTTCTCGTAATCCACTGGGACTGTGGTTCAACACATCCCTGGTAACTTTTGAATTTTGGAGTTGTGTTTTATAAGATGTTGGTCAAAAAGGTGTATTTGAGGATTTTTAATAAAGTTGGTGTTGACTGAACACACACCCAATATTCAGGTGTTTCAGCAAGGGGTGAATTTGCCTTATTAAATTAATTTCAAGTGCTTTCATGTATTCCAGATCAGAAAAAAAAAATTAAATCATCAGAAATATTAAACCCAGATCAGATGAGAAGGAAAAAAAAAAAATTAAATCCAAAAGGGATGGATAAGCAACACAAGAAAACTGTTCCTAAAAGTGGGAGTTTTATGAATTAATTTGAGTGTCTTGTGATCATTTCTCTGCCAGAAAAAGGGCATTTGGTGGCAGGAAACAGCTCATGGATTATGGTAAAAATATCAGGGAGAACAGCTGCTTCCCCAGCCCATGGCTGTGCTCCTTGAAATCTCCATTTAAATTAGGGAAGTGGCATCGAGTTGCACAAGCCAAAGCAGCTCCCCCCTCACTCTGCACAAGTTTGAGGAAGGAAATCAGGTCACAACTGCAAAGTTTGAAACCCCAACCGTCTGCTAGAGAAAAATACTCCTCTTTTCTTTAAATCATAGGTTTTCATTAAAAACACTCCAAAGTTTTACCCAAGGAAGTTGAACTTCTGAGCACTGACCCTCCCCACCTCTGGCTGCAGCAGCTGGGTCTGGAGGAGGCACTTGGGAGAAAACTGGGCTGAAATGGGAGCTCCTGCCCATGCCCAACAGCCATCAATCACACCACAGCCCAATCCAGGCATCCAGAGGGAATCTGGAAGATTAGGAAGTGTTTTATCCCCAAAAGATCCACTGAAAAAGTCAGGCAGTAAGAGACCACAGTGCTCTCCAAGAATCCCTCAGCAGAGCTCCCCTTCTCCTTGTCACCTTCAGGGCTGTGACATCTGATACTGGGGGAAATTTCTGCCCTGGAAGGGTGGTCAAGCATGGAACAGACTCCCCAAGGAAGTGGGGGAGTCACCATCCCTGGAAGTGTTAAAAACACAGGGAGTTGGGGCATTTTGTGATGTGGTTTAGTGGGAATGGGGACACTTGGTCAAAGGTTGCACTTGATGAACTTGGAGGTCTTTCCAACCTTAATGATTCCATGATTCTATAATTCCATCCCAGACTGCCACAGAGTGGACACATGTTTTCTTAAAGAGGAAAAAAACCCAACACAAACAGTCCCCACACCCAACCCAAGCTGCAAAATCCCATCACTTGGAGCTGGGAGCGCAGCACAGCTCCAGCATTTCCATGGATGTCTGTCCCAGCTTCCACAGGGAAGTTCTAAACACACCCCAGAATTGAATTTCAAAAAGAGAGACCTTCAAAAAGAGTTGCCCAGAAACTCCAGTTAAAAACGGACAGAGTCACACTTTTGTCCCGTCTCTAAAATATGATTTCCAAAGCAGTTCATCCACCCAGAGAGAGCAGAGCTGCTGGGCAAGGAGACAGGGATCCCCAGGGATCATCCCCAAGAGCTGGGAACAGATGATCCAGGGCTCCACCAAGCACAACTTCCATTTTCATTATTGGACAAAGCCTTAGAATTTCAGAAGTGTTTGTACAAACCTCTGACTGTAAGACAGGGGATGGAATTTGCTGCTTTTTTTTCCCTGGAGGAATGAGATCCATTAGCCCCTCTGCTGCCCTCTCTTCCCTACTACATTAGAAGCTGATGATCCATTGGAATCAAGCTGACAGTGATAAATAGAAACTTCTTTTTATAGAGAAAAATCCAAGGTGAAATTAAAAAAGACCAAAAAATCCATCACACTCCCCTTAAAATGGCTGGAAAGGCTCAAGAAACCCATCGCAGCAAAACCTCCTGATTTTATTTTAAACACAGTTCAGAAAAGGATGATTTTCTATCCCCGCCAAATCCTTCCTGGTGGAATAGGAATGGGGAAGAGCTGCTTAACAGCTCTCATATGCCAAGGATGAACACCAAGGCCTGTCACTTGCAGAACAACATATTCCTTAGAGAAGATCATTCCCGAGGTGTGCACGCCCCCACCCACATGCTAATTGCCTCTCAGGGCACCATCTGATCCCAGATCCTGCAGGAATGTTGCTGCTGTGAAGGGAGTGCAGGAAGCAATCATGAAAATGGAAAAAAATCTAATAAAAGCTATATCCAAAGGGGACTGAATAAACCTCTGGTAAAGGCCTTATGTAACACAGCTCGTGGCTGAATGGATCTTTCTGCCTGAACTCAAACAAAAAGGAACATTTGCAGCAAGTTTTTCTGTGCAAATAAAAACTGCAAAAAGTTTTTGAGGAGGGGAAAAAAGAAATTTGTCTCCAGTTCTGCTGGAGCACAGACCCAGCACCAGAACAACCCCTGAATCCAGGTGTTTTTCCAGGTCATCCTGCCCAAACTATCAGGAAAGCCAGAGAATTTTTATCTGGTACCTTCCCTATGTACCCAAAGCTTTCCCTGGGATAAGGCTCAGAGAAAACCAATCCTACAACCACAGCCCAGAACAAGCAGGGAAGTTTCCAGTTCTTCCCTGGTGAGCAGAGTTAATGCTGATTACCCTGGCTCTTATCACCTACACAGCCCTGACCGAGAGGAATTACAGCTTTTCCAAACTATGTGGCTCATTCCAACAGAGGCCAACCCTCCAGACCAAGCAACCTGTGGGAATTGGATTGTCTTGATGCTCAGCGGCTCCTGCCGGAGCATGGGAATGGCGAGTTCCTGGCAAAGCCCCTGCACATGTGCGTGCAAGAAAACAGGAAGTTCAGACAAAGCATTTCCACAGCCAGCAAAGCCGGCTCGTCTGCACCGGCTGCGGCTGCTCCGGGAGCTGCGGGGATGGAAAGGGGATGCAGCCCCTGGGTCTCCCATCCTATTTCTGACATGGTGGGGGGAGCGGGGGGGGCAGAGAGACCCTCAGCAGCACTTGGGGTTTGGGGCGCGAGGACGGGACGCGGCGGGGCCGTGGGTGCACAGGGGGTTAATTGGCGCACGCGCGGGTTAACGAGTTCCCGCGCGCACGGGTTAATGAGTTCCCGCGCTAACTCCCGCGCGCACGGGTTAATGAG
>VXAC01006150.1:97467-137643 GCA_013399225.1 Rhipidura dahli | reverse complement strand
TTTTTTTCTTATCTTTTTTCTTAGGTCTGTTAATAAACTTTATCATAGCATAAAAGTTGTGTGCCTGCTTTGCTGTCTCCTAATGGTTTATCTCACAGAAAATAAATCAGGGAACAGTGCATAAATTGACCATAAAACCACTACACTAAAATTTGGTGTTTCTGCCTGGTTATGCAAACCAAACCCGCTACATCATGTCATACCAAGGATTTGGGAGTAGAGCAGTTTGGAAATAATTAAAACATAATCAGCAACACACTCTGACAAAACCTAATGCTTCAGACCATTTATCTTCTGCTAGCACAACAACTGTGATAGATTTAAAAAGGTCCCTCCCCACAGCTGTATTTAAACTTTAGAAGCTAAAAGTTATTTAATACTAAGTAAAACACATCATTTTTAATTTTGTTCTTAAAGCTTTGGCCTGTAAGTTAAAAGCCACATGGGATGAAGCTTTAATTGTAACAATACCATCTTCTGAAAAAACATCCTTGTGCAGGACTTTAGCAGAGATCTCAACCCATCCAACCCAAAGAGCCAACCCACCCAAACCATTTTTTCTTTAACAGGTATTTTGCCTTCAGAGCAGGTCTGTGCCTCCACCTGCCTGCCTCAGCTATGCTTCAATCACAGCACCATTTTCTGTTTATCGAGATCACATGACAGATTATTGTGCTTTCAGCACAGCACATGCAGGCAGTAACCACCTCAAAGAGCAGCCCTAAAGCAGTCTCGATTTCTCCTGCCCAAAAGCACTCAGCAGGTGGGGTAAGAATGACCCCCACTGAGCTGTTGCAGCTGGTATTTTGGATGCCAATTCTCCACTGTGGACCACCAGTCACATGCTCGGTCCACCCAAAAAACATCATGGGCCATCAGGAGATTAGGGGAGGAAGCAACAAAACAAAGAAGAAACCAGATGGGAAGCAGAACATGAAAAACCCTTAAGAACAGCTACAATATTACTTATAACAAACATTACATTTACAGTTTGAACTACTAAAAGATAGTTGAGCAGTTAAAGTAGCATTTCAGTTTTTAAGTCTGAATTGGGCAGTTTAGGTGTCAAAATCTTACATCCTTACATAATACCCACACAACTTGCCCCTGGACAGCTGCTGGCTGGGCACAGAACCCCACACCTTCAGCAACCTGTGCTAACAGGAGCCATTCAGTGCACAGGGGAACATAGAAAATGTAAAATTAACACACAGAAATAAATACAAAGTAGCAGTAGTACCAGCAGAGATTTAAGTCAGTACTGTGGAAACACATCTCATATACAGGCAGATAAACAGGCTCATTCATAAGCTCAAGAAATTGCTCCAGAAGTAGAATTCAAGTCACCCAAGCAATAAGCTCCTTTCCCCACTCAGACTAATGCCTCCTCCTTTTCCCCATTGGAATTTACAATTCACTGACCTTGACCTTCCCTTCCCCTCTAGAGTTGAGTTTGTGCTGCAGGTCAGTCTGATACCCAAACACAGCTGAGCAGGGCTGTGGTGCACACCCAGAGCCAAACCAACCTGCCAGCTTTTCAGTAATAAGCCTATTTCCTCCTGAACTGTCCTCTGAACAATTCACATGAGCCAGAATGGCACAGTAAGATGGTTTTGTTATTAAAGTATTAAACATCTACATCAGCCCAGCACTGGTACTGAAACTTCCATGCTGGACATGGCCTCAGTTACTGGGTACCTCCAGCTAAAGTTAACAACCCGCAGCTCTACATTAATCCTCTCATCAAGAGACAGATGTCTTCATAGAAAGTCAGGAATGTTTGCTCTTGTACTCTATTCCCCTCTCTGGTTCAGCACACAGAAAAGAAGCTGCCAGGTTTTAATAAAAATTTGAATGTTTATAAAGTTAGAGTTCTTCAGCATTAATCCATATGGATGACCTTGACCCCAATTCCAGCCTTTTCAAAAGATAATTTTTTTTTTTTTTTTTAAACCAGAAACTTGTTACAGTTTTCATACCTGGGACTACACTGCACCCTCATCAATGCCAGACTGGCTCCTCAAAGCAAGAATATAAAAAGGAATTAACTGCCTCTGTGCAGGTACTTTGTGTGGTGCCATATTAACACAAACTGAACCTTCAACAGTGTTTACTCTTCAAGCAGTCCAAGGTTTAGTTTTAAAATAGCCTGAGCGACCAGAAAGCAGGCAGGTACCTGTGGGCTCCTCTAGGACAAGAGCTGCTGAGCACAGTCAGCTCCACTAAGGCCATGGGCAAGAACAAACCTGAACATAGTGAGAACTTGAACTTCAGACCTGGTTAAGGCCATGCAGAGCATCCAAACATACCCCTCACAACTGCTTAGTGAGACTTTCATGTGGGTGGCCAACAAGCCACAGGAGAGTTATAAAAACTGGAAAGGCAGATGGAGATCTGAGAAGTATGTTGGGTGTGGTGTAATTAAAAAGTACAAAACCTGTCCCAGAATCCTGATATCAGCAAGGACTCTCCCTCTTCAAAGATAGCCAGAAGTCCCACACCAAGTCAGGTAAAGCCTGGTTTGATTTATGTGATGTTCTTCCTCAGTGCTGGTGTCACAAAACAGCTTTGATCGAGTTCAGTTTGTTCCTCAGCTTTAAGACACACAGTTGAAAAGGTGCAGTTTTCAGATTCTGACTCTCCTTGTGTAGCTACAGCCCCAGCTTAAAGCATGGTGGACACGCAAGCTGAGGAAGGATAAAACGTCCTGCCTGCTCTGCCCATGCAGGTTTCTAAAATGAAGCCGCCAAGTCTGGAAGAGAAACCCAAGTTTGGCAGAGCTCCAGATAGGCTTTCCTGAGGTTTCAATCTCAGAGTAGCCTAAAAAAACCACACCACACTTTGAAAACAAAGAGGTGTGAATTTTTTCAAACCTTGATGGAATCCCACTGACATTCCCTTAGGACCACAACTGTTCTTCTGCAGAGCAGTACATGAGCAAACAGCTTCACAAGAGGAAATTCAGATCAGGCACCAGGCAATCTATGGGCTCTGCTCTTAAGTTTTATGGGGTTTCTAATGGTCTGCTCTGTATTCCTCTTCTACCTTGCTTTGTGAAGCTGAGATGTGGCATTGTTTTCAGCTCAGGGCTATCAAAGCAAGCACATTTGCATGCCCTCTGCCCATGCCCCAAACATCAAAGCTGACTTCCCATAAAGAATGGACTTGATGCAATTAATTGTCTACACAACCAGCACTAAGGGTAGGCTCCTGTCTCTCAAGGAAGAGGGGACACATGGAGAAAAATGTAACCATACCAGGCACTGCTCCCCAGAGGTAACCCTCAGGGACTTGGGCACTGGCTGGAAACAATTGCTTTGAGACCAACCTAAGAATATCATGTGCAGCTTGTTCCAAATAAGCAGAATCTGCATTCTGACCAGAGCAACAGTGGTTTCCAACAAAGCTAGAAACACCAAAGAACCTGAAGAGAAATACTCTCCTTGTTAGGAATGGACACAGAGTAGCTACTGCTTTTTTCCCAGCAGGAGAGCTTGTGCAAAGGCTGCCTCACCTGAGGTTTGACATTCACTGCCTCCACTGCATTGTCATTCAGCCACTTGGCATCAACTTCCACATCAAAATGGCCAATATTACACACTATGGCATCATCCTTCATCTGCTCAAAGTGCCTGCAAAAGAAAAAAAAGTTGTATCAAAAGTTAATCCACAGAGTTTTCTCCCTCAGCAAATGCTCCAATCCACAGCCCTGACAAGTGCCCAGCTCAGTAACTGCATTGACCCTCACAAGGTGTGTGGGGCTGGTAACCCCTCCAGGCATGAGAAGTCTACTGGAAAAGACTTTCAAGCTTCTAGAGGACATTTCCCAAGGATATAAGAGCTTACTGGACAGAAAGTATTTTCCCAGTATAGAAAGTAATAAAATTTTGTTTGATTGGTCAAAACAAATACCTGCAGTTATTCTCCTTACACAGAAAAAATAATTTTCTTCATGACTTTGAAGTTCCCAGCAGTTTTACATCTCTAGACACTAATGGCCTGATCTCCCCCCACCTAATCTGATCTTCCATTACAACATGTACAGTCAATGGCAAAGAAAGGAAGGAGTTTGTGTGGAGCTGGGGCCATAAACTGAGATCTAAGAAGCAGTAATCCAACACTGCAGGGCAGTTCATTGACAACAGGCTGGTTTCAGCTGCTATATGCACCCACAGATGGAATCACTTTCAACCTCTACCCGCCTCCTCTTCTGTTCATATTTGTCTGGCCTAACAGAATCCTGCCCTGATGCCCTCATTCTCCAAAGTCAATCTATCCCTCTGCAGCTTTTGTTTCTCCATCACTACATTCCATAAGCCAGGAACAACTGCAATCTGGCAACATCCAACAAAACTGAAAGACCAAAGGCTTAATTTCTCCCTAAATTCATGCTAAATTCTGATGTCCAGAAATCAGACTGGGTGCTAACCCTCACCATACAGCTGACAGGTTATGACTGTATTTTTAAAAAGAAATCTGGCTGTACAGGTATGCTTTCACTAAAACAAGTGGCTTGGCCATACCTGCCCTGCACAATGTCAGTGCAGCCAGTGGTGGTGACAAAGATGTTGCCCTCTTTGCAGGCCTCCTCCATGGTTGTAACTTCGTAACCTAAAAAGAGAGAAAGTTACTTCTCTACACAACCACCAACATTTATCAACAAGTGGAACACAATATTGGAAGTAGAAAAGTACAGAGAGAGAATGAGTCAATTTCTGCCAGCACCTGGCCTAGGGATGATGCAAAGTAGTGGGATACTGGTCTTGCTAAATACCAACAAGGCACAAAACCCATTCATCCCTCACCCATTTCAGATCTGTGGATCTATGTATTTAGTGTCCAGAGGCATAGTCTGGCACAAGACTCAGACTGAATTCAGGGGGTTGAATTTGCAAAAGTGCCCCCACCACACCTGCAGTTCTTGTCAGGTATGAACAGAAATGGGATAAACTGGTACTAAGACTTAAGCACAGTTACATGAGGCACCCACAGGAGAGAAGAAGCACAGCTCCAGAGCATGCCCTGAGCTCAGATGGAAAGAGAGAGAGCATGGCACTGCTCTCCAAAAAAAAAAACCTACCAAGCATAAGGCTTGGTGTTTTTTATTGTTTTAATTCCAGTGAAGTCTTATCCCACACTGGAGGTTAGAACAGCACAACTTGAGAACACTCCCTCAGCCTTACTCCACACTATGGTTGGTCTCTGAATCCTTGACTCCAAACACACCTTCAAGGTCTCTAGTAACAAACTCCTTCCCGTACTGCAAGGAAAGAATTCCTACAGTTAAACTGGATTCAAATGTACCTCAGCAGAGACAGGGCTGAAAGCCACTGAACCTTTCTTGGCCAGATCTCATTTACTGCTCTACACTGACAAGCAGAGGCCCTGTCAGATGCCTGAATTCCTGCTCTGCTTCAGTTCCAACCTTCCATGGCAGCCTGGAGTGCGTTGATGGGGTCGATTTCAGTGATGATGACTCTGGCTCCGAAGCTCCGCAGGGCCTGGGCGCAGCCCTTGCCCACGTCCCCATATCCTGCCACCACTGCCACCTTCCCAGCAATCATGACATCTGTGGCACGCTTGATGCCATCGATAAGGGACTCTCTGCAGCCATAAAGGTTATCAAACTTGCTCTGAGGAAGAAAAGGAAGCCGTTTCAGAACAGATGAAAGCCACTCAAGTGAAATTTCCTCAGAGAAAGAAAATGGACTTATGTGCAAGTACTATGAGAGTCACTTAAATACTTAAACCACCACAAGGGATAGGAAGAAGAGAACCTGATTTGATGTTTTTATTTATCCAGTTTCAATCTGTAGACTTATATCAGGCACAGGCTTCAACATGGTGAGAAGCATTTCATAAATTTCATTGTGTCTACTGACCAGGGCTTGGACTTGTTAAAAACTTGTTAGCAGTAACCTAAATTTATCAAGTGTCTTTCACACCAATGCAGGTCTGAGCTTCTAAACCATCAGATGTTCACGAATTGCCTGCTGCTCTTTATCCGACAGCAACTGAACCAAGTGCCACAGGAAGGCAAAACACCCCAGCAGCACATCACCTTATCTCTGCAAGACACATCCAGTGAGCAGAGCAGCAAGCTGCCCACATCAACCAGGAGAAACTGGTTCCTGCAGCCCCAAAAGATCAAAATTCCCCCATGAAGAGTTACCCT
Organism: Rhipidura dahli; assembly: GCA_013399225.1. Lineage (NCBI taxonomy): Eukaryota > Metazoa > Chordata > Aves > Passeriformes > Rhipiduridae > Rhipidura > Rhipidura dahli. The sequence goes on along the minus strand of VXAC01006150.1, from coordinate 131,468 downwards.
AACACTGTCAAGACCTCACTATTGCTCGGATTTGGAAAAATCCAGCAAGCAGCCACTTACAAGAGTGGTCACTGCAACCAGGAACCCCTGTCTTTCATCTCCTAATGCCCCATCACACAACATCCTCCTACTGTAACGTTATCACACGACATTAACAGCCAGATTCTCAAATCAAAACTGCCCAGCTAAGTCAGACATTCAATATTACTTCAGCCCTTGAACACCTTCCTAAACTCAGAAACACACCTTGCTGTAATGATTTTTTTAATACTCCTTCTTTTCCTTGGACTTTTTGTTTTGACCAGGAAGAGGGGCTGTACAAACAGCTTTGATTATTTGGGGAGTTACAGAGCCCAAGAATTTTTTTAAAGTCCGGCTACTAATGTTCTGCTGTGTTCCCCAAGGAGAAGAATTCACCATTCACAGCAAAATTCTGGTCTCAAAGCCTATGCTGGCTTTCTACAGCCTTAGGGCACCAATCCTTCTTGCTTTCACTTAACACAGCGCTGTGTGCTACTGGCAATCCTAAGAATAAATTCCCAGGGGCAGCAACCTGGTGTAGTGAAAGGTGCACCCACGACACCTGCAGTTCTTTTAAGTATGAACAGAAATGGGATAAATTGCCCCATGGCAGAAACTGGCCAAAGTGTAACAAATTATACGTCAGATCCAGAAGTTCCTGACTCAGTACCTATAAACGTTATCAGAGGCATATCTGCCATTAATATTTCAGAAAATTGTATTCTCAATCCTTCAAATTCTAAAGCTAGTGCCAGTTGATATCCTTCTTTCCTAGTCCTGTAGTTTCCTTGAAGCATGGAGGAAAGCAGCATGGTCAGATTTGATTCCTCATCACCAAATCCCCCAGCTGCAATCAAAGCCTTCCAGGTCTCTGTGCATTCCCATGCAGGCAACAGAGCAGAGTGTTGGATGAAGACATCTGTCCCACCCAAAATACACTCGAGCGGCAGAAGGGAAGAACAGAACTGGCTGCTGTGCCTGCCTCCTCTCTCCAAATGTTAGCACAGGAACCTGGAACCAACTGGAAATATGAGACTGGGAGAGCAGAATTTGTCAGCGTAGTTGCACATTTTCCCAGAGATCTGTAATTGTGGTTAGTGTAAATCTTGTACTGTATAAATACCAAACAGTACTTGAAAACAAGCACTTGTTTGGCACTATAATCCCAAATCCCCTCAAGAGGCTTTGTTAGAAACATCTGAATTTCCAAATCTACTAAACAGTATTAATAATTATGCAAGAGGAACAAATCTGGGTGAAAAGGGTGTAAAGAAACAAACTTCTTCCAACATTAACTGGATTCCAGCCCATTACCTATGAATTAAGTGTCAGGTGCATCTTAGTGAGCAAAAAGGAGACAGCAAACTGCAGAACAGGCAGGCCAAACATGAGAACTGCCAACCCAACAGGATTGTGTTTGCACGGGAACTTGAAATAGACTCAGTAACTAGATTTGAAAAACATCAAGATGCATAAACCTTTAGAACACCTTTAATTCCCACTATAATTCATCTGCAGCCAAAAAACACCAGCACCCTTTAAACATCATTCCACTTCATCCTCAATTCACCAGGGTTTATCTTGGCAGCAGTACCAAACCTTAGCAAGGGATAAATATTTCCCTCCTGCTGTCTCCTTTGCAACTGCTGCTCACAGAGATCAACCACAGGCTGACCAACCAACCCTAACCAGCACAAGCTCATGCAAGTCTCACTTCCTTTTCCAGCTGCTACCTGACACCTGCCTGGGGGCTTTAAGCTGCTCAGAGTGAGGACAGGCTCCCTGCCAAGGTACTGACTGTGTCCCAGAAGCCATGATCTCCAAAGGTGAGAGATTATTTCACATTTTTAAGTAGCAGAAGAATGGACAATCTTACATACAAAAAGCCCTCGATGTCCTGACAACAGGGTATTTACAATGGCATGTCCCGTTAGAGACATCAAGGGCTCACTTTAAGGATATGGTGGAAATCTCTGCTCAGAACCAGATCAGGAGAAGCTCAGCAAAAGACATACTTTCATGGAAATGACAACATTGCAACACCAAGTTGGTCAGAGAGCAGAACAATGCAGAAGGGCTCTGCCTGAATTACCTTGGTGACAGAGTCATTCACATTGATAGCTGGCACTTTCAGGGTCCCATTGGCCTTCATCTTGTACAGGTTGTGAACCCCAGTGGTTGTCTCTTCTGAAATACCTCTAATTCCTGTGGGGAGAGTAAAAGGATTCACCTTAGCTGGAGTCAATGCTGTGCAAACCAGGATGTCCAGGTGTTGGGAGCAGCTCCTAGAGGCTTAAGTTAAACAAACCCTTGTCAGAGAGCAAGGAAGAGATAAAAACCCTCAAACAACTGCAGAGACACCAGAGGATGCGCTTCAGAGCCACACACCTCTGCACCCTCGGGTACTGTACCCCCGGGCTCCCTAGCAGGCTGTAGCAGCCCAGCTCCTGGGGGAAGGCAGGCGGGTGCTTTGCCGCAGCCCCTCGGGGTTGGTTTGCCCTGGGGGGAACAGCCCCGGCACAAGCACCGGCACCGGCCCCGGCCGCGCTCCGCGGCGCCGCAGCGCCCTCTGCTGACAGCCCGGGGCAGCCCCTCAGCCCGGCCCCCACAGATGCACGGAACGTCCTGAGCTGGGAGGGGACCCCCAGGATCATCCAGCCCAGCCCCTGGCCCTGCACAGACCCCCCAACAACCCCACCCTGGGCATCCCTGGCAGCGCTGTCCAAACGCTCCTGGAGCTCTGGCAGCCTCGGGGCCGTGCCCATTCCCTGGGGAGCCTGGGCAGTGCCCAGCACCCTCTGGGGAAAGAACCTTTCCCTGATCTCCAGCCTGACCCTCCTCTGTCACAGCTCCTGCCGTTCCCTGGGTGCTGTCCCTGTTCCAGAGCAGAGATCAGTGTCTTCCCCTTCTCTTCTCCTCACAAGGAAGTTGTAACAGCAATGAGCTCCCCCCCCAGTCTCCTCCAGCTGAACAGACCAAACGTCCTCAAGCCACTCCTCATACGGCTTCCCCTCAAGGCCCTTCATGATCTGCATGACCTCCTTTGGACACTCTCTAATAGTTTAATGTCTTTCTTATATTGCAGTGACCAGAACCACATACAACATGCAAGGGGAAGCTGCCCCAGCCCAGAGCAGAGCAGAACAATCCCCTCCCTGGCCTGGCCTGCAACACTGCACCCGATGCCCCCAGGATATGGTTGGCCCTCTTGGCTCTCAGGGCACTGCTCACCCACAGATGCCAAGTCCAGTCCAAACCTGTCCTCACTGCTCAAAAAATCCAGTGTGAGCTAGTCTAAGCCCAGGTAAAGCCTGAGACTGAGCCATGAGATCCTCCTGTTGCTCCCCAGACCACTCTGTGGCACATGAAGGAAATGGAACCAACAGCATTAGAAGAGAAGAACTTGATTAACCTGGAGAACAGAAGGCTCCAGAGAGAGCTCACTGCAGCCTTTCTGTACTTGAAGTGGGTTTACAAGATGGCGACACACTGTTTAGCATGGCCTGTTGCAACAGGACAAGGGGGGATGGTTTTAAATTGAAAGAGAGGGATTCAGATGAGCTATAAGGCAGCTTTTTTTTTTTTTTTTACACTGAGGGTGGCATAGGCTGCCCTGAGAAGTGCTGCATGCCCCACTCCTGGGAACACTCCTCAAAGGGCTCTGAGCAACCTGAGTTGAAGGTGTCCTGCCCATTGCAGGCAGGTTGGACTAGATGGCCTTTAAAAGGTCCCTCCCAAAGCAAACCATTCTGTGATTCTATGATTAGGCTGACTGATCCCCATCACTTGTGTCTCACCAGAGAGCCCTCCACAGCCCCATTCCCTGCTGAGGCAATGCATTCAGGCTTTGGCATATTTAGGGCTTGCTTGGAGGGGAGAGGACAGTTTAAAGTTCATAGTGCAGCCTTGCGCACAGTGAAATGGAGGATCTGTAGACAGTCTCCCAAAAGCAGCAGTTTCCAGAGCAACTGCCTGGATCAAGGACAGTCATCCCCTTGGGAAGGAAAGTCTTTGGAGGCTGTGGCAGGAACCTCCAGTTTAAACCTGCCCTCTCTCTTTTGGTGTATCTGGCAAGCAGAGACAGTCCTCATCCTTCAAAGGCTCTAAAGATGAGAGTCCTGAGGTTAACAGATTGTCTTTCCATGGCACTATGCAGACCTCACAGGGGAACCTGTATGCCAACAGCTTCCCCTGCCTGGAGGCACCCAAGCACTGCCCCAGGTGCCATCTACAGCTGGTCTAAACCACTCTGCAGCTGCCCCAAGTGCTGCCCACAGTACCCATGGTCAATGCCTGAGGACTAGGGAGCAGAGAAGGGCCTGAAGCAAGGACAAGGTTGAATTAAAATGAGACAGCCCTGCTAAACTCTCAGACCTGCTTTGCTCCCCTGTATTTCTGACCTGAGCAATGAGCAAGTATGATCAATGAAATCACAAACAAGCCAATCTTCCCCACGCAGGTCTTTTGCACAGATGCCAGAGAGCTCCCTTGCACAGATGCCTTTCCTCTTTGGTCAGTTCTCATTTTCCCCCTTCCTACCTTTATTTATCTTGTATTAAGGGCATTTGGCTTAATGGAATAAACCAATAGTACAAAGGCCATTCTGCCCTCTAACTGCAGGCACACTTCAGGAGAGGGGAAGCTTACTGAGCAGTTCCACACACATATTTAACACATCTCTTAATTGAAGGAATCCTCCTTTCAACTGTTAGCTGCAGACTAGGACTGAGCTATTTAAAACAGAAGCAGCTGAAGCATGGAAGACAATTCCCTCTGAAATTAGCCCAAAAAACTTATTCCAGACCTTAATTGTCCAATTGAATTTGGCACTTTCAGCTGCCAAAATGTCTCCTGTGCTCACAATCCACACACTGGGCATGCTCTGCCAATATCACTCTTGTTCCACCTCCACAGAGGTCAGATATTCCCCAGACATCTGCCCCAGATTCCCCTCACACAGCTCCATTCAGAGCCTGCCACCTGCAGATTTTTTCCTCATATCTTCCTACCAAAGCAGAGCACAGGTCAGAGGAGAGCTGACCCAGCAGCCTTCTACAGCTACCTCACCTCTATGAAAGCACCAGCACACCCCACTCTATCACCATCCAATTTCTTTCACATCCCAAACCAAATGTGCCCCTTAACAACCCTGGGCATGGAACAGCTGATGGACACTGGCAGGGCTAAGCAGAGTCTGTCATACTCAGCAAGCACAGATCAGCCAAGTCATGCCAAATTCCCTTCACATAAATCTTTTACATAAACACGTGCTAGCACGTGATCAGTTTTACTAACTTGCACTGAAGGCAAACCAAAGCAAGAGTCCCAACCCTCACTCCATCAGCATCTTCACTGACAAACTGAATGAGTATTTAAGGTAGAAAACTGTTCCTTTCCCAAGGAAGGCTACAGGTGGTCATGACTTCATTCAGAACTGCATTAGGAAGATAGGTAAGAAATGCATTAATGTAAAATTGTTAATTGCAAGCAGACATTGAGCAGTTCTAGAACACAGCCGACTTCCAGGAAGCTTTTGGCATGACAGCAGAACCAGTGGTCATTCTCAGGTAATGGGCACAGTAAAGGATGGTCACAAAAGGACATTGCAGCTTATGGGCTACAAAGCAGAGGTAGAAACAGCTCCTGCAGCTAAGAGATTCTGGTCTTGAACTGTAAGGAAATCTCACAGCCTGTCCGTACACGTCTGTCCCTCTTGCCCCACCCCTTTTTACACCAGCAGGGAATTCCTACAGAAAACATCCCCCAGTTTCCCAAGCAGAACTGTGCCTGTCAAAACAAAACACAAGTCACCTTTCAGCAGCTGTGGGTATTTGGTATGAACTAGGTTGGTAAGATCTCCACCATCATCCAGAATCATGTTGAGGGGCTGCCCATCCTTGAAGTACAGGGTCTGCTCGATGCACCACAAGTATTCCTCGTCTGTCTCCCCTTTCCAGGCAAACACTGCATGGGAACAAACACACACCATTAGCCAGTTTCTTACTCAGCATGTAGTGAAGCAGCCAAAGGAAGATTTCATCAGCAGCTCCCAGTAGCAGCTGACAGACAGATGATTATCTGTGCCTGCAGGCAAGCAAAGACATTTGCACTGAAAAACAGACCTCAGAATAATCACTGTTCCGGGCCACAAACATGATCCAAATGTTGAGACTTCATTGCTCTCCTTATTCTTCTTCCATGTTAAAAAGAAGAAGACAAAGCAAGCTAAAGCAGACTCACATCGACAACACCCCACTCATTAGAAACAGCCACTAGACATATTGATAAAGACAAATGAAAACACAACTACAGCATTTTCCAGCACAGCAGAAGAGGGACCAGACTTCAGCATGAGCTAAGCAGCAGAATATAAACTCTTCAGCAACTCTGAGTTTAAATTCCAGTCTCCAGCCCAGCACTAAAATCCAAGCTGAGGTGCCTTATTCGCTCTAATTAAGGTGTATTCCCATGTCAGTACAGCCCCAGCAACAGGCTGCCACCACTGGCATGCTGCATTCACCAGGATTTGTGTCTTTCCAGGAATCTGTACTGTCCTCATGCTATAGACAATCCTCAGAGGTACTCAGCCACTCAAACACGTATTGGGCACATTATTTACATAGCCCAACATCTGGCTAAATTGCCATGTTTTCACTGTTTACACAGAAAACTAACCTTGACCCATGAAGAGCCAATCATGCAATTACCTATTCTGAAGAAAAGTGTTTCAGGATCTCATATTGAAGCCAAAGGACCGGCATTCCCCTGGGGTCTCATAAATTCAGTATGAGAAGTACAATATTGACAAAAAGGAGCAAGTTCCAAAAATGAGGATATCAAGGACAAACACTTTGACAAACACTCAACCTGCAAATGGCTCTTCAGTTGAGTTTTGGGTGTTGAAAGCAGTGAGGAAGACAACTCAACATCTAAAGAATCCCACATGGCCCTCTGATATCCCATGCCAGAGGCAATGCCTGAAGTTGGTAGTGCCAAAGGAGCTGATGAAGGGATGGCTTTGTTGCCCTGGAATGCACAGGGGAAAGACTTGTGGCAATAGTTAATTATAACAGAAATGAGAGACCCCTCCCAAAGCAAAGAACCAGGCCACCAGAAATGAAACTTAGAATCTGCCAGCAGCTGGGCTCAGGTAATGCAGTTCCCACACTGAGAATTGCATTTCCTTAAGCTGAGTTACACAGCAGACAGCTTCAGGTATTTCTACTGATCCGAGAGGAATCGCTGCTTGTTGGAAGGTGACAGTAATGAGACAGCAGCAACCCTGATACAGCACTTAATGGATATCAGGCAGGAACACAGCTGGGCTAGTTCTAGCCTAAAAATACCTTGGGTATTGATCCTGCCACTGTGACAGGGTACATGGCAGTTCCCTTACCTTTCCTAGCCCCTATTTAGCACAGAGCTTGCTGGAAAGCACCAAACCCCTCCAGCTACACACACTTACACACCACTCCATTTAATCACCCAGCGCTGATGAGCTGGGAACACAGAGCCCAACAGCAGCCTTTGCTTGGAGACCTGTGTACAAGCTGATGCAATACAGCCTGAATCAAATGTCCTGGTTTGTAACAATCACTGCTTCTGATGGGCTGTTTCTATCCTCGAGCTTGTTCAGAAGAGCTTGATGTGTACACAGTTTGATTTAGCAGGAACAGGCAGTACAGCCCAACTCAGAGCCAAACCAGAACATGGAAGACTTACCAGGAATACCAGCTTTTGCGATAGCAGCTGCGGCGTGGTCCTGCGTGGAGAAAATGTTGCAGCTTGACCATTGTACCTGGAAGACAACCAAGTTTTGTTTGCTGAACAAAGTTCTGAGATACCAGAGACTCTCTACCAAACACGGGAGTTAAAAAGGGAGCAAGAGCAGAAAGAAATGAGTGCAGATTCCTGCCTTTTTCAGTAGCTCTGCAAAGGTAAGGTGAAAACTGGGTGTCTGACTAAGGGAAAATAATGTCACATGGAGAAAAGGTGAATGAGCTTTAGCTGTGCCACACATTCAGCTATCTCCTCGCTCACAAGCACTTCTCCCAGACAGCCAGAGCATACTCCAGATCTTCTGGGGTGCCCAACAGGGTGGGTTTGGGAAGTTTTGGTCAAATAGAGGCCAGATTATCAGAACAGCCCCATAGCAAGTGTCCACTGGAGGTATGGACATGCAGCAACACACCTGATGGAACTCACAAGAGTCAGAAATGCAGCTGAAAAATTACACTCAGTCCAGGCATTCTCTAAGATTATGCTCACCCACCTCCCACTCTGTGCTCCAGTCATGGAAGCTTTTCCAGCTGAGCTAAGTGTTTTCCTCAGATTTCATAGCTAGGTTCAGGCACCTAGAAAGGCAACAGCATGTTGCTGAGTTGCACTGAAAAGGATCTGCACACCTACTGCAGCTCACAGCACCATATCCCAGAGCCACACACCCTCTGCTCCCCACAGGGCTGACTGGCAGCTATTTGCCTATTCACTGGTTACAGAGCTTGAGGAGAGAGGGCAACAAGGCACAATCATCCAGCCTACTTTCAGATACTCATCCCACTTGATCAAGAAGTGACATTTCGAAGTTAGGGCTGCAGTTGGAAGCAGCCTACACAACCAACACTTGTCATGAAAACACACCTGGAAGGAGCACAGGAAAACAGAATCCATAATATAAAGCTGTACCTCATCACCCAGGTTTTTGCAAGCTTTCCCCACACCAGTACAGATGACATCAGGAGTTGTCACGACATTCAAAGTTTACACTTGACTTAGACTTGATGGAGACTTGTCATAGTGGCATAGAGCCTAGATTAGCTGGCACACCTGATGGGCTCAGACCCTAGTATTTACATCACTGGTTATGGAAAGGATTGGGTTTTGTTACATATTCAGAACTTACACTCTGAAGCACAGAGTATCTATTCTATCCTTGTTATCCCAGCCAAAAAAGGGACACTAAGGTTACTATGCTGCAGTGAGTTACATTCCCATTACATGGGATATGATTTCATCGGTTTCATTCCTCCCTCCTTGGCACCAAAGTTCTGACAGAACAGATGAACCAGGGCTGAATCCAAACTCAGATTAAAGCCTCAACTAATCCGCAGGCAACAGGACAAGGAGTTAACACAGCAGCACACTCCTTTAAAGGTACAACCACAACATTCTTAGAGGAACCAAGTCTCTGCAGGTACCTCCCTCAATGACTTAGATGAGTCCCATGTAACACTGATATGGGGTTGTGCTCAGCTTAAAGCAGTTTGGCAATGTTTAACTAAGCTCACAGCTGCCTCCTCGGCCAGCCATACTGGGATATAGCAACCAACAGGAGCAGCAAGGAGCTTCCCAAATTTCAATGGCTACTGGTTTCTTTTAAATCCTGTGGAGGTACTGGAGTTCCACATAGAGTGGCTGGAACAAAGCCAGGATTGGACCTCCACAGCAAAACTCTCCTTCAGCACTGCACCATCTACAGCCACAGGACAGCTCTGAACAGGCTGGGGAACACCTGCACAGCAGCATGTACCTTGCCCAGGCTGATCTGGCATAGTGTCCACACCTACCTCCTTCTGGTTTTGAGGAAATACCTTCACTGCTACAGAGGAAACTTCCCCTTCTCCCAGTGCCTTTCAGTCAGCATGACACTGCTCAGTTCTTAACTGTTCCCAGAGAGAGATCCCACATAGGGCACCTCTGGGCAGCCTGAATTTTGGCAGCTAAACTGCACAAAGAAGGACCTTCAGATCATATACATACTTAAAAATCCAGCCAAGTTCCCATCAGCTCCCTGCTCTGCACAGAAGCAATGCAGATTGTGATCAGATACCTGGCTCTCCTCATGCCCTGTTCAGCAAACACTCAGCTGTGATGTGTGGACTTCATTCAGTAAGTCAGGCATGGGACACAAGGCATATTCTAAGTATATCAGACTTTTATATGGATGAGAGTAACTGGTCCACAGTCACACAAAAAATTCAGTGGAGACCCCAGCCCTTGGTCCCTGAGCCACACTGCATCCCTGTTTTCCTGCACAACTCAAAAGCCAGCACAAGCCCTCAGAAAGCTTCATTAGATTTTGCTGACTTTACCAGGGCATAGTGGGGTTCTTAATACAGGCTAATCTGTGCTGGAAGCAGTCCCTAGAGCTGCAGCATGAGCAGCCACAGCATTGTAGGCCCAAGCACAGCATAGCTGGGTGGAAGCAGCTGTGGGCACTGCCCAGGGCACTGCACGCGGGGCATAACAGGCACTCAAAGCTGCAGCTTGTCCACAGGGAACACACACACCCCACACCCCAGAACTGCTCAGGGCAGGCAACAAGCTTCTTGCTCAAGGAGAGAAGACATAATCCATCCACGTGTTGATTGCAGCCTCTTCCAAAAAGTACAGACATTTGCCAGGATTCCGTAAGGTGTTACATAAGCAGGAGCAGTGACCTGGCAGAGTGTTACCCAAGAGGTGAGAGAGAAACTCAGAGCCACGTTACCTCAGCCCCCAGCACGATGAGGGTCTCTATGAGCACTGCTGTCTGCACAGTCATATGGAGGCAGCCGGCGATGCGGGCACCTTTCAGGGGCTTGGATGCAGAGTACATCTCCCTCATCTTCATCAGCCCTGGCATCTCATTCTCCGCAATCTCAATGGCCTTGCGACCCCAGTCTGCAAGGCTGATGTCAGCTGCAAGAGAAGCAGGACAGGTGTCAGAGTTTGAATAGCTGAGACCTTGGTATCTGTTCACACACTTGTGGGTAGGCACTGGCTGCAACAGCTGAACTGAACACCCACCAGCAGCTGGGAGACAGAGCTGCAGGAAAACCAGACCCTATTAAACCAGTTACTCCCAGGTTCTTTGCTATGGTTCACAGGCTTTCAAATGAGTTTAGACCAAACCTAACAGCCCCTCTGCAAAAAGCATGCTACTGCAAGAGGGTATAAATCAACTGTGATCTAGTGCAGACATCCTGAAGCCCATTAATTCAATAAACCACAGCCTTAAGCACTTCTTACAGACACTGCCCAAGCATCCGACACTTCCTATCAGGACTGACTTCCACAGTACTGACCTGCATGTGGGGAAGGATTGGCTGCAGGGCAGTGGCTTCCCACACACAGAATGCTTCCTAAGAGTGCACCAGGAGCTGAGTGCCCAGCTCAGCTCCCCGTCCTCACAGCAAAGCTGCAGGTCCTTCCCCCTTACAGCTACACTAATTATTTTAAGTGACAATAATTACCTTAGTTACCAGCCTACTTCTACCTTTGTAAAAAGGATCTGTAGCAGAAAACTCCAGAAAAAAAAATGAGCAAGAGAGGCTTCTGACAGGCTCACTGCACTCACCATGGGTGTCCACCCCCAGCCTTAAAAACACAAGGGTGAAGCAGGTAATACCCAACTCTGCAGCACCAGCCAACACGGAGTGTCCCTCTTACTCAGTTTGCTCTTTGAAAGATTTCAGAAGTTCACCATTCCATTTAGGCCACAGTCGGATGCTTTTTTAGTCACCTATCTCGTGAACACAGTTTAAAGCACTGGGGAACACCAGGACTCGGAGTCAGACTGCCGGGTTTAATACAGACACCCTAATTGCATTTTGCTGCAGAATGAAGCCCGGGGCCACTGAAGCTATTGCACGTGCTAGAGCTGACTGGAGCACAGCCTGTACACCACCGGGACTGAAAACTGCCTGAAAACAGGCAAGGAAAGGACCATGGAAACAAATACATCAAGAAGAGGAGGTTTAATCTTACCCCTCTTAAGGGCTTGGTAGCTTTATCAGGGCTGCTTTAAAAATATCCTGCAGTATTTTAGGTTCAGAGCCTCCAGGGTAAATTATTTATGAAACTGAGCCTTACAGACCAGTGTCCGTTTCTTTGAATGAAGCCTGGAAGGAACACCCAACTCTTTATAAAAATTGGGGTTCTTTGTGAAATTTCCGCACAGAAATACCCCCCCAAAATCTTCAGAGCACACGAAGGTGCCAGGATGGGAAATACTTTCACCTTCGGAGCTAAGCCTGTTCCCGCCAAGGGCTCTGAGCGGCGGGGGAGGGACGGGACAGCCGAGCCGGGAGAGCGGCACAACCGCGAGCGGGAACCCAGAGGTGCAACACCCCCGAGCCCCTTTCCCCCGCGGGAGCTTCCCCAGCGCACAGGGGGCTCAGGCCCGGCTCCCCGGCGGGCAGGACCCGCCGGACTCCCCCCGCGGCCGCATCCAGCGCGGCGCCACGGCCGCCGAGGCCGCGCTCCCGGCACCGCGCTCGCCCCGGCCCGGGGGAGGCGCCAAGCTCCGTGGGGCCGGCTCGGGGCTCGCACTCACCCACTTTGTAGGGCAGCCGGTCCGACATGGTGGCACTGCGAGGCCGGCGGGTAGGAGGAGGCAGCAGTGGCCCCGGGCGCGCTTTAAGTAGAGGCGGCACCGCCCGGGTGGGGGGGNGTCTGCAAGGCTGATGTCAGCTGCAAGAGAAGCAGGACAGGTGTCAGAGTTTGAATAGCTGAGACCTTGGTATCTGTTCACACACTTGTGGGTAGGCACTGGCTGCAACAGCTGAACTGAACACCCACCAGCAGCTGGGAGACAGAGCTGCAGGAAAACCAGACCCTATTAAACCAGTTACTCCCAGGTTCTTTGCTATGGTTCACAGGCTTTCAAATGAGTTTAGACCAAACCTAACAGCCCCTCTGCAAAAAGCATGCTACTGCAAGAGGGTATAAATCAACTGTGATCTAGTGCAGACATCCTGAAGCCCATTAATTCAATAAACCACAGCCTTAAGCACTTCTTACAGACACTGCCCAAGCATCCGACACTTCCTATCAGGACTGACTTCCACAGTACTGACCTGCATGTGGGGAAGGATTGGCTGCAGGGCAGTGGCTTCCCACACACAGAATGCTTCCTAAGAGTGCACCAGGAGCTGAGTGCCCAGCTCAGCTCCCCGTCCTCACAGCAAAGCTGCAGGTCCTTCCCCCTTACAGCTACACTAATTATTTTAAGTGACAATAATTACCTTAGTTACCAGCCTACTTCTACCTTTGTAAAAAGGATCTGTAGCAGAAAACTCCAGAAAAAAAAATGAGCAAGAGAGGCTTCTGACAGGCTCACTGCACTCACCATGGGTGTCCACCCCCAGCCTTAAAAACACAAGGGTGAAGCAGGTAATACCCAACTCTGCAGCACCAGCCAACACGGAGTGTCCCTCTTACTCAGTTTGCTCTTTGAAAGATTTCAGAAGTTCACCATTCCATTTAGGCCACAGTCGGATGCTTTTTTAGTCACCTATCTCGTGAACACAGTTTAAAGCACTGGGGAACACCAGGACTCGGAGTCAGACTGCCGGGTTTAATACAGACACCCTAATTGCATTTTGCTGCAGAATGAAGCCCGGGGCCACTGAAGCTATTGCACGTGCTAGAGCTGACTGGAGCACAGCCTGTACACCACCGGGACTGAAAACTGCCTGAAAACAGGCAAGGAAAGGACCATGGAAACAAATACATCAAGAAGAGGAGGTTTAATCTTACCCCTCTTAAGGGCTTGGTAGCTTTATCAGGGCTGCTTTAAAAATATCCTGCAGTATTTTAGGTTCAGAGCCTCCAGGGTAAATTATTTATGAAACTGAGCCTTACAGACCAGTGTCCGTTTCTTTGAATGAAGCCTGGAAGGAACACCCAACTCTTTATAAAAATTGGGGTTCTTTGTGAAATTTCCGCACAGAAATACCCCCCCAAAATCTTCAGAGCACACGAAGGTGCCAGGATGGGAAATACTTTCACCTTCGGAGCTAAGCCTGTTCCCGCCAAGGGCTCTGAGCGGCGGGGGAGGGACGGGACAGCCGAGCCGGGAGAGCGGCACAACCGCGAGCGGGAACCCAGAGGTGCAACACCCCCGAGCCCCTTTCCCCCGCGGGAGCTTCCCCAGCGCACAGGGGGCTCAGGCCCGGCTCCCCGGCGGGCAGGACCCGCCGGACTCCCCCCGCGGCCGCATCCAGCGCGNAGGCGGCACCGCCTGCGTGAGGCGGGGCTGGGCTGCGCTTCGGCGCTGCTCCCGGCTGGCGCTTCCTCCGGGCCGGGCCGGCCGCGGGCCCGCCTCTTCTCCGGGCGGCGACGGCACGGAGTCCCCGGGGCTGGGCTGTCCTCAGAACGTGTCCGCCGCTACCGCCTCTGCCGCAGCTTCAGCCCCGTGCCTGAGCAGGCTCTGGCGGCCGCTGCATCCACCGCTAGCGGTGCCAGCACAGGAGGCGGTGTTTAACTATCTGCAGGGGGGCCTCAGAGCACGGACCACGCTCTGCTCCGTGGGGCCCAGCAATGGGATAGGAGGCAACGGGCAGAAAGTGATGGACAGGATGTTCGACCTGAACATGAGGAAGAACTTCTTCATTTTGCAAGTCACCGCTCACGGGAACAGATTGTCCAGAGAGGCTGTGCAGTCTCCTTCACTGGAGATACTCTGGATGCAGGCTCTGGGATGACTGATCCGGGACGTGTGACCAGAAGCCTCACTGTGGTCCCTTCCAGCCTCACCCGTTGTGGGATTCTGTGACCCAGAGCCACATGAAGCCACAGCAGGTCCCAGAGCAGTGCCAGGAACAGCCCTGATTCCCCATGTCAGGCCTGGCCATGTGGGCACTGAGCAGGCAGCACTCCGTATCTCCCGAGAGGATCCGACGAGATGTTCAGTACGAGGTGTTACCCTGGGGCATGCAGACCCCTCACTGCAGTAGGGCCCAGGGCAGTGGGCAGCACACAACTGGTGAGGTGCAAGGCAGAGCTGGGGCCAAAGCGTGAGCAGCTCTATCAGCCTGGACCTTGGACTTGGCTGTGGCCAGTTCCCCTTGCCAGGCCACAGCCCTCTCTGCCAGGTGCTGGGCAGGGCTGCTGGCCCCCGGGCACAGCCAATGCCTGCCACACACGCAGGGGCACAGCCCCACTTCAGCCTTGCCTGCAGATCACACACACATTTGCGTCTGTTCTGACATCTGAAATAAGTTTTTCATAAGCCTCAGTCATGAACCGGGATGAACTTTTTAGCTACACTGTTGCACACATCTCCTTTAATATATGAACAACATAAAAGTGACGATTTCCTCATAATTACACAGAAATTCTCATTGAATTCTTTTGCAAAGTTTGAAATACTTCTCAGTGCAGAGTTTATCCTGAGACCCCAGCTCTCAGTCTCCACCCTGTAAAAGAGGGTAATTATTTGTTGGGTGAGCAGCAACTGATCTTCAGTGACTGTCCTACAGTGAACAGACCACAGAAAGACAGGAATCCCAGTAAGACACCTGCACAGACAATCGGTACATGTGGAAATGCCAGGATTTCTGTATAATACTCAGAGGGCTGAAGGTGCAATGGCACACATAATACCATACCAAGGAGTTCTGTAAATCAAAAAGTGTCCAGCGCAGGCTTCATTCCTTTGATTTTATCCCTCTGCACCAGAGCAGGTTTAGTTCCTCCCCAGGGATAACACAAAATTCCCCGCTGTTGCCCGTGAAGCTGCAGCCCTTCCAGGGCTCATCCCTGCCCCAGCTCTGGGGTCCTGAGCACAGGAAGGACCTGGAGCTGTGGGAGGGAGTGCAGAGGAGGCCCCAGAGATGCTGCGAGGGCTGGAGCCCCTCTGCTCTGAGGAAAGGCTGAGAGAGTTGGGGCTGCTCAGCCGGGAGGGGAGAAGGCCCCGGGGAGGCCTCACTGCGGCCGAGCGGGGCTTGGAGGGGTCCTGGGGAAAGATGGGGACAGAGTGTTCAGCTGGGCCTGTGGCCAGAGGAGAAGGGGGCATGGCTGGAAACTGGAGGAGCTCAATTTGGCTTTGATCTGAGGAAGATGTTTTTTTCCAATGGGGGTGAGGCCCAGGCTCAGGCTGAGCAGAGATGCTGTGAATGCCCCATCCATGGGAATCTGATTGAAGGCCAGGCTGAATGGGGCCCTGAGCATCCCACTCAAGAGGAAAGTTGCTCAGATTGGATTGAGATGTTCTTTAGGGACTCATGCAAGTCACATCATTCAAGGATTTGATCATTCTGTGATAGCAGCCCCCAATGCAGCGTGGCCCTGGAACTCCTGTGACATCACAGATCCCAGAGTTATGATGCCCTAGCCTGTGTTCCAGATGGAACTTCCAGCACCTGTTGTCAAGCACAACATAACCATTTGATTCATTAAATCTCGATATTTGCGGACAAAAGACCCTCCAACTAATTAAAATTAGAAAGTGTTTATTCAGGCACCGTCGGGCAGCATGGTAGTAGCCTCCTAAAGACATGCCAGCCAAGTGCAAGGTTCTTCACTCCATATTTATTACTCGAAGTTTTACAGCCTTACATATGTATAACCCCAGCACCTCCCATTCTCCACTCCATATTAAAATGAGATCATTCATCCTTCACGCATGTGCCATTTCTCTCTTGAATTGGGTCAGTGGTCCTGAAAGATGAAATCAGGAACGTCTTCCTCACAGTGACCTCTTCACCTTCTCGCTATTGGCAGGCCTTCGTGACCTGCTGGCACTCCTCTCCTACTTTTGATTAATTATTATGAAACCCAGGTGCAGCTCTTGAGCCTATTAGTTTCAATTAGCTTTGATGATGGTTCATTTAGTCTATAAACAAAACTTAAAACAAGAATACACTAAAAACTGCAACAATTTTTAGTTTGCTTAGGCTGCAATTATAATTTTTGGCACTAGATGACGGTATTACCCTTAAAATGCACTGCAGACAGCAAATGCTGTTTTTGTTGCTTTTGAAACTCGGATCCTTTTAGCATGGACCCCGGGAGTTACAACCAATACCGTCCCCTCGTAACCAAAAGACTCACCACAATTAGAATAAAAACACACAGCACACAGCATTCACTTTTAAACTCGCTTTGTTTTTTTTCTGGCTGCTCCAGTCGCCCGAGAACAGAACCACAGGCCCAAACTCCTCTCTCGCTTCATGCTAATAGCACAACTCAAAAAACACAGACAGCTTCTCTCACAGTCAGGACACACTGACAACAACATAAACAACCGTACCCTCTATAACACAACAGCTGCCAGCCTCACACTGTGCCCTCTATGGCACAACAGCTGCCAGCCCCACACTGTGCCCTCTGTGGCACAACAGCTGCCAGCCCCACGCTGTGCCCACCACGGCACCACGACTGCTGACAACTCGATACCACGGCAGCTTGCAAGCACTCTACATAGGCCCAAGTTGTGCACAGGATGTCTCCCTCTGACTTATCAATGGCCTTTTCCTGACCACATGTACGCCTTACAGGTCACTGTTTCACTGTTTCAGTATTTTTAAACATACCGTATTGTCCTGAGTTTTAGTAGTCAGGAGTTCTTGTCTGTTGCTGGATGAACAATCCAGGCAGCGGAGCCCTCTCCAGGAATATCCTGGGGGCACCCTGAGGGGTTCACCAGCCCGGGCTGGTCTCACAGCCAAACAGATTTTTCTGCTGCCTGGCTCGCCAAAATGATTCATTAAATTTCAAAATTCATGGACAAAATACCCTCTAACTATTAAAATTAGAAAGTGTTTATTCAGGCACCGGTGGGCGGCATGGGAGTAGCCCCCTAAAGACATGCCAGCAAAGTGCAAGGTTCTTCACTCCCTCTTTATTACCCAAAGTTTTACATCCTTACCTATGTATGACCCCAGCACCTTCTATCCCCGCTCCATATTAAAATGAGATCATTCGTCCTTCACACATGCGCCGTTTCTCTCTTAAATTGGGTCGGTGGTCAAATTGGGTCAGTGGTCCTGAGAGATGAAGTCAGGAACATTTTCCTCACAGTGACCTCTTTACCTTCTCGCTGTTGGCAGGCCTTCGTGACCTACTGGCACAGCCGAAGATCTCCTACTTTTGATTAATTATTATGAAACCCAAGTGCAGCTTTTGATCCTATTAGTTCCAATTAGCTTTGATGATGGTTCATTTATTCTATAAACAAAACTTAAAACAAGAATATAATGGCAAATAATACATCACTTAGCTCAAGCTTAAGCATCTAATAATCATTAACTTACCTTTTGTTTTTCTACCTTGCATTCCAATCAGTACAAATTGCTTCCAACTCTTAGCTAAAAGGTTTAACCTTTTAGAACCTTGACTCACCTTTCCCCTGTAGCCAGCAGACCCTTCAGCCTGCTTGGAGACTCACCCTGGGCACACCAGACTATTCTCAGCTGCTCCCAGATGATGGAAGTTGAAATAGAGGAAGAGATGGAGGACATAGAGGTGCATGAGGAAGATGAGGTAGAAGACATTATCCTGGGATGAAGACCGATCCCAGCAGCAGGACAGGCAGGTGCTCCCCATGCCCTGCCCACGGGCAGAGTGGGTCCCCTGCTGCCAGGCCGGGGCTGGGCTTGGTGGCCCCGCTCAGGGACACAGTGCCCCGGGGAATCCCTGGATTCTGGCGGCACCAAGCACCACCCCCAGCCTGCCCTGCGCTTGCTTTGGGCCACAGCAGCCCCGTCCTAGCGCCTGGGGCCCGGCTCCCAGCCCTAGCGTGGCTCAGTGCTGGCGGCACAGTCTTGCTCTGCCAGTGTGTGCCAGCCTGGGGACACAGGAAACAGTGCTCAGGGCCAGGCTGGAGTGGCCGTGCTGCTTCCTTCTCTTCCAGGACTGACAGAGAAGATAGACACTGACCTGTCTGTATATACATTTTTGAAATTGTTTGGTTCTTCTGTAAATACGTGTGTTAGATTCCAGTTTTTCTATAGATCCCCAATATTGTAAATACATTTGTAAGTTTGCTCTTTTTATATAGGTCCTTTGTTCTGTAAATACGTTTGTTAGGTTACTGGTTTTAGATAGGTCCTTTATACTGTAAATACTTTTTATAGATTGTTGTTGTTATAACGATTCTTATATTGGAAATACATTCTGTAGTTCATTGTTTTTTCTGCTTCTGCAAATAAATTGTCCTTGTTTATCGCACTCCAGCTCTCTTTGCACTTCCTTTGGACACAGACAACATTTGCAGAGTTGTGGTTTCCACTTGCTCCGGGTTCCCGGGGCTGGAGGTCCCTGGGGGTGCTGGCATGGCCACCCCGGGGCTGGGGGTCCCTGTGCATGGGGCGGTCCCACTGACACTGCTCGGTGCTGCGCACTGCTTGTGTCCCCAAGAGCAAAGCTGTCACCAACAGCAGAGAGGGGGCTCTGACACGAGCGCCCCCTGCAGCGATGCCACCAAAGCAGGCAGGAAACCTTCTGCCACCCTACCTGCTGGAGCCAGCGGGACTCCTGGGCCGAGAGCAAAATCCCTGGGTATGCTCTGAAGGCATATAGCCTTGGGAATTGCTGCAGCCAGGATCTGCGGAGCAGCTTTTGCAGGTGCAGGGACTGATGTTTAAGGCTTGGAGCCTCCAAAGGTTCCGGCGTTTGCTCCCCCCCCTGCTTTGCATTGCTCTGTGCCCGGACTATCCAAGAGACAAAACCCAAGCAAGGGGATGCTCGCCCTGCCGGAATTCCTGCTGCTGGCAGCGGCCACTGGCCCCTGTGCCCCGCTCGGGTGACGCTTGGAGGGGCAACGCAGGCTGTGCTGGGCCGGAGGCTTTGGGCCCCGTGGGTGCCGGTGCCTGGAGGTGGCTGCAGCGTTGGTGTGGGGAGCGCTGGGGTCGGCACGGAGTCCCGGCAGGATGCGGTCCTGGCAGGGGCAGGGCTGCGGGATCCCGGCGCTGCGGCTGCCGGGGCGGGGGTACGGATGCCGGGCATGGGGTTGTCCCCGGGGTCTCGTGCCTTTTTTGGCTTGAAGACACGGGCCAGTCTTAACTCTCACCTTTCAGAGCTGTCTCTGCCACTGCCTCAGCTCGGGAGAGAGCACCGGAGGTTGCCTGGGTTGGCTCCAGCTTTTCTCATTATTTGGGGATTTTTTTTTCTGCCACAGTGAATCCGTTTAATCAACTCCCTCACGCTGGTGTTCTGACAAAAGACCTGGTAGTAAAACGATGTAAGCAGAGTACTCAGGTTCCCCTGTTTGGGCAAGGTGTCATCTCCAGCACAGGGCACACGGAAAAACACCGAGCTGTCCCCTCCTAGTGCACAAGGTCCCAGCTCAGCCAGCCGGGCTGTATCACCTTACTGAGGGATACCAAGTGTACTGGCAGACACCATTGGGAAGGTGGCAGAGGAATTGCTCCTGCCCTCTAGGCAGTCCCAGCTTGCAGGGGGCTGGAGGTGGTGTTCAGCCCCAGCCCATGTTGGACTGGACAGCAGAGCCAAGGTGCAGGGCAGGGCCAGAGGGTGTTTGGGGTGCAGGATGCTCCGTGCTGGGAGCTGGCAGAGCCTGGGAAGCCAACTGAGACTCGGGGTGCTGCCTGTGGCTGGTCCCTGCCTTGCCCCAGTGTTGGGTGTCAGGGTATGCATTGCTTCCAAGATTTACCTTTCAGGTATAAGGAACTGAAAGAAGTCACAGCAGAAGGTTAGTGGCAAGTGTGGCACAGAGCCTTATCCATCCCTTGGGGAAGTTTTTCTTTTGGAGAGATTCCTGTGGCATTTGTTAAGACTTGGGTTCCTGCTATTTTATTTTGTGAGTTTGTACCTATAAAACAGAGACTTCAGCTGTGAATTTAGCTGTGTTGGGACTTACAGATGTTATTAGGAGGACACAGAACCTGCCAGGCTGTGGGTGCCCTCCCTGTCCCAGAGCAGCACCTACAGCAGCTTTTGGGGATTCTGGTAGAGTCTAGCCCTCCCAGAATCAACAGCCAAATATAAAAACATGTGGTGTGTCTGTTCTGGTCCTCCCTCACCACACAGAGGGACATGACCCAGCCTGTCCTGGTCCCCAGACAGCCGGAGGACAGCCCCCTCTCCTCAGCCTGGCACTTTGGGCAGGGAGGTCACTGGAAACAGCTGACAAAAAGCTTCTTCAGGGCCACCATGCTGTTCACCAAAGGTAAGGAAGGTGCTCAGAGAAGGGATAAAGCCTTGGCAGGCTGGATACTTGTTGTGGTTTGCACTGGCCAAACGCTAGGCATCCACAAAAGCCATTCACTCATCCTCTCTTGCTCTCAGCTGGGCAGAGGAGAGGGAAAAAAATTAACTAAGGGTTCATGAGTTGAGATGAGGACTGGGAGAAAACACTCTTAGGGCAAACCAGGTTCAAATTTAAAGGTATAAACTAAATTTATTATTAACAGAGTCAGAGGAGGATAATGAGAAGTAAAATAACCCTTTAAAACACATTTTTTTCCCCCCAGCCCCTCCTTCCTTCCCACCAACAGCACAGGGAGACAGGGCATGGGGGTTTTGGTCAGTTCATCACTCGAGATATTCTGTTCGCTCAGGGAGAGAAGTCTTTCTTCTGCTATGCTGTGAGGTCCCTCCCATGGGAGAGTTCTCCATGAACTTCTCCAGCGTGGGTCCACTAGCGCGAGCAGCAGTCCTGCCAAACCTGCTGCAGTGTGAGTCCCTCCCACGGGCACACAGTCCTCCCAAAACTGCTGTGCTGCAGGTGTCTCTTTAAAATGGGGTGCAATCCTGCAAGAACAGGCTGCTCCAGCCTGGGAGCCGGGCCCTCTCTCTCCGTTTGGGTCTCCCATTGGATCACAGCTTTCTCTGGTATCCACTCACTCTGGCGTGAGCACTTCTCCCACAGGCTCCAAGTGGATCTCTGCATCCCCCATGGACCCCCAGAGGCTGCAGGGGCACAGCTGCTTCACCATGGTCTTCACCACGGCCTGCAGAGGAATCTTGGCTCTGGCACCTGGAGCACCTCCTCCCCCTGTTTTTCCACTGACCTTGGTGCAGCCATGTTGTTCTCCCTCACATGTCCTCCCTTCCTTCTTGATCTAGAAGAAAAACTGCTGCCTGTAGGTTCTATTGCCAGCAAGTTCCACCAATTCAGAGATTCTTGCAGCACCCCGCAGGGCCGAGAGGTTGATCTCATCTAGGTTCACCGTGTTTCCGCTGCCAGCCAGACGGCCCTGCTGCCACTCCATGGGCAGTGGCAGTCGCCGTGGCACCGGCTCTATTTAATGCCCCTCCTTATGCAGGGTGCCGGGAAGGAGAAGCCACTGCCACCCCTGCCCTTCTGCCCGCGGAGCAGCCGGCCAGGGGCAGCCAGGCAGGCAAGGCTCTCCACAGGCCACACTGAAGTGGCAGCAGCTGCAGTGCATCATCACACACTGCGCCGGGATGGCCACAGCGGTAGCAGCTCTTCGGCACCCCTGGAAAAAACTGCCCTTGGGTTGTTCTGATTTTCTTCTTAAATTGTCATCACAGAGGCACTACCAGCCTCTCTAACTGGGCCAGCAGCATGTCCATCTTCAGACCCATCATGGGTTGGCTCTGTCAGACATGGTGGAAGCTTCCAGCAGCTTCTTACAGAAGCCACTTCTGTGGCACTGCCCTGCTACCAAAGAACCAGGCTGTGCCAAATCAACAAATAATGGATAAATGAAGCATGGAGCTGGCCCTATTGTGTGGGGATGGGTGGGGTGGTGTCACTGTGCTCTTCCTGAGAGAGTCTTCTCTGGGGCTGTGGTTTTCAGCACCATTTCTGCTGGGGTTTTTCTCTGTCTTATTCTAGCTCTGGATCTGAAAGAGAAAATAAAATCCAAACTGCTGTCAACAGGGGAAGCAGCCAGGGGTGTCTTCAGTGAGAGCCTCCTGATTTGTTCCCACAGAACTGTGGCTTATCTTTGCCTGTTTTGTTTTTCTTTGGTGCTCTGCAAAAGCCTCTTTCCACTGAACAGCTTCTACTTGTTCAGGTAGTACCCAGCAGAAAAATGGGGATGATTCTAATGAGAACACAGTGGGTAGCTCCTCCTGCCCTGCCCATATCTCAGTTAAAGGCATGCAATGGTCTGTGGGAACTCTTGTCCTTCTCTGTGTTTTGTGCTCCCATTTGCCCTTGACTTCACTTGGAGACAGCCTGAAAAAAGAAAGTGATGAATGAGACATGGTGGGCCTTTGTTTGCAGCCTGTATGGGACACTGAGGATGTCTGGTGCTGAAGGCACAGATCTGACGATGTGGAGAATTTGGGAATTTGTAGATATAGGGCAGAGGATTTGGGGCAAATTATAAATTCTAGAAAAATTATGAATGCTGGACTCTTTTGTGCTCTTCTGTGGCTACTGGAAGGAAACTTGTTTACTTTGATGACTCTTTCTACCAGATCAACTCTCCAAGTTTTTTATTTGGGCACTGAAAATAAATGGGCATTTTAAGCACTGCTCTTTGACGTGCAAGGGATGATGTCTGTCCGGCCATAGATTGACGGGAGACCTTACCATCTTGCACTGCACTATTTTCCTTGAGGACCTGGTGAAACCCCAGCTGAAGAATAATCACAGTTGCCTGACTTCTTCTCTTGCACACACCTGGATTCTTGAGTAATTCCTTTGTTATGGGTAAATCCCTTTTCTAAGTTCATAAAAGTCAAAAATATTTGGGGGAAGAGGGAGTGTTGTCAAGTTAGCAGGACAAAAGGGATTTATAGCAACTCTTCTGCTTTAAAGCTTTTCCCAAGGTACCTGTGAGCAGCTCTGTGGGTAGAAGTGAGTCATTCCAGAGTATTAAAGCTTGTTGTAGAGCCAACAGCACAGCAGGAGTTATTTCTCCTGGCTCTTGCTCATCAGCACAGTCTCCTCTTTTCTCCTCTGTGGCCCAGAGCACTGTTAGTTTTGCAGTTTCAGTACAAGCATGGAAGCATCTGGAAAAGGGAAATGTTTGCAAGTATTTCTGGGTATGTTAGAAAAACACAGCAATAGTATTGGGCAGTCCAAGGCAGTCTGTGTTTTAAGGATGCTGCTCGAGCTCTGTGCCCTGCCTGGCTGCACAGGTAGCTGTAACTAGTGGGGTATGTGCTCTGCAGTGTGAGCAGGGGATCTGGGGCCCTGCCAGCTCCACAGATCCCACTGGGTGCATTACAGGCAGTGGAAAAACTTCTACAGCAAAGGATCTTTTTGCCAACAGTGGTGTTGGGTCATGCTCTCCTTCGGCATTCACATGTTCTTCCTCTTACCTTCACAATCACTTGTTTTATTAAATGAGGACAGATCAGCTCCACTTGGTGTGAAGGTGCTCCAGTGACAACACATTCTCAGTGGTTTCTGGGTGCCTGAGGAGTGCTTAAGGAGAAGCCATTCTAGCTGCATGGTTCATCCTGACCCTCTGATTTAAAAGATTAATAGCTGCCAGCGCATAGTGTTTTACTGCATTTTTCATGTAAGTGTTTCACGCCTCGACTGCTCCTATACACCCTGGTCCTTTCATTGTTGCTGTCACTGGTGAATTTGGGACACCAGGTGGCACAAGACAGTCATGAAAAGGAGAGAATAGGATGTAGTGAAAAAGAAGGAACAGGAAAAAGAAGAGTACAAAACCCTATTATCCAAAAGAGTCCATGACACTGTAACAGGATGTTATTCATGTTATATATCATGTGACTGTAGGAGTTCAAGTGGGGAAGTTATGGGACATAAATTTACATATTTCACAGTCACTAAAAAGCTGTGAAACTCAGGGCAAAAAGCCCCATTGCTTAAAAATTAAGAATATGACATTTCTTCAGAAATATGTTTTTAAAAACAACTGGGTGTCCTGGTTTGAAAGACAGGTGTCCATCAAGGAAGGCAGGAACTTCCCCTGAAATGGAAAATGCAATCCCCCTTCCCTCCGAATTATTATAAATTTGAAATGAAGGGGCTTTTAGGCAAAGATGTGAGGAATAGGAATAACAGTTCTTCACTAATATATATATATTAAAAAAACAACACAAGCAGACAGCAATAACTCCGGCAGTAGCAGCAAACAGAACCACACCCGCAGTGCCCCGGCGAGCAGGGCGGGTGCGATGGTTCCCCCGCGGCTGCAGGGGGCGCTCCGGAGCGAGCNAGCCTCCTTGGTCCTTTCCCTTTGTTTTCTTAAGTACCCAGCTATTTGTTCCCCAGCAACACACATGGGGAAAAAATTCCTCAAGGGAAAAGAACAGAAAAGGAAAACTTTCAAACCCCAACATTATCCACCCCGAATTTTTTCCCCATTTAACATGTTACATTGAACTTAACTCTTTTAACTATATACATGCATCACCTTAATTATATACATATATACCTGCAGATACTGATACAAGTACAGTGCCATGGGTAGTTCACCCTAAAACAAGGTCCCCTTGAGGTATGCATCAGGTCTCTCCATCCTTTTGTATCACCCACCATGTGCAACCTGGTCCCTGAGCGAAGACAACCCCTAAAAATTAAGAATATGACATTTCTTCAGAAATACGTTTTTTAAAACAACTGGGTTTACTGGCATGGCTAGGAAGTGCTGTAGATATCAAGACCAAGAGGAAAACATCAGTCTGAGCCTCTGCAATGCAGAAGATATTGACACAGGTGCCCCATACAGAACCAGTGAGTGGCTTGATTGGGATGATTTATGTGTTATAAACATTATGAGAAGGATTTTCTGCAATCTGATTTTTTTATTGTAAAAAAAGTGATTTGTTCAACATGATTTTCACTTGACAGGACACTGGGAGGATCTGTATGTGAATAAGAAACACATAGAAAAGGAGGCTGTTGTTCACAGGACTTCATTTGTCACAGCAGGTAGGAGATGGGCACCAAAGAGTGGCAAGGATGGTCTGACAAATAATGCAGTGCTCTGTGAGCACAGAGAACAGGGTTCTGTCTGCCCACAGTACATCGTCCCCTTGTGGTGCTGCCTCAGCCCTTAGGACAGGCTTTGCAGTGATCCTTAATTTCATACCCATTTTCTAGATGTCCATGACAAGCATTCTCTGCTCTTTCCTGTATTTTGATCAATGTTCTGCCAGGCTGCAGGGACCAAAGTCCAGAGTGCATCACTGACCTTAGTAAATGCAGCACAATGCCAAATACTCTGACAAAGCACTCCCTGCATGTCTCAAAGTGGTACCCACAGAGAAAAAAAATCACTTACTGTTATATTCTGTACCTTGGGTTCCCCTTGCATGCAAAGTGCAATGATTTCACCCTTCCACAAACTCAGGTGCACATTTGCAACCACAAATTCAGTTCTGCCTTTTAGGCACTACAATATTGTGGTGGTGGCCTTCAGGAGACCCTGGTTAGGCAACCGGTGTTGTTCTACCCTGCATAGTGGTTTGGTGAAGAGTGAAGAAGAATCCCCATGGTGAATGATGCAGATGGAAGAGGAGGTGTGGAACTGCTGTTCCAGCCAGCACAGCCTTTCTATGCAGAGGGACACATGGAGTGTTTGATGATCCAGTTAGATCACACTATGGTAAATGTCACTAAGTGCCTAATGAAGACACCAGTGATGTCATCATGGGTGTCTTCTAAGCAAAGTGCTTTGTTCTGTAGTCTCACACTTGTGAGGACCCCAGCCAGCAGTACAGAATGACTGGAATCCAGTTCAGTTTCTGTCTCCATCCACAGAAATGTTTATATTACTGTAGCAAGCATCTCCATTATGAAGATTATACATTTGCCCCAGTGATATTAATTTTAATACATTGCAGTTTTACTGCAGCTGACTTTCTCCTACTCTGTCCTCAGTAAAGGCTTCTACCCTGTGCCAGGTCCTGATGCTGTAATGGTACCATCCCTTCCCACCACAAACTGCCCAACAGAGGGCAGAGAGAGCTTTTGTTTGGCTTCCCTGGGAACGAGGATGAACAACATTCAAGTGCTGGGTATGATCGAGCAGGTGCCTTTTGGGAGGAGCGCAGGTAGTCCAAGGGTTAAAAGATG
This sequence comes from Rhipidura dahli, assembly GCA_013399225.1. Classification (NCBI taxonomy): domain Eukaryota; kingdom Metazoa; phylum Chordata; class Aves; order Passeriformes; family Rhipiduridae; genus Rhipidura; species Rhipidura dahli. Next base: position 104,743 of record VXAC01006150.1, on the reverse strand, counting down.
GCTGTGTTTTTGTTTCAAGAACACTAGAAATTATTTACTCATGAACATGCTGTGTGTACACCCAGTGCAGGCAAAGGCTGAAACAAGACACAGAAGATAACAAATGAACTGGTGTGAAGGGAAGCTTGGACTCATTTTATTACCTCTTACGTCTTATTTTTCTTACACCCTCAGTGAGAGGAAAACCAGAACATTTTGTTTCTTATGGGAACCCTGAGGCCAGCCTATTACACAAGAGGATGGTTCAGTCCCTGAGAGCCCCAGGCTCTGGGCTGGTGGTAAGTCAAGTGCATCATCTTCTCCTCCCTCTCCAGTCGTAGCAAGCATGCGCAGAACATCAGCTGGGGACCAAACCCTGGGCCTCGCAGAGCAAGTTTAACCGAGTAAATTCTCCCTTAATCCAGTCTGGGAAATCATGAGCACTGCACCTGGTATGTTAATGGCATGTGATGGGACTGGTACAGCAGCCTTCCTGCCCCTGCTGTTACTCACCCTCAGATTGCAATTCAGTGCCCGGTTACTCACTGCACACTAAGTGTAAGAAAGGCTGGATAAAAGAAATCGAGTGAATGAGCAGGATATCTGCTCAGCCAGGGATCTTCTAAACCTAGATTGTCAGTCCAAGATAAGAGGCTTTGTTCAGAGTTCCCAAGTGTAATGCTGCAGCTCCAAGGGACAGAGGGACATAGTGAAATACACAGCTCCACCTCTCACTCATCAGAATTGATAGCTTCCGTGGGGTTTTAATTTTTAGTGAAGGACATTCAGCTATCCTGTTATGAGGTGCTACATAAGGTAAGGAAGGTACAGACCCTAAAGCTGATAAAGGCTATTAAAGAGTTATTAATGGAAACCAGTTCATTAGCTTTATTTGGCTTTGGCTCAAGCTCCAGGTATTTAATCCATACCTCCTCCCCTTTGTATTAGTTTTGATATTACATGGCTTTTTATCAGCACCTGTTTTGCCCTGAAACACAAGCTGATTTATACCAGAGCAATTTGCAAGAAGGCAAACCACTCTGGGGATGAGTCAACCTTTCAGATGTAGGTAATTCACAACTGTATAAATGAGGGAGGTGATCAGGGTGGGATGGGAATAAACCTGGGTCTAAACAAAAAGTTCTGCCTCTACTAACATCTGCAAGAATGTCAAAACCTCTTCTCAAAGAGCCTGGCAGAAGCAGGCAACTCACAACTCACGGACACTGAGCATCTACTCCTATCCTGAGACCTCAGTGCATCATCCAAACAGCAGAGCTCTAACTGGGATGCAAGTGGTTCCTGTGGACACCCAGCAGACTTGCTGTGGTGCCTCACCACGGGCCCAGCTGACCCTGCTTGCAAGGCCTCTGTGGACACAAGAGCTGGACAGAGCCATCAGTTAAGCACTGCCTGGTGTGTTTTACCTTTTCCACCACCACCATCTCATGCCTGCTTCTGAAAACCCCCCAGCACGTTTACATGTGCTGTCCATGACAATGCTCTTCACTCCAAGGGAAAAATAATCTTCAGCGTTTTGCATGGGGAAGAGAGGCACAATTTTCCCAGTAGCTTCTCCTTCCTTTAAAACACCTGCATATCTTGGTTGTGTCATTTCCGTTCCCAAGACACCTAATCACTCCCTCCCACTTCTCTGATTATGCACCGTAGAGCAGTTGAGTAATAAAACACCTAAGTAAATAGCCCCATGCCTTTGTTATATCCTTTAATTAGATTACTTGGCAATAATAATAGTTTCTTGCCAACCTAAAGGGTTCATTAATTCTCTCTGCAGATAACAGGAAGTAATCTATCTTTTCCTACTGATATTTTTCTAAATCCTAAATCAAATTAATCAAGTCTGATTTTGAAGTCAATTAGAAATAGATACACTGTGACACTACACCATGCTCTTCATGAGTGAAATTAATTCAGATTCTCCTTACAAGGCAGCTCAACAAAATTTCTCCTTCTAGGGATGACAATTTCAAGACAAGAAGTCAGATTTTAAAATATAAAGCACTACCTGGAATAATTACCCAACAAACAAAATGCTCCAGAAGAATAAGAAAATTTTATAGTACTGAAAAAGGGCTTTAACACCAGTAAAGAAAAATGATGTGAAAACAAAGTACTCCTGCATTTAAAAATCACCAACTTTACACAGCCTTAAGTCAGACAGCAGCATTAAGCCATAGTTAAAGATTGACAATTGCTTAGGAGCTAATGGGTGCTGATGACACCTGATGACTATTCCACAGTCATTGTGTGATATTTGCTCGGGGCTGTGTCTATCCCAAACCAGATAGACATCCACCCTACCAAAACTGCCTCCATGGAGAGATGGTCACTGTGGTCTCCCCAGTACCAGGACCGAGTTGTCGAGTTATATTGTGATAGGGCAGGCAGGAAGGTGGACAAAACCCTCGGGAAACTCAGCAAAGACAAATGTGAGTGATCGAAGATAGTTCTGGGTCTGGGAGGGATGTCAGAGACTGAAATATTACCGTTTATGACTTAAACATTTTTATGAAGGACTTTTAAAACTGCATTTCAAAAGCTGCAGAGAAGACTGCTGCAACCTGAACGGGGCCCTGCCTGAAGCCTCATAGCGCTCACTGATGGAGAGAAGATAAAGGAACAGCTCTGGGCTGGGGACATTCCTGGAGCACAGGCTGAACACCTCCAAGGTGGAGAGCACAGCCCCAGGGCTATCAGCTGCCAGGCTCCCCCAGAGCCTCGCAGCAAAGGCTGGGCCAGGAGAGGCTTTGGGTGTCCTGGAAAAGCCTCTGCTCAGAGGTGCAGTGACCGCCCGTCCTCCCCTGTGCAGAGGAGCCCAGCTGAGGGCTCCTCACCGGGGCGGGACTGGGGGGCAGCTTATCCAGAGCAGAAGGGGGTGACACGGCCCAGCAAAGGGACCCCCCTGCAAGGGGTCCCCAGGCCCTGCAGCAGAGCACCAGAGATGCTGCAGCAGAGCCTCAGTGCTGCAAGGGATGCTGTGTCAAGCAGCCCCTGCACGGGAGACATGTTGGGCGTTCCCAGCTGCCCCAAGCGGGGATTAATCCATGGCATTCGGGGCTCTTTGGCGTATGTGATGCTGGCCACGGTGGCACCGTGGAGCACCAGGAGAGCAGATGGAGGGGAGCAACGAGATGTCCTTGGGACCTTGGGATGGGTGATGTGCTTCCACCCAACCCCTGCCACCTCTCCCCATCCCCCCACCTCTGCAGCAGGACATGGGGTGCTGCCTTGAAAGCAGTTTGGTGGAAGAGGTGCTGCGGTCCTGATATGTTGAGTAGAACCCCAAGTGAATACCCTGTGACTAAAAAGAACATTCAGGGCTCTGTCACTAAGAGTGCAGCCAGCGGGGTGAGGAACCTCGCCTTTTACTCTGCAGTGATAAGAACCCATTTGCGAGTGCTGGGACCACTCTGAGCTCACTGGTGCCTGTCCTATACAGGCACTGATGTACCAGAGTCCAGAGGAGGACACTGAGTTACCAGGGATGGAGCACAGGACATAGGAGGAGCTGCTGAGAGAGCTGGATCTGTTCAGCCTGAAGAAGGTGAAGGGGCACCTTACTGCTGCCTGCACCTGCCTGATGGGAAGGTGTGAAGAGGACAAGCCGTACTGTTTGCAGAGCTGCATAGCCACAGGATGAGGGGTAAAAAGGAAAAGCTTCTACAAGTGAAATTCCAAATATATATAAGGAAATAAAATGGACTATGTGGGTCATCAAACACTTGATCAGGGCACAAAGGGGCTGTGGGATCTCCAGCCTTGAAGGTATTTACCTCTTACCAGCATTACCTAAGCTGGTTGTGGTTCAAGCATGGGGTGGACCTAGAGGCCTCCAGAGGTTCCTTCCTATCTGATTTATTTTGTATTTAAGTGATTCTGTCAGGATTTTGTGTACTTCACTAAAAAAAATACTAAAAAAATAATTAAACACAAGGAGTTAAGAAACCCAGCCTTGCTTCCAAGTCTGACAAGAGACTTGCTGTGCAACCTTTAGGAAATTATGTAATGTTGGAACGAAGAGGTGTGTCATGTATGAGGTCAATGGAGTTGGTTGAGAGTGGAAAAAGGGAGGGAATAAAGGCAGGGTGTATTTCAGGAGAGGGAATCCCATACTCTAGGGATAGCAAAATACTAAGTGTTCAGTGCTTCTGTTACAGAGTCTTGTCCCAGCCCTTTAGCTGAGGGAGTCCAGGGCCCAGAGGTATCAGACAGCAATCTCCATTTGCAGACTTCTGCTCAAAAATCAAACAGAATCCCATTATTTTAATAATCTTGCAGGATTTTTTTTATTACCACACTAAAGATTCAAACACGGAAATCATTTACACCACTCTACCCCAGAGACTCTAATCCTCAGAGGCTTCCCAGTCAGCCCCCAGCACCAACAGCACTCACTAAATGTGACAGTTCTGGCTGTTCCAACAGGATAAGATTTGATTAGGGGTGTGAATATTACTACTTATCATAGCCCAAGCAAGAATAAATGCTACACATATTTTGCCACAAGCACTAATCTCTGTCCCACAGACCAGTCTGGATTGGACTGAGAAATAAAGGAAAAATATTACAAAAATGATTAAGTATTATCTGTCAGAAATTATCTCCCAGAAGCACAGCTTCACCATATCAAATCCAGCAAATCTGGAAAGCTACCAAGTATTCAGTTTTCCTGAAAAGCCTTTGCATAAGATCATCCTGCACTGGTGTGGGAAACTTTCCTATCTGTTGGGGTTTGTACTCGTCAAAAGAAAGTTATGACAGGGAATCGCAAGAAAATTCCATCCTGCCTGAATATCTTGTAGTTATAAAAAGCAAGGGAAAAAAGACAATAATCAAGGATTCTCCTCCTTTCCCCAAAGGTAAAATCTTGGTCACACAGTTCTTCTGCCACTCGATTATATTCATCTTTGCTTGCCATGTATTCTGTGTTAATTATTTATTTGTTTTTCCAGTTCACTGACAGGCCATGATTTTTACCAGGGAAAATGATACCTGAAGGAGTGTGAATGTGGGGATTGCTCTGCATTCCTCTTGTCCTGGCAAACACAAACTGATCAGTAGTCTGTGTCTTGGAATACATTCTTTTTCTCATGAATTTTACAGAGCAGATGGAACCAGTGGAACTTGACTGGAGGCATCAGAAGCTGGAAAACAAAGAGATTAGGGCTGCTGAGGCTGAAAAACAAGCACATTGTCCAAAATGCCAGTTGGAAAAAGGAGGGAAGAAACAGTAACACAGGGGACAACTGATGTGATGTTCTTAGAAAGAGACACTGAGTGTTATTCACATCTGCTTTAGCAACCTTTACCTACCAAGACAAAAAGAGACTGCAAATAGCCACACTGACCTAGGGATGGGTATGTGCACATCTGCTGGATTCCACAGGAGCTACAGGGATGTGTCCTTGGGGCAGCATCCAGCTTCTCCCTGCAAATGCTCAAGTCTGCTAAAGGTAAAATTAATCCAGGCAGCTGGGGAGAAGGGTACAGTGGAATGTTCCGACCGCTGGGAATCAAACCACAGGTGATCTGCAAAACCAAACAGTGTCATGTGCCAGCTGGGAGACAATGCATCCACTGCAAAGGATGCCCAGCTGTGTAAATTGCAACTCCAGCTGCCATGGCCAGGACAGGAACTGAACAAGAGACAGCTGTTTATGCAGGTGATGCATGAGACAGAAATCTCTATTAAGCAAGGCTTGTAGAACTCATTTTTATCGTTATTAATTTGAATATACCATTAACTATGGAACTGTAAATGTATGTGTATGTGATAAACGGATGGATTATATATGTTGGCTTTTGTATATAATAAGACAACAGTCATATGTAAGAATGTACTAAGTAGAATTTATGTTAAGTGAGAGAAGGTTAGAGCAAAATGTAACCCTGAAATAGTTGCAATAAATTGAAAAACATAGCAATAAATGTCTTTTTTTAGTTGATTAGCCAGAAACAAAATAACTAAACTGTGTCTACTCTAAGAAGCCCCTTATCTCGCCAAAGATTCACACCTCCAGAAGGCGATGCCTGCTAATGAATTACCAGGGAAAGGGAGGATATCGACATGGCATTGAAGAAACCCAGAAAGGGGCCTGGGGCGTCTAAATGTCTGGACTGGGTTGAGTGAAGTGTAAATTACTGCATATGTAACGTATGTGGTCTAAAGGAAAATAAAGACTTAAAGGTGCATAGAAAAGGTTTAGAGAAAATAAAAAACCCTCCAGACCTTATTTCAGCTGATCAATTTGTTTGTCCTCATACTGGGCTGTAAACTTGACTCCAAACTTGCTTCCCAGGGATTCCCACCTCTCTGACAAAGCTGCACGCTCCTGACTTTTCCATACTCAGCCTCTGGCTGAGCAGCATGCATTGTTCTGTGCTGGAATTGAAGTGATTTCTGTGCCTGAAGTGATGTACACATGTACCTTGGTCAGTTGGAACCACAGATGGCTGATTGGCATCAAAACATTTGCGTTGGTCTGTTGGGGAAACAGTTGGAGCTGTTTTCTTGCTTAGGCCTTATCAATAGATACCGCTTAATTGTGGCTGTGAGATCTTGTTGGAGTTTATGCATGGAAGGCAAGATGGATTTTCACATCCCTACCAGTGGTAAGAAAATGCTAAACTTTGCACTTGCAACGTATGTCATTTTTCTGAAGAATTACTGAGGATATTCTCCAACTCTTTGAAAACTGGGGAGTCTTTCCTCTGATTTCAGAGCACGGACTCTCTCGTTTCTCACTGTCAAAAGAGAAGGTATATTGTAATTTCTATGTATTCACTTATGCAATAGTACATTCAGGTTAAGAAAAAATACACTTGAAAAAAGAAAGGTTTTATGTAAAGGCCAAATAATATCAGTGGCCTAAATAACTGCAGCAGACACTTTAAAATCACAAAAATCTTTATTGTGTGTCCCAAAGCCCACAGTGACAGCAGTGATGTCCCAGATGCTTGACTGCTACAGACTCATGTTATTCAGGACATCCCTGTGGGTTCTCAGATTTCCCGTCACTGGTGTCAGTGGGGCCGGGGATGGCTGTGGGTTCCTCAAGGTGTTCTTGGACCAGCCGAGCCCTCAGGGGCGCTTTGATGATCAAACATTTTTACTGTAGTGTGTGTATACATACACACACATACAGATATACTCTCTGTTTACAGNAACCTCGCGGTCGGGCCTGGATCCGGAGGGGCCGCTCGCCCCGGGAGGGGCTCGCTGAGGGCGGACCCGCCGCTCTGCCCCCTGGGGTCCCGCGGGGCAGCTCCGGGAGCG
>VXAC01006150.1:38946-96752 GCA_013399225.1 Rhipidura dahli | reverse complement strand
CGCGGGCGGCGGTCCCGGGACCCTCGCGCTGCCCGTCCCCGCCGCCCCTCCGCAGATGCCCGGGGGCACCTGCCCGCTCCCCGGTGCCTCCGGTTCCGAGTCCCTTCCCCAGCCGTCCCCAGCAGTGTCGCGTCCTGCCCGGCCGGATCCCGCCAGACTCTCTCGGCTCCTGGTCGCCAGGATCTGCCCCTAAGCCTTCGCCCTCTCGGGGGCTCGCTCTCGTCAGGGTTTTGCTTTCCGCAGCCCTTCCAGCACAGCCTCCTTCCCCTGTGTGTGTCCCCCCTGTCCCGGGGCTCCTTCCAGGTGTACGAGGGTTCGGTGCCTTTGTCTCGGCCGGGTACAGCCGGACCTTGTTGGAATGTTTCCTAGCGATAAAGTGACTACAGCCAGGTTTATCCCGAACTGTGTTCCCTCTTGTAAACACAGAAGGATGGCAACGCTGGTGCCACCGCTCTATTTTGGAAACACGGACAAGTTCTGGCTCTTAACTCTTCCGTTCCCATGCAGGTTGTCTTTGACCTTGTGTGCCAGTACTGTGGAGATAAAAGCAGACAAAGGTGTTCGAGGATAGGTTTCTCTAATTTCCTTTGATATTCGAGATTCGGCTTGTTTTAATAGCTGTAGTTGGTGATGTTAAATTGGCAGAAGACCTTCTGATCTGTGCGTGATGCAGAGAAAGGGGCAGGTGTAGTATTTGGGGTATCTGTGTTGTGGCATCCTTTACCCTTGATGCTTCAGGAAATATCCCCACCAAATCTCATCTTTATAGCTTAGTTAGAATTGAAGAAGTCAGAAACCAGGATAGTTCAGACTATCTCTTCTCAGTATATTGCTGCTTATTTTCGTGAATTTGTCATTGATTTGCTTGGTGTCTGCTACCCTGCCAGCCAACCTTTTCAAAGAGAAGTGGAGAGAAATTCGGACTGGTATTTGAATGAAGGCATTCTGTGCTGAGAGAGTGACAGTAGATCCAGCAATTGCTTGTATTTACCTGAGAAAAGGCACAGGCGTTTAAGAATGAACCATGAATCACAGGCTGTCTTTGGTTCTGAGGATTTTAATGCTTAAAAATGAATTTTTTGAAAAAACGATAAATCCTTTTCTGTCTTCTTGGGGTGAAAGTCCAGAGCAGTTCTAATTTAATTACAGTTACATTGCTGTTCACTACAGCTGTTTAAATCTGAGCTGTGTCTAGTGTGCATTCTTAGTTGTGATTTAGCTGACATTTAATCACTGCACTGAATGCATTCACCTCCAAATGATCTTTGGAATAATATGTAGCATTCAGACCCAAAGTGAGTTTTCTTGTTTTTAAAACAAGAACTTGTACAGTAGATATGAAAGATAATGTTGGAATGGAAAATAACTGAGACTTCTGAGTGTTAACTTTGAAAACTTCTTACAGATTAAAGTTATTTTGGGGCTTAAGAGAGATTGAGAGAAGATTATTTATTTATATGAATGTATTAGTTAAGCAGCATCACCTCTTTTTCTTCCCTCAGTTTTCTCTCCCTTCTTAAAGTTCTGTTTCTTCAGTTGTGAAACAGACCTGAAACGTCAATTATCTTATTTCTTTGTTTCTAAGTTTCAAAATGGTTCAGGGAAAACTACAGCATAAATAAGGTAATAGGAAGAAAGGCAGTAAAGTAGCATGGTGTTTGTCTTGAGGAGTTTAAATTAATCATTTTTTAAAGAGAGCTTGTCATAGACTGCTTGAAAAATGTTTCATAAGAGATTTACAAAGTCGTTTTCTCCTATTTTACAATATGTGCAAGAGATAAGACACTTCTCAGCAGCATTATCAATATCATTCAATGTTAGCATCTAAATAAACATCTTTTGTGGGTTTAAGCTGTTTAAACAAAGTGGTAAATGTATTCAGCCATAGTGAAGTACTTTTCATGCAGCAAAACCAATTTCTTCTTAAAAAACAAGGAAAAGAGTCTGCAGGGTGAGAGCAGAAGAAAAACCCCTTGCACATGGTAATGGTGGTGCTTCTGGGAGGGCTTCTGGGAGTTTTATTTTTAAGCTTTTCTTTTTGGGTGTCCAGTTATGTTCATGTAATGTTCTAGTTTTTGTCGTTCTGCTGTACTTACATGTAATTGCAGGAACTGCTTTGTGCCTTCACAACTGAGGAAAGTGAAGGTGTGTGCCTAACCCAGAGGACTGCTGGCTGCAGTTCCTTACTGTAACTGTACTTTGCCCAGCTGCAGAAGCATTTTGGAGTGTGTGCCCGCCTCAGAAGAGGAAGTAGACAAGCCATGATTATAGTCTAGCATGGGAGTATTCTAGATACTTACTTTTACTGTCTCATAACTCGAGTGTTTTTAAAGAGTTTAGGCAGTCCTTCTTGGGCTTGGTTGGACTGTTAGCTGAGCTAATGCACATTTTGGTGAGAGAAAGGTAGTTGTTTTTCATCCTTCCCTTCTGAAGAACAAAGCATTAGAGACTTGGTCATTTTCTGTGTCTGACACTCAGGTTTTACTGTATTACAGAGTTGCTGGAGCTGAAGGATTGATGTTTTTCTTCATAAGAATTGCAAATTACACTTAATAGAAATGAAAGTATTGCAGCAAACTGGGAAAGAGTGTTTTGAAGAAGCCAAGGCCTTGTTTCATATGACCAGCTCTCAAGTTATGCCTGGAATTTCTGCTTTTACTATACCAAAGCACAGCAGTTTTTTTTCTCCCCTCTGAGGAAACGCGATACCAGATCTTGTTGCGCTGGTTATTCAAATAATTTTTCAAACTTGGCAGCATGTTGCTGTTCTTTTTTTTCAAGTTTTATTACGGTCCTCTCATATAGGAACTGATAATTTCTTCCTTCCACCCACCTGCCTGAGCTATTCTCAACTCTGCTGCTGGAAGAGGCCTATTGTTTCAGTCAGGCACAGAACTCCTGTCATGTTAGCATTTACATCATTGATTCTGAAGCTCAGACTCAAATGGTGGTGTTGCTCAGCAAGAAAAGGCCTATTGTCTTCAAGGGGATTGTTCAAATTTGATTGTATGGGACCTTGTTTCTAATCAGGAAGTGAAAGTTAGGTGACTTACCTTTACCTGAAATGTGCAGATCTCAGGTTCTGGATTTGTTAGCCCATGATACGGAAGCTGGAGCTTTCAAGAGGAGCGTGTTACTATCAGCCTCTATAAAATCTTCATGCTCTCAGTTTTGTATTCTTTGTAGGTCTGTTTTTCTTTCAAGGGTGGCCTTTACACATAATTTTTTCTTTCCAAGTATTAGTTGGGTACCTAGCAATCTTTATGAAGTTTATTGCTAAGGAAAAGAAAGATCAGGTAAAACATGACGTTGATCTTGAAATACAAAAAAGACATGGGAAGACAGGTGTGTAATCTGCTTCTGATTTATTCATTAGTTCATCAGATACAAAATTTGTGACTGGAAGCATGTTCATCTGCTGAAAAATAAAATAGGCTCTTTGATCCCTTCAGTTTCACGTGATTGGGGTGGAACTTTTGCCTGGGCAAGTCATTCATAACTTACTACCCTTTTTAGCTTTGCCTCATTCAGTGGAAAAAGTGAAGGAAAGCTCATTGCTGAGCAAGCTGAAGAGATGGACTGAGACATAGAAGAGTGGGTTGTGTTAATTTTTAACATGCTTTTGGTTAGTATCCATCCTTAGTGCCTCCCCAGTCCCCTGTGCTAGCTGACTTTTAATTATCTATTAATAATCACTACTCTTGCTTAACAGTTAGAGTGCTCAGATGCCCAGGTTTTTATTTTATTTTATTCAGTGCTGGCTTCATGAACACTTGAATGGATTAAGACTTGTTGCTCTGAATACTCCTTTTCTACTTTTATGACTCCTTGAGGTTTTTGCTCTGTTGGTGCTGCCCTTTTCATATATGTGCAGAGCAGCAACATGGAGTGAGTTTGTTCTGTATAAGGATTCCTCAGCTTTATTTTTTTTTTACTTTGGCTTCTCAGAGCCTCATTTAACTGATCTGTGGATCACTCTGATTAATTTCCCTTAATAAGTCTTGTCTTTATAAGTGTGTGTGCCTTGTATATGTACATGTGTATTTCCTACTGTAGTAAGCGTATAATTTCAGAGACTAGGTAAGAAATGTGGTGACCAATATATAAAAATGTTCATAAAAGGGTAATGTATTTAGCCTAATCTTTAACCAGGCTTGCTAAGTTTTGTGAAAGTGGTGAGTGGTGTATATTTTCACCAGATTTTACCTCAACACCCTTTCCTATCTATTCAGGTTAAGACTTCCTGGGCATTTGAAGAGCACTTTTTAAAGGAAATGAGAGAAAAGAAAATTTGTGAGCTTAGAAGATAAAAAGTGAGACTTGTGGCACTGATTTGCTTTTTGTGTCAGGATCACAGCATGGTTTGAGTTGGAAGAAACATTAAAGACACCAGTTCAAAGATCACAAAGCTGCTTTGGTTCTTAAATGTCTGTGATTGACCCAGTGCATGTGTTGTCTTCAATGATGAAGTCTTCAGAGCAGTTTCTTATTCCAGCTTTTTGAAGGGGAGTAATGTGTATAATGCTAACAGGAAAGAGGAAGGAAATGTTGAAGGAAGACACTCTTATTACCTTATTCCACGTGAAAGAAGTTTCTGTAGCTGCCCAAACTCAACAGCTGTCACGTGTGTTTTCAGGTAGATACTCACCATGTGTAACATTTCTAATTCCATTTAAGTGCTCATCACCTAAAGATGCAGAGGAGAACCTAGGATCCACAGGCAGTAATCCCACAGGTAACTGGTGTGTTCTACTTTGTGCATGTACCAGTAAGATTTTAGAATGTCTTTTTTTGCCTTATACCAATGAGGCATTTGGTGAATATTAAAAAGACTAATTTCCAGAGCAACACTGCATTTATTAAACATTTGCCTGAACCAAATCTAGTTCAGGTCAATGAATAAGCTATCATGAGGCAGTGGTGTTCTCATTGTTCTTCCGTGCACCCATTGAATCAGGGTATTTAACTCTTGTTCTGAAATCTGGTTTGGGCAGGTGGATTTGCTCTTCGTGGAGACCTGTTGACATTGCTGGTGGTTTATTTGATATTCTCCATGGTTTAAAGGTTTTAAACACAGCCCTGTGAGGTGTGGCATGGCATGTAATAATTTTTTTTTCCTTTCCCTTCTTTTCCACTCATTATCAGGCTCTCAGAACTACAAGACTTAAGGCACTAGTGGGAGATTGAGTTACTAAAGCAAAAAATAACATTTAAGCAATGTCTTTCTTTCACATCTACAATGTGAACAAAATAATACTGTCCTGAGGGGAATATTAGAGGTGAAAATATTTTCAGACTAATGCCTGTTCATTTCGAGGCTGGGAGCTGCCCAATGAACTCTGTGTTTGAGTGGAGAAGACACCAAGAAAATGAAATTTATGATTAAGGGTGGCTGATGTGGGAGGTGAGAGAGGAGGGGACTTACAGACAGTAATAATAGGGATGAGATCTATTCTGAGCCTGTGTCACAGCTGGGATTTCTTTGCTTTTTGGAATTTCATTTCCTGTTTTAAAAATGGTAAACTACATACTTCATATTATGTATTTTGTCCTTCATGACTTCTAATCACGCACAGTAATGTTCTAATGTATTGCAAGCTAAAGTGTCTAAACAAAATTTAGAAGAAAACTGTCAGAACTCCTCACGTGGTTCAGAGTCAGGGTTTGTATCTGTAAGGATGTTTTGCTGATTAAGGTGATCATTGCACAGCATTAAAACCCCATGGGCTTGTACTTTTGCTCCAGTATGGGGGTTCCTTTTTGGTTTTCCACATGATGCACGGCCAGGGAAGCCATGAAGGGATGTAGTGTGTTCACAATGATTTACTCTCCCTGCATAGAATATTTTGCCAGGGCATGCAAAGTGTGCCTATTTTGTTTTTAAAAAATACACTGTTTCACAGTTACCAGGGGCCCTAGGCTTTTTTCCTGAAGATTTTCTGGGTTAAACAGATCAGTGAATGTCAGTTTATGACTAGAACTGACACAAAGGTAGGGAAGGACTGTGAGACAGGGGAGTGTCAAGGGGAAGGGGGGCCCACTCCTTGGGCAGTATCCAGCTGCAGGAGGAGACCTCCCCATCTGCACTGCTCGATAGCTGCAGCCCTGCTGACACGTGTGGGTGATGCAGTTACCTCCAGTTCACTTGAACATTTTGGTTTAAGAGCCAGTCCTAAGCTTCTTCACAGACCTGTGGGCTTCCAGTTGTATCCCAGCAGTCAGGTGAGTCCCTTGAAATTGGAGGATGCGGTCAATGTTTGTTGTTAGCAGATGGATTTTTTTTTTTTTTTTTTTTTTAATCTGGTGTTCTGTTGTCAGTTTTTCACACAGAAGATCTAGGATGTAAAGACTGAAACTTTTGTTTAAGGATTTTACTTACTACTTTAGCTGGAAGAATTAAGATTTTTTAAGAATTAAGATTTCTGACATCTGCTTTGTCTTTTGATAAAGGCCAAAGGAATTTTAGGGCAGCCCCAGAAGAACCAAGTTTAAGGGAAGCATTGAGAATATTGAAATAGTGGCACAGTTCTCAGCCACCTTTCTCCTCTAGTTTCTGTTTTATTTTACATTAGAGGCATGATCTGGAATGTAGCAAGCAGTCAGATTTTGCAGGGTTGGGATGGTTGTGTTGTCCACCCATGGCTATATTTTCATGTTTCCATCTGGTCACTTGTAAACAATTCCTAGGAAGCAGGTAATGGAGTTCTGTTGAAATTAGAAAACATGAAGACAACTTCTCTGGGTGTCAAGCTTTTGCTTGCAGCACTTTGCAGTTTTGGAAGAGACAGTGACCCATAGCAGACTTTCACATACCTTAGGGTTGACTTAAATAATCTCAGTACTTTTTCTCTCCCCTGAAATTATAATTTCCATTACATTTGTTTGATTTACTTTAGTAAAAAATAATTTAGCTTGGAAAAATGCAGCCTTTATTTTCGGCTGACATTGAATTTGCACACAGGAATATTACTTCATTTTGTTGCAAGTACTGTCTTTCCACTTCTAGTTTCTTTGATTCTACTGTTTAAGAATATTCAGAGAAGCAGCTTATTTTTCTTAGCGGGCAGTGTAAGTGTAGTCATAGCATAGTAATGAGTTACCTGTCAGAATTTCAGTGCCTTGTCTACATAGAGCAGTTCTTGTTCCCGCAGCTGAGTCAATCAACGGGAACTGTCTTACACCATCTACTTTGCTAAAGCAGGTACAAGCAGCAAGTGACAAAGAGCTTTCTTTTTCAAGAGATTTCAAGTCATCAGCACATTTCAGATGTGTGGTTGTCACTGGTAGTAGGGAATGATTCATCATTTCTTTGATGAGCCCTGCCAGGCTGAATTGCAGAGCTGTGCAGTCTGTTCCAATTTCGTTTATTGCTCAGGTACCTACAGTGACAATCTGTTTAGCAAGTTTTTATAGGCAGTGTCTCCTGAAAGCTCCACGGGCCTTTTTGTCTGTGTTCTTGGGAGCAAAGTAGTGATGGTGTGTCTGGGGCTCTCTTCATTTCTGTACTCACAGAGGGAGGTAGTTTTTACTCATTAAACCTTCACCACTGCTGTAGGACACTTAAACCAAGATGCACTGTGTGCTAGACAGTCCTGCACAGAACATCCTGAAAAATCATGTTTAGGTTCATGTAGACACCAGCCTTGTACTTGAGGAAATTGTACCTGCTCCATTGGAGGCTTCCAGGTGAGATGGTCAGGGTTTACATTTTGCTGGCAGGCAACACTCTTTCCAAAAGCTACTTTTAAAAACATTACAACTGTACAATTTTACAAACATAGGAAAACATGTATGACAACTGTAACAGCAGCTGACGCTGTCATTCTTAGTAATGACTGCAGGTAATTGGGTAACTTAATGGTCAAGCTTTCTGGTTTTTTTCATTCCCCAGAGTTAAATGTTTTTTGCAGGTTTGTTTAAGTGTGTGTATGAACCATTGATAATGAAATGTAGCTCTGAGAAAGGAATGGGGAAATTATGTGAAGCAAGTACTGAGCTGTAAATAGGAAGTAAAACTAATGGCTGGAGATTATGAAATCCTCTGTAAATGCTGTCCTCAGTTAATAACTGAATGTGTAACCGCTTCTGAAGGGACTTGTTCCAAAGCTGCAAGGTAGGTGGTGAAACAGAAGGTGGTGGCCTCATATTTTGTTTTACTGTGCTGTTTTACAGCAGAGAAAGTGTTTCTTGTTGACACTTTGATGTGCTTAGGCCAGAGCAGCAGGCCTTAGCCAGAGGTGACTTACAAGATGAACCCTGGGCATTATGTGACTAACACCATCAGTATTATTTAGCTAAAAATAAATGGCACAGATGCTTATGCTAGCTCTCTATAACCTTGTGTAGTTATCTACAAGAAATGTATCATTTTGAGAAACTTTCCCAACTGACATGAATAGAGGCTTGTTTGTAGGATATTTTAGGGGAAAATCCTCCCAGCCAGGGCCTGAGCTCTGGCCAAGCCCTGGCCCCTGCTGGTCAGGAAGCGTGCCATAAGGTCCAGGTGTTTCTGCTCTAAAAATATAATCAGGTCACTTTGATTTGCTGATTTGGGCCTATAAAAGCTGGACCCACTTGCAGGGTGAATTTGGAGACCTCACCTGTGGGTGGATGCACTGTGTAGGATTTCCCCAGTTGCCACAAAACAGGGCTCCCCAGCGACTGCCAGTGTGGCTGATGGTGCTGTATTTAGGCAATTGGTGATGTATCTTTCTCAGTCACTATCCTGTCTCTCATACAGCAATATTCAGTGCATTACCCTGCTTGTTTTTGCTTGTTGCTAAAGCCAAGCGTGTAGTTTTATTGAATGTATCATTTTAGTTTTGTGTTGCCTTAATATTCAAAGTCAGGTAAGACCATTCTTTCCATTGGTGTCTGTGTCCTTTAAATTGCCCCCATCAATTAGCAGAACACACTTCAAATGTAATGCCTTTGAAGTACATTTAAAAATAGCTGTAATACAAAAACCATGGATTTTCTTCCAATGGCAAGTCACAAAATAACCTGTCAAATTAGTTATAGTTCAAGTGGTTCTCTTAACATGTCTAGTGATACCAGCCTCCCCATAAGCATCAAATTAAGTTCTGCAATTTCTGAAATTTGCTCATGAAGGTTGACTATTTCCAACTTTTTGATTGGAAAATAACATGAAGCAATAATATAAGCTGTGATGCTGTGTGGGTATGTCTGTATTAATGAGATAGGAGAGATAAAAATAGGCACTGGGAAAAAATGAGGGAAAGTCAGTGGATATGTGAAAATCATCAGGCTAAAGTGGTAGAAGACCATCAATGGGAAAGGCAGCTATGTTATGGTGTACAGCTATGTTATACCTCCAATGTCAAGTTACCTGTGTAGACATCGTGGGGATTTTTGGCAGCATCATTTTTGTTTGGTTTTAGTATCGTAAGTGAAACTTCAATGCCAATCTTTTCCACTGGGATTTGGATTAATTTATATAGACACCTAGGAGAAGCTTTTAGAAACTGGTAGAGGATCAGCATCCTTTAAGTGACACTCCAGCCTAAATTTGTCACACATGGGATGTTTTTTATGTGAAAGAGAGTAATTAGTTTGATTGAAAGTACCAGGACAGTGGCTTTAAAAAAACGTGGGAGAGCTACGGAGCAACATACAGGTAACTGTCCAGATTTTTGTGGGTTAATAATAACCATTAAGTTGAAATGAAGGAAATATATTAAAGTATGAACAAATTATTATGTCTTTTTGAATAAACAGAGTATCAGCCATATTTAATGACTTTCTCATCTCTGATGTTGTTTATATAATGATGGGATATGTGAATGTTTTATGGGGTTTCTTATTAGGACAAAAGCAAATGAAAATAAACTAAGAAGCCAGTGTGCATATTAACTGTCCAGTAGCATCTTTATGTTGGGACAGTTGAGCCAGTTGACTTTTGCATGTTTTTCAGTTTCATGTTACCTGATTGTCATTAATTGGAGCTGGCTAACACTTGGGTCTGTATAGTGCTGGACATGTAGGAGATTTACTCAAGCTGTATTGCTTTGTTCCTTATAATACACAGCAGCAATAAGGGAAGTGGAAGTAGGTTTTTAAAAGTGAGAAGGAATTCCTGGTGTACACTTGTGCATTGAATGTTAGTACAGGACTTAGGAAAAGCTGTAGAAATGAAAGTAGGTGATATTCAAGATGAACATTACTGAACCTGAAGAAAGTGCAATGTTGATTTATGCAATCTGTGCCTTTCCATTCAAACTAGTAAAACTTAAGCTGTATTGATAACCATGCACTTAGAGGGATCCTCCATTTGGCAAAAAAGTAGCCTATATGACCAGTTAGATAGATATCTCTTTAGAGGAGGAATCTGCTACAAGACAGAGACCCAAAGAGAACAAGAAGAACAGGACAGGTACGACAGGAATTATTGAGGTTGTTTTAGGGAACTCGAAGAATCACCGAATACTTGAGGTTAGAGGAGACTTCTGGACATGGCCTGATCCAAATTCATCTGTTTAGAGCAAGGCCAGTTAGAGCAGTCAGTAACATGTTCAGTCAGGTTTGGGATGACTCTGAGAATGGTGATTTAACCTCTCTTGACAATTTCTCTGCTGTTCAACCACCTCACGGAAAAATAAATAACTCCATCCCCTGTTCTTAAGTTGAATTTCCTGTATTTTAATTTGTGCCCACTGGCTATTGTCCCTTCCCTGAGTACTGCTAGGGAGAGTCTGCCTTCAGCGTTTTAACCCTTCAGGTATTTATACACACTGATAAGCTTCTCCTGATCATTCTCTTTTCCAGGCTTAACAATCCCAGCTTTCTCAGCCTCTTCCCAATCACTTTCTTATCTCTATAGCCCTTTGCTGGTGTCACATCAGTACATCTGTGTCACTCTTGCTTGGGGAGCCTAGAATTAGAGTGAAAGAGAAGGATCACCTTCCTCATCCTGCTAGTGACGCTTTTTCCTAATCCAGCATGCTGCCAACCCTCTATTTTGTTGTTACTGTGAGGAAGCATTGCTAGTTCATGTGCAACAGCACCAGTGTTTTCTGCAGAGTTATTTTCTGTCCAGCTTCCCCTCAGCTTTTACTGGTGCATGAGTTTATTCCTCCCCAGGTACAGAACTTTGCACTTCCCTGTGTGGAATTTTTGTTCCATCAGCAGATTTGCTGAGGATGAGCTGGGTCCTGTTGTCCAGGTCATAAATGGAGATGTTAAACAGTGCTGGTCAAGTTTGCACCCCTGGCCTGCAGCACTAATGCCTGGATTCCAACTGGGCAGTGCACTTCTGATCACAGCCCCAGGAACCTTGCTCTTCATCCAGGCTTGCAGTCTACCCCCTAGTCCTGCCTGGCTCCTGCTCATCCCCTTGTGTGTGAGGATGTTGTAGGACATGGTGTTGTCCCAGCTACCAAGTCATCTTCTCAAAGAAAGCTGTCAGGTCAGTCAGACATTATTTCCCCTTTATAAATCCATGCTGACTAATACAAATCACTTTTCTTGTCCCCATTATGTTTGGAAATGGCTCCTATGAGAATTTGCTCCCTGACCTCCCTGGGGTAGAGATGGCACTGGTCAGCCTGTAGTTTCCTGGGTCATCCTTCTTGCTCTTTAAAAGAAAGGAGTGTCATTTCCTTTTTCCAGTACCGGCAATGTAGAGAGTCTCACAGGAGTTGGACTTCTCACTTTAATGTGGCACAGAGCAGGCTTCACTGATTCTCTCTAATGCATAGAATGAATGAGAAAAAAACCTTCAGTTTTTGACATCTCTCTAGATGCTTAATACTTCTGGAAATTTATCCTCCTTGTGAAAAAAAACCCCATTTGTACTTAGACACATCGTGGTACTCAGTTACTGCTCCTCCCTCCACACGACACAAGCAGTTCTGTGGTTGGCTCATCACTCGGGCCTCAGGTAGACAATCTGTTTCCCTGTTTGATGACACAAATATGTTGTGCTTTATGACAAACTTTCTTTTTTTTATCTACAGCACTCATCAGTTGTGTTAAATAGGCACATACTCTAAATGTAATCTTAATCTGACTAAAAATGCTCTGATTTTTACGTAGACCAGAGCACAGCGGTTAAAACTTTCTAGTAATTTTATAGAAACAATTTTCTAGCCTTGATTTTGCACAGAAGAAGGGAAAAAGCACACCTGTCCAACTGATGGAGAGTGAGAAATTTTGGGATTTCCTTTTTGTAATTTTATAAAGGAAAATGTTCTGAAAAAGAATCTCCTCTGAAACTGTTGAAATTGCGTGAAAGGTGGCAGTCTTGAAACAAAGTCTTGTCAAAGTCAAGGCCAAGCAAGGTCACACATGAAAATCCTCTTGTCCATATGCAGGAAATTAAAGCAGGAGAACACAAGTAATGCAAAAAGAGTGAACTTGAGTCAGTGGATGTGAGGAGAGACCTGTGGAGGTTTTTCTTGGGGCCAGAATGCATAGCAGAGAGAACAGGAAAGGAAACAATCTTCATTAGTGGTTTAATTGTTTTAATTTGGACAAGGAGGGCACTTTGGAAATTAATCCACTGGATGTTCTCACAAACTGCACTTGATTTGACTTGTGAAATGAGCTTGGATCAAAGAAGCTGAGTTGCTTTTGGATGAAACTGAACTGGAAGCTGTGGTCCTGCTGGTGTGGGACTGTGGGATCCCAGTAGAGCTGTTCAAAAGTTAAAACTCCGAGAACGAATCCGAAGTGGGTTTGGGGTCTGCAGACCTTCCTGTGTGGCCCCACTCCTGTTGCACTGCCCTGCTGGTGTGTGTGGGCACAGCAGATCTGTACCAGGGAGTTGAGACCGTCAGCTCTGGAAAAGGCTGTGCTGTTGGGAAAGGTGCTGTAACAAAAAAGAGACAGGTTCACTGCAGTAATTCTGAAAGGTGTGGGCACAGAGTTTTTACGAAGGTTCCGGTACAGGAGGTGAAAATGGGTCTGTAAGAAAATAGGAATCTGATTTGGCAGGTAATTCCCTCAGTGAAGCTTAGAAGCCATATGACAGTGCAATTAGCTGGTACAAGCTGAAGGGTAATAGTCTTATTTTTAAATGCAGCTTTTATTGGTTTACTTTCCTTTTCTCTGTACAATATGTGTACAATGTGTACAATATGAACAAGTTTTGAAAACAAAGACATGAAAGTCTTCAAGAAGAAACAAACAAATCCACCTAAACTGAGAATAAGGGGAGCATTTATAGGGACTGTTATTAATAAAAGGCACAGGGAAACACATCCTAAGGTGTTAAAGGAGTAGCTAAAAAACTGAGCAGGAGAATTCTTCCAAAGGAGTTAGCTTGGAAACTCTTCTCAGTCTTTCAATTGAAAGCCATCTGAAATGAATGTACAAACATACACTGAAAAAATGATTGCACTTCTAAGAATTAAATCATGTAACAAAATAAACTTGCTATATATACAATGTTTGGTTTGTTTGTTTTAACTTTTAGATTTTTCCTGTGGTTTTAGTGAAGCTGTTTGATTTATGGTATGAAGTTCTGACAGAAGTAAGCAATCTTGACTGTGAGCAATCTCTTAGTGTATTTTTGCCAATATCAAGAGGAATACAATTTCTAAAGAATACATATTTTTGTAATTTTATATTAAATATGTTTTAGTTTTCTTGATAGGTTTCAGCAGCAGTGTGGCAGGGAGATGTAAGGATGGAAGGCATTGTGCACATTTATGCCCTAGTAAAACAGGGTATGTTTGTGTAAAGCCTCAGAGCCGCTCACTTTGTTGTCACTGTATCTGGAAACACAAATATCTATTAAGATGCCTTTATTATAATTTTTATTTTGCTCCTAGTTGAGTGTAGTGAACGTTTTTACAAGACATTAAACAGCTTGGTTTAACATTGATATTCCCTGTTTTGGAGGGTGTTGGACAGGATGATCCCCAGAGACCCTTTCCAGTCCAAATTATGGTTTGTTTCCAATTTAAAAAAAAATTAAAAGCAATTCCTAGAAGTGTGTTCTTGTTTTAAGATATCCTCATGTGCTCTTTCAGTAACACATTTTCATTTATGTTATTTTCAGAACATTCTTAGATCGTGTTTTGCTTAAATGCACAGCATAGAGAAGAGCAGAAATACATGGAGAGGGTGTGAGAGGTAAAGATATAAATGTAGCTTGGCACTTGTTTAAATGGTCTTCAGAAATGTCTGAGAGTTAAACCAAGTGCACTTTTCTCATCTTCAGTGAAGATTTTCACAAGATTATGCACCCCGACTTCAAAGTCAGTGCCCATTCTGTGTATTTTGTCTCCTTAATTTTCTCCTTTGTCCTTAATTTTCTGGGCACTTTGTAACAGGTAAAATTTTGGGTTTTTTTCTGGTGTATTTTCATCTTTTCAAGTTTTGTTAATGTGTTTTATATTTTTAATCCATGAATACCTTTGTTTTAAATACATAGGTGTTAATTTGTGTTTTTCCTGACTTCTTCTACTAACTTCTTGCATTGCAGGAAAACTGTTAAAAGTGCAAAAAGATGGCTAAAAGGAAGGTGGTTTGATTTACTTCTTCCAGGCAGTCATCAGCAAATAGACTATAAGTAAGAAAATTGCCTAAAGCGGGGCGAAATAACGTAAAATTTTTACTTAATATTTTTGTTCTGAGTGATCACATTATTTCATTGCCCTAATTAAAAATTAATTGAATAACACGAAGAAGTAGCTTATAGCTTGTGGATTTATGTGACTATTTCTTCTCACTGCTGTGTCATGCAGCTGAAGCAGTGATAAGCAGAGGCCTCCAGATAAATTGTTTCCTTCCCCTTCCCATAGCAACAGGCAGGAAGGGACTTCGGGTAAACTTCTTCAGATTCCTTTGCATACTATCATGGTAAGGTCTAAAACAACCTGTTGCTAGCACCACCATGAATATTTGACTGAGATGCTCAAGATTGGGATTTTTGCTTTGTAGGAGGCTCTCTACCTTTGAGACAATTAAAGGTAAACCTGGCTATAGGGCTAAATAAGCTTTTGTAGGGCAGATGAAACAAAACATTATTGCTTTGGGTAATTGTTTTGTTAACTACCTTGTGCTACATCTCTTCAGTGCTTCTTTGGGCTCAAAAGCTGTCATTTCTGATAAAATGTGAGTTTAGTTGGGAAAGCTGATCTCTGAGTTACAGAACATGTATCACTTGTATTCCTGCCATCAGGGTGGGATGTTACTTGGGTGGGCCATAAGAGGCTGCATGCTGTAGGATGTTGTGTTCATCAAGTAGCTGCAGTTTATAGAAAGCACTAAATGTTTTCAGATACCTGGTCAGGTTAATGTCAGAGCAGTTCAACAGTGACTGCTTGAAAATGTCTGGCCACACTCTGTGCTTTTCCCTGGAGAAAATTCTCTTCCAAGGTTACCACTGAAAAAATGCTGTTTATACTTTCTAGGTACTTTCTTTATAGAAACTTGGAAACATGTCAGTTGTTTTTTAAAAGTGAAATATAAAATGTTTTATTGCCTGTTAGGGAAATACGTGCAGTCAATTGCATTGCTTCAGTCTGTCGTCTTCCTCTCTGAGGAAGGATATCCCTGAAGATACAGCACAGAATATTTCTATAACCTCTGTTTCCTCAAAGGTCCATATAGGACGTGGTTCACAGTGCAAGGAAGTGGAAGAATTAAGAGGGGAAGCTCTAATTGATTTCTACAAGATGTGAGAGTTCTGACTGCTAGAACTTGATGCCTTTTTTTGTTAGAGATCTGTAATAACAATCTAACAGTCCTAGTAACGGAACTTTGGAGATGCTAAAAGGGTATTTCCCTATGGAAGAAGAAAATTGCTCATTCTGAGAAGTTGGATCACTATATAATCAAATCATTCCCAGTTCTAGGACTTTCACCTTTTAAGAGCATAAACTCTGCTTGCAGTACTGTTACCTGTCGTGTTTGTGTTTTGAAAGCTAAACTTGCTTTAAACCATTCTGTAAGAAACATGATGATCACAGCAGAGCAGTGGGGTGGGTTAACCGTGGCTGGCTGCCAGGTGCTCACTGCCTCCTCAACCAAATGTGGTCAGATGTGTTTGATAAGTAAAACTCTTGTGTGCTCACACCTCTAGGGGTCTCCATTGAGAAAAGGCAGCCAACAGTGAATTAAAACTCGACCTACAAGTAGCTTCCAGAAAAGGGGACCTAGGGAAGAGTTTTACCCATCATGAACTAGATAAAAAAAGCACAGACCCCTATAAATGAGCTTTTACTTTAAGTGTTGCCAGCCCATGGTAACACCTGGGAGCTCTCAGCTATAAAGGAACGATCTTGAATATCTGGTTTCTTGAATGAAAAGCAATTTGTCTTGCTTTGCAGGTAGCAAGGTAACTGCTTACCTTCCACTGCCCAGATTGTAACTTTGTTCTGGTCGTGAACTCAAACTGGGAAATTTTCCTGAAACCTCATCACAGAAGCATTAGAATGAAACAGTTCTGAGTCAGTGCAGTATTGTGTTGAAACTATGTGATTACCAAAGATTTTTTGCAAAGAATTTTAAAGGCCAAAATTAATTTCTAAAAACAGTGGTTTGTAAGATGCAGGAGTTAATCCAGTTAATGTCCAGTTAATCTCTTTAAGGTTGTTGTAGTTAAAACTATTCCCGTTTCACTGCCTTCTCCTGTCATCTTGACACTTGTTTAATTCTCTGTACTGGGGGTTACCATGTGTACCAGGTTTCATAGATGTTTACCAATGGTGGTGTTTAAGAAGCAGCCACTTTTTTATATTGCTCTGTTTTGAAGATTACAGCAGTGAACCAGTTTTAGCTTAGTGGTTTGCATATATGAATTGTTGTCCTCTTTGAAATGATTGTACCATGAGAAGGAAATGGCTGAAATAAAAATAGATCATCTCTTTGTTTTCACAAATGGTTTTAATTATCCTGTGCAGCTCTCTGCAGTGGCTGCTCTTGCCAGGCTTTTGGAAATGAAGCAGAAGGCATATGATGTTCATGTACAGTTTTCTTTTTTTCCCTTCTTTAAGCATTTCTTAAAAGTTAGTAAAAGCTAACATCCTCCTAGTTAAGAAGGAAATCCATTGGGAAGTTGCCTGAGTTGGTGGCAATGCCAGTTTTATCCCTTTTGTCCTGCTTGCCTCTGTTTTAGTCTAAGAACAGCTTGTGGTTGGGAAATTTCTGATGTACTACTGAAAGTGTGAAAAATGGTCAAATTACATTTGTTTTTCTTTGAATTTTTTATGTTGCAGTTCTATTTCTTTACGTTCTTTACTTCTGTTTCTTTACCCATTATTTTATTCAGTATCGAATTCTATATGTGTAGAAAATAGTCATGAACCATTTCTGCTGAGGTGCAGGTTCTACAAGCAGGTTTCTCGTTGCAGAGAAATGCTAATGATTGGGCTCTCTAGAATTTTGCTGTAAGTCTCTAGTTTGGAAGGCCTGAAGAAAGTTTAATTTGGACTGCAAGCAGTGTTGGAGGCATTTTACTCCTCAGGCTGAAGTTGATAGACCAGTTTTTCTAACCTGTGCCATTTGCACAAGGAACACTACTTGGTGATCTCAGCTATTCAGGGAAAAGTTAAAGTGAGAATCACTGGGTGTCTGGATACAACATTTCCAGAGTTATTCTGCCTTTCATTGGGCAATGTCTTTGCTTTGGTAGGCAGGGGGAATGGTTTTCAGCAATTCCAACCTAGAAACTTCAGATTCAGAAGAGTTTCCCATGCTCAGTTCTCTCTTCAAGTGGGAAGTTTAGGAACAGCAAGGAATCAGCACTGAGGATTACTGTTGCATAAATGATTGTTTCTAGAAAAGGGATTTAAGGCTGATAGTATGTAATTTCTTAGTCTTTGCTGCTGTAATTTAAAATCTGTTTGTGACAGTCATTTTTTGATGCCATTGTAGGATATCAATATATTATCACATTCCTTACCATTCCTGTTGCATTGGTGTCATAGGAAATTAGTAAAACAAAACTCAGTATGAGACTTCACAGGGTAAAGAGTGTCATTCTTTATCATATCGAATATGGTATTTATCTTTAAAATCTCACATTCCTTGTACCCTTTCACACATTTCGTTAACTCATCCTCTCACTTGGGTACTTGCAGACACCAGGACATGTCCACATGTTGAGGTGGGACAGCCAGTGTCTTTTTTGTACTCCGTGAAGGATGGAACTAATGGTATCTGTCATTGTTTATTGTGCTTTGGCTTCCTGTTGGTGACAACAAACTACTTCATAGCTGGGTATTTTGTATCCTCTGGGAGTCAAGAGTTGTTTTTTGCTAGTCCTTTGCTTCAGATTCTAGCTTACTTCAGCTTCCATAAATCTTTGGTGAAGGCTAATGCTGCTTGGTTTTTTTCCTTATTTGGAATATCCACATCTTTAAAACTACAGTATGTTTTCCTGTTAGGCTCACAGGAAATGGAATGACATATGTGATGTGACATAACCCTGTTGGCACTCTCCTCTTTGAAGCACAGGCTGTTTTGCTGGTCAGGCATCTGTGCTGGAGTCTTATCAGAGTGAAGGCATTCTGGCCTTGACACAAACACTCCTCAGTTTTATTCCTGCAAGGAGTGCCCTTTGTTATCAATCAAAGCCATTTTCACTCTTGTTTAGCTGATTTATACCTGCACGTGTTCATCCCTGCTTGGTTCCTATCAATTTAGCATCTCCATTACATTACATTCTTTACAAGGTATGTTTGCTCACAGCAGTAAAAGATTCAATAGAAAAGTTCAGAATGGTGGGTCTAGAGAATAGATTCAGATGATCTCACTTGTAGAATCAGACCTGTTGATTTAGAGATGTGACTTCTGACTCTGATATACCACTGTCCTTGGAAAGGGTACAGAAATGATCATCTGGAAGGAGATGTAACAAGAAAGTGATTCCTGTGTTGAGCCAGGAGTACAGTACATCATGTATTTTGTATACATGGATTAGATACGAAAAAAGTAAAATATACAATTTTAAGACAGGATAGTAGGTGAAACTTCTACTTCAGCATCAAGTATTTATCATTAGAAAGTCTACTATAGGGCCAGGACAGAAGTTGGGCACCTCTTTTCATTTGTTTTGTGGTTTATGTATCTTGCGTGTCCCTCCTTGCAGCCTCTGAAGGTCATGTCACTTGGTTTGCTTCCCAAACCGATTAAATTGTATTCCCCACAAATATATTTTTAGCTTGTGTATTGAATTGGCTCCAGTCTTATCTTTCAGTTGAGATATCTCTCGTTGCTCTCAGGGTAGCTGCCTGGGTGCTGGCTGTGTACCTGGATAACCTGAGCATGGAGGCTGCAGGGAGCTGTGCCTGTGCTGGCTCTGATGGCTGGGGAGACAGGACCACACAGCTCAGTAATCCAACCCGCAGCCTGTTTTCAGATCCAACGTGTATTTCACATTTGTTCAAAAAACAATTCGGGCATTTTGAATTCCAGCAGTTGTATTCTGGCACAGACTGCTCAGATTTTCCAGCCTTCATGGTGAATAGATGTAGTGCTGCTCACAAAGTAATGGCCAAGCTGCATTTTGTGTTAAACCTCTCTGGTCCATTCCTTATATAAATATCCCTTGATGCAAACCTCATAATTGCTTCCCTTTCCAGCGTGTACTCAATGCTCTTATAATCTGTGTCTATTTTTTTCTCCCTGGTTGATTACTCAGCAGTTTCTTCCTTTCTGTCTTTCAACTTGTTTCAGCAAACCTGACCACGTCCTTAAAACTTACTTTAGGGGAAAAAAAAAGTGTAAACCACTAAACCCAGTTTTGTCAAACCACATTTTACTTGAAAGATGAAACTTGAACAGTTAAAGTAACTGCGAATTTGCTAAGCAAGTAGGTTGCCAAACTCCCTGTCTCTGCCTGGGCTCACTGTGTAGTTATAGCTAACATTAAAGAGAAAAACCTTTTCCACAATATCAATGCCTTCAGTTAAAGAGAGGCCTCAGTGTTTTGGGGGAAGGAGAGGAAGCATTTCTATAGTTTCTCACATACAAAAGAAGTATTTGTCACATACCTGTTGATAAAAGGGACATTACATTTTACATGCAGTTTTTTAAACAAAACTTTGTATATTTTATGCTTTTTCCAAAAGTCTGTATTCCAGTTACAGAGTGAGATTCTCAAAACCATTGTAAAAATTACTAGGTATGTTAAAAGATTTTTTTTTCATTATGCATGCTTTTTTCTCCATTATTGAAATTGTAAAGGCCCTTTGAATAGGAACACCTGCAAAGAGCGCCATAGCCTTTTCTTAAAATTAATTACTAAACATAAGACTTAGAGCAGCCAACAATGTGCAATTATTTCAGTATTTTTTAAATTATGAAGAGCATGTGCCAACATATTTCCAAAGCTATGTGTGTATAATACACAATCACAGGGTTTCATTCTCACCTTCTTCACCTTCGTCTTCTGTTCTTTTAAATAAACATGAAACAAAATTACCTTCTTCAGGAAGTTGGTTCTTTACCAGATAAATTCCAGTGCTGATTAAAGTCACCCAAGTTAAATTGGTTTGACACTGAATGTCTCTGTCCGTTTATAGGATTTTCTTCTGTTTATACTCCCTGATTTTGTGGGGCAGGAAGCTCTTCCCCAGGTCTTCCCTTGGTTTTAACCATGAAGCACTAAAAACGGTGAGGGGAAAAGCAGCTTTCTCATGGTTTCTTAGCAAAAGAGGATCCTCAGTTATTTTTCTGCCTTCCTTTTTCCCAGTGTAGCATTTGGGCTGCACTCCTCCTTCCTTCACACCCCTCACACTGTAAACTGTGGTGGAAATTTGTTGTCTTGGATGAAGTGCCCCAGCAGCACTGGGTCAGGCCAAAGGGGAAGCTGCTGGGGGAGCACTGCAGGTGGGATTCAGAGAACAGGACAAAAAGGATGTGTGGTCCGAGTTTCCTGCTGTGAGGTAGATTTATTTTAAGCAGTGTTTGTGCAAACCTGCCTGAGTACCAACAATGGTGCATGCAATTATGAAGCTGAGTATAATTTATCTAATAATTTACATGGTTAGGTAGGATGTTCTTGAAACAAACCTCCCTTGGAGTAGGTGTGCAGCCACCAGAGAAATTCAGACAACCATTTGAATGGTTTCTTTTTAATGGCAAGAAGATAGCCTTTCTGTATTCTGTCTTTTCATATGCCACAGAATTCATCTTGTTCACTTCTGAGAAATCATACCTGATCATACTCTGAGCATCCATTACACTGCCCCAGTCATTCTGTCACAGCTATCAGTCCTTTTTGCTAATGTTCCTAAATTTCAGATTCTGACAGGTTTCTTGGAAGGGAGTTAGCATCATCTGGGAGAAAAATGGCAATAGGAGTTTACTATAATACAAAACAAAACAAAACCAGAACAACAAAACAAAACACCAACCAGCCAAAAAAACCTCAAAACCCAACGTAAACCACACCAAATCCCTAAATATCCATGGAGATGTGTTTAATTTTCTACTGCAGTAAAAAACCTGAACATGCATTCTCAAGTTTGGAATGACAGTTTCAAACTCATGAAAGTGCTTGTATCGTTACATTAAGTTATAAAGACATTGGCTTTTCACATTCCTAAGTATCATTTCTATTATAATAAAACTAGATGGAAGTACTTTAAATAATGATTGAGGAGTGTATGGTTTTTTATTTTGTGATTAGGCTTACAAGTAGCCCTAGGCTGGTTTTGAGTTTGAAATCATCTGCAGCTTTTAATAGAGTAGTTTTTTACACACAAACAAAATCTGTTTGGTGTATTTGTTACATAAATGAAGAGGAGAAAAATGTTAAAAATGAAGTTTAAGTACAGAAATTAGCTGCATATATGTGACTGACAGTGTTGCCACCTTTTGCACTCTTTTGCTTTTAAGTCTAGTTCATTAATCACCACAGATTCTTCTTCTTTGGTTAATGAATATATTTTAGCTTTGTTTCCTAACAAAATGAGGTGCATATAATTCCACCTGCTCTCTTCCCATTTTCCTGTGTGTTGCATTAGAGACTTTCTTAATTACTGATCCATTCTGGCTAAAAACTGATGGAGATGGAGGTAGGGAAGTTGATGAAATTTCTGTGAGTTGTGAAAAATCCAGATAAAGTATATACATGCATGGTAGGGAAGGGACTTAAATTAGTGCCCAGCTGATAGAAAAGCTGCAGTGTGTTTTTCATGATTATTCCTTTCTGGAAGCTTGGCATGGAACCAGCAAGGGTTCTGCTTGTGGAGTCTTTTTCAGTGGGCACTTAAGGGGAATAGAAGAGGCTCTGGAGTCAAGGTATTGGAAAACATGGAAAGAGAGGTAAGGCTGTTGAAGTGCAGGGCAGAAGTAAATTGTTGCTTCCTGCTTCTTCCTCTGGAACTCTGCTTTTCCTGGTTAATTAATGGAGCTTGCCACAAGTGAACAGCCTCTAGATTTTAGCAAGAGTACAATAAAATAAGACTCTTCAGTTTTATGGTTCAAAAATAACTAGAAATTTTCTGGCAGCTGAGAAAACTAAAGAATGTGTAGTATGGTTTCTTTTTATAGAATTTTTGGCAGGCAGTACGTTCCCAGAATTTTCCTTAAGCTGGTTGTTGGTGAAGGCTGTGTCTCCTAACATACACATTTACACATCCACATGTGTTAACTCAGCAGGTGTTTGCAGGGCACTCATTTCAGATGTGGTTAAGCTGCTAGATTTTCGCTGCATCTTCTCAATGAAAATGATCAAATGTCACTAAAATAATTTTAATGATTGCATTTGCAGGATTAAAAATGAAAGTTGGCTTTCACATGTGCTTCTGAATGGGTGTCGTATGGTGTAAATGCTTAGTGTGGGAGTTCAGTTGAAAGTGATGCCCTTCAGGGATCCCAGGTGTATTCTGTGCAGTGTTGTTTCTCCAGGTGGAAACTGGCGGCTCCTTTGTAAATCCAAACTCCTTCAGACTATCCAATGTGTCTGTGTTGGTCTAGATGTAATCTGATTGCTTTCATACAGCATAAAGAATACCCAGGGAGTTTGGTACAACCAGTTACCGGAGCAGATTAATAATTGCCCTCTAAGTCATTTAAATTTAGGCTACTTTTTCAAGACTTAGATCTTTTAGAGTGAAAATATTTTTCACTCTAACATGATTTAAATTTGTGTGATTCACATCTGAAATTTAGTAACAGCACTGAACTCTACTAATAACACCAAAAACTATTTGAGCAAGTCATTGGTACCTTTTTTGGTGGTGTCACATTTTGCAATAGGGAACACTGGCATTAGCAAGCTGCAGGATGCAAGAACTTCCCATTTCACCACTTCCATATACCTGTGGAATTACCAGTTTCCACAGTCACTGTCACAGACTTTTTCTTCAAATCACAGCCTCGAAAAAGAAAGTTGCCTTATTGAGACCTTGTACAAATTTTGGTTTACTTGGTGTGGCTGAACACGTTCGGGATTAGATAAACTGCTTGTGATATTATCAGCTGTAAGTTGATAAATGGAGTCTTTTGACTCGCAACACAGCAGCAGCCTAAGCTAACACTTTCCTTTCCTTGTTGGAAGTAATGCTGTGTGCAGAAAAGTGCTTGAGAGCTGGCACGTGATGTTTGCTCTCTGTCGGGGCCCCATTTGGTGGCTGCCCAAAGCAGATCAGCAGTGGGGGCTCAGTGCTGATGAGCATCTCCTTGGCAACGGCAGCTGAGCCCCATGAGAGAGGGGTCACCCAGAGAGGTTCATAAATGGTTTGAAGTAGGTTCTGTGCAAGGAAGATGGTGTGGAAGTGGCACAAAGGGGGGAAGGTGGCATGCCAGGGATGCAGGGAGTGGTCTGGAAATTGTATCCAGCAGGCTGTTCATTTTGCAGTGTAGTTCAGTTGGTAAGAGATGCTGAGGTGAAATGTGTTTTAAAAATGAGCAGGTGACAGGGTTATCTGGTATTTCCAGAGTGAGGTCTGTATTGTATATAATAGTACAGCATTTAATTTCTCTGGAAGCTTTATGATGCACATTGTCCACTTCGTCTTCCCCCCAAAACCAAATACTGCAAGTAGGAACCTGTGCTGCCTTGGGCTGGGAGGATCAGACCAGCCTTGGTGTGAGGGTTGGGATGTACCAAGAAGAAAAGTTGTGCAGTAACTGAAAGTTGTCTTGGTCTCTTTCAAAAGTGATGTATTTCCTTTTTTAGTTAAGTGCTTTGAAGAGTTACAGCCCCTGTCTGTAGATTTGATCTGACCAGCTGAAAAAAAAAGCTCCAAAAGCAGATTTCTCTAAATTTGAGATGCACTTTTTAATTTAATAATTTATTTTCAGTCCTTTTGCTATGCTTGTGGATTATGGTGTTTGTTTATTTTTTAAAAGCAAGTAGTACTTGACATGGGAAGATAAACTTATCCAGTATTCAGTGGTGATTGCTGTATTGTCTTTTTATCCAAGACAAGCAGGTGTTTTAGACGTAAGAGGTACAGCAAACTTGGGAATTAGGACATCATTCACTAATTAATTGGAAGATTGAAGGGACAAAATCAAAGGACCCCTTGCCTAGAGCCTGAATAGTTACAGGTCATGTAATAGAGACTGAGCCCTTTGTAAAGGATTTACTGTACTTGAGGGGAATGGAAAGGAACTAGACAGAAAACAAGTGTGGTAGGTCTGTTTGCACTATAATGTGTCCAGATGTCAAAAACCAGATGAATTTTTGAGCTTCTGAGTATTGAAATGTTTGCATTCTCTCTTCATGCAGATTCAAGATCCAGCCCATATTATGGCTGGCAGTGGGTCCAGATCAGGACCAGCCAGTGGGTTG
Organism: Rhipidura dahli; assembly: GCA_013399225.1. NCBI lineage: Eukaryota > Metazoa > Chordata > Aves > Passeriformes > Rhipiduridae > Rhipidura > Rhipidura dahli. The sequence goes on along the minus strand of VXAC01006150.1, from coordinate 72,034 downwards.
TCCATGAAATCACAGCTTCAGATCACGGGTGAGTCTTCTGGAATTATCTGTCTTTCCTGGTTAGAAATGTAGCAGTGTTTTTTGGCAATTAAACCCGGTTTGCTGTGTTGCATTTCAGGAAGTTTTGAATTGTAAAAAGCCCAAGAAAGGTCAAAAATCATGTTAGGCCATCAGTACTTGGCAACTATTTTATTCTTGATTTTATCTAAAATGCATTTTGAAATGACACATTTTTTTGTAAAATGAAAAATGAAAGGAATAAGTCTTCTTGGGTGCTGTTAAGTAAGTTGTACAGGCAGTCCTGGAAATGTAATTGTGCATTTTGATGCTGCTTGCACTTACTGTAACTTGGCATGATATCAAATCTAACACTTTTTCCTGACACTGCTGTTGTTAAATTTGACTTAGTGCTTCTCCCTTGTTACATGTTTTTATGACCACCATTGCAATGGATTAAAAAAAAGATTAAAAATGTAATAAAAGTGTTGGTGAGAATATCATTGGAATTGAACACCTCTGGATTGTTTGGAAATGGATTTATATAACAGGCTTTGTTTTTTGTAGTGCCTCATCAACAGAGCAGCTTTTGAAACTTTATTACCTAGGTTTCCTCACTTGTTCTCTGAAAATTTAACTGAGGCACCAAACAGAATGGGTGAGCTGGGGGTGCGTGCAGGTCTCTGTTTAGAAGCATCAAGAGTAAATTTTGCCCCCACATCATGAAGACCTGTGGGCATATGCAGAAGCTTCAGAAAGGGGATACTGTGGGGATGAAAAGAATTGTCAAAAATAGATGGGAAAGCTTTAGGCTAGGAGGGAGGTTGGATCTCACTAAGCTACACAGGCTGTAGCTGTCCCTCTGAGGGATTTGTGTTTCCTCAGCAGGCTGTGCTCTGTAGAGAAATGTTGTTCCTACAGGTTGATATTGGAGAGAAATTGGAAGAGGTTTTCACACAAGTACCTCCTCCACGTAGGGATGGAGAGCAGAGCCAAGGACTGAAGTGGTGATTGCTGTCTAAGGTTATCCCTGTTAAAGGCCTGGGACTCACACAGTCAGTGAAGCTGAAGACATGCTTCAGTGTTTAGAATTGAGACTGCTGAGGTATTTGAATTTCAGGTCTGAATTTCTGTAGATGGTCAGCCATGATCTGCAGCAAACTGTTGCTGGTGTTACCTCCCACCTGCCCTACCCTCAGCGCCCCATTCTGCTGCCCTCACTAGTTTTAAATGAAATTTCAGGGTGTCTGGGTAAGAACAAACCTTGAAAGTCGGTACAAATCTGCTGATTTCTGCTGTTCCAAAGCAGGTCTTTGAGATAATGAGAAATGTTGAGGTGTAGCATAGAAGTACTGGAGACAGGAGGGGAAGGATGGGGAGATATTTGTGAAAATTAATGAGCTAATTTCTGTGAGATGTCTGTAATACACAGAGAAGGAGTTTTCCTTGGGAGCAGTTCAGAGCAGTTTATACTAAGCTACTTCTCTAAATCTCTGAAGGAGTATAGACTATAAAGGGAATCTGGGGAGATTAGCCAGATGGGCCTGAATTAGTCATCTCTTTTTTAAGGATATAGTGGGGCTGTAGTGGGTGACAAACACACAGAAGAGCAAGTTGTTCTTTGTTAGAACAGTGAATTTGGGGGCCAACTGGAAATGGTAATATCTTTGTCTTCAGTACTTTCCAAGAACAGCCAGGACTCAAACACTGGGGTAGACATAGATCTTAAAGGAGGCAGCATAACAGTGGTGATGTTTGGAAACATGGGAATGCTGCAGTCAGTATTGCTGAATGCTTAAAAAAAACCCCAATCAACACCCAGCATACCCTCTCCCCACCAGAATTAAAGCTCTAGAGCTGCAAGTCCTGTCAAGATCTGTTGTTGCTGGAACAGGAGGTAGTTACTGGAACTCAGGGTTTGGATTCAGCTTTACTGTAAGTTTGCTTAGCTACAGAAAACTTTACACAAAATTAATTTTCTCAGTGATGTTCTGGTCCTGAGAAGTTGTGGCAGTTTGCCATGGTGCTTTGAGAGGCAGATCATGTTTTGAGCTTTTTAACAAGCAATGTAATAAACTCCAGGAATTCTCTGGGCTGGTGATAGACAGGAGAAGGTTTTAGAGGATATTTTCTGCTTTCAACACCTAAGCACTTCTGTGGATCTTGTACTGATTATGATTAATTAGAGTGTCTGATGTTGCCAAAGTATTGTTGCACGTTTTAGACATTTGTGTGAGCTATGGCATTGTGTAAATGAGCTGGAGTGCAAGATGGTTTTCATCCATCTAATGTGTTTTTTTTTTCTTGAGTGTTACTGTCAGGCATCAATGACCTGGCACTTGAATACTGAAGGACACAACTGAAAAATACTGTTTGCGATTGAAATCTTCCTTAGTAAATTACTGTTTATTTCTCTTTCTTAACAGTTATTTCAGCAAAACTAAAAGAAAAGAATAAATGGTTTGGACCTAGCCCTTATGTGGAAGTCTCAGTAGACGGACAGTCAAAGAAGACAGAAAAATGCAACAATACAAATAGTCCAAAGTGGAAACAGCATCTTACAGTGTAGGTTTGGTTTTATTTTTCAATACATTTGAACTAAATTAGTGCATTGGCAGTGGGCTTGAAGGTTGTGTTTTTATTTTAAGCAAGGAGTGGAATGTTGCATGAGATGGTAACATTTGTATAATTTTTGGAATAAATATATTACAGTCCAAAATAGATATTTACAAACTATTAGACTGCTTGTGCTTATATTTTGTATTAATGTGTGTGGCATATCAAAGGAGCTCTAATTCTGTGAGTAGTAATGACAGTAAGGTAATTTCATATTAAAACTGATGGTCCCATGCACATTTTTGTTGTCATATTTAAAGTTACAGTTTTCAGAAGTTCTTTGGCTGAAGAGTGTAGCTGTTCTTTGTGTCCCATTGTGGTGGAGCATGCCATAACACAGGTAGTTGGCTCTGTCTTGTGCTCCTCTGAATTCAAGCACAAATCCAAAATGCCCAATTAATTTGTGCAACTTGTTAGTACAAAACTACCATCAGATGAATACAGCTGTTGATGTTTGCTTGGCCCAGTATTTGTGGTGTGAAATGATAGGAAGTGTGAAGTATGAATAAGAAAAGATACACAAGTTCTATAAAATTTAGTTTTCTCCTAATGTCCCATGGAACTCTGGGATAAAGGTCAGTCTGTGCTTGCACACTGTACAGGGACTTTTCACAAGGGCATGTCAGATGGGATATTAGGAAGAAATTCTTCCTTGTGAGGGTGGGCAGGCCCTGGCACAGGGTGCCCAGAGAAGCTGTGCCTGCCCCTGGATCCCTGGAAGTGTCCAGGGCCAGGCTGGATGAGGCTGGGAGCAACTTGGGGTAGTGGAAAGTGGGGTGGAATGAGTTGGGCTTTAAGGTCCCTTCAGTGCAAACCATTCAGTGATTCTGTGGTTTGCTTGTACTTAAATTGTAGATTATTCTTTCTGAAGCACCTGGAACGTTGCCTGATGAAAACCTTTTTTGTATCTGTAATTTAGGTTATTACAAAGTTTTGCTACTACTATTTACTACCTCACTTTGCACTGAGTTATATTAAGAAAAGGGAAATCTTGCATTTTATACGCATAAAAGCCTTGAAGAGCAGAATTTTCTTCCACCTTTTAAAGCTTGCCTTTTTCTCTTTCCTTTTTTAATGGGAATGTTTGTGGCTTGTGTGTGCAAGTCCACACAATAACACATGGGCCATTTTTGCCTCTGTTGACTAAGAGCTTCCATGTATATCAACTTCATGGAAGGTTACACTAAAGCTACATGGAGCTTAGTGAAGTGAATTGGTTTTCAGGAAATATTTGGCACAGCTGCCTATATTCAGATTCAGGATAAAAAGGGAAAATGTAATGACTTCTGCAGATGAGGGTATGGACCCTCCTGGGGTTCCTCTCCTTGGAGAGAGTTTGTTAGATGGATCTTCTGAAGAGATTGCTGACTGTGAAAGCCTGGACTTATCAACCATATACACCTGAAATTATCCACTGAGAAAATAAGCAGTCATTTGTACCCATTTCTCACCATGAAAATAATTTAAAGCTGTATAAATGTTAGAATGTTCCTTACAGAAGAAGAATATCAGTATTAAAAACTACTTTGAAGTTGCTGTTATGGAACTTACTGTGTATTACTATGGAGTTGCTGGTAGCTTTTCTGTATTTCCCTAAAAACAGTAATAATAAAAAATGCACTGTCTATGAACAGTCTTGCAGCAGTCTTGAGTAACATGACATACACAAGTAACCTGAGAATGTGGTAATTGGAAATGGTTTGATGTTACCACCATTATTTCTTTGTTTTAAATAATTTCAAGTGACACTGGAAGCAGATGGCTCAGTTCATCCCCTTCCCCACCAATAAATGCCTTTAACAGTGCTCAACTTTTTCTTTTCAGAATTGTCACTCCTGTAAGTAAATTAAACTTCCGAGTCTGGAGCCATCAAACATTAAAGTCTGATGTCCTTCTGGGAAGTGCTGCTCTGGATATTCATGAGACTTTGAAATCCAACAGTATGAAATGTAAGTCTGAGTCGGAGGGTACCTCGGAATGCCACGGAGTTCCTCAGGAATGTTAGTGGACATGAATGCTGTGTGCACCTCTGGAAATGGCCCCTAAGGGTTCCTTTTGGTGCTACAGGTTGCTTTTATGAGCTTCCTTCTACTTTTTCAGAGTAATCTTTTGTGGTTATACACAGGCTGCCTTGGTGTTCCTGAAAACAAGATTTTTTCCTTTTCTAGTGTGTGCTAGAGTGAGTGAAAGACTAATTAAAGGAAAGAGTTTCCTTTTACATAGCTTAAAAATTAAAACTATGGTTGGGATTCTGGTGCTAGACAGTAAAAATATATATAAAGTTATTTTTGTTCTAAATAGTGCCACAGGGATATGTTGTATTATTTCATTCATCTTAGAACTAGTTAAGCTTTGGGCAGTATGTGCATCCTGGGAAGCTTGAAGGAGAAATACAGAATTCTGCAGACCCATCACAGCACTCATGGGGCTGCAGCACAGAGCTCTGTGCTGTCCTGCTTTTGTTCTGTACTTTAGAGAAGTGTTGGCTTCCCAACTGTCACACACGGGTGTTGCAGGTGGAGAATGTTGCCAGCAATGAGAGCTGCTCTCCTGGCAGGGCCTGTCCTGCTGAATCTGGGTGAAAATCCTCTTGGGTTTTTCTGACACTAGGCACTTGTTGGAAATCACTGGGGTTTGTTTCAAACCTTTTCAGCAAGAATGTTTATTTACAGTTCTGTTTCACTGAAAACCCTGAATATACCATTGGTCTAGAGATATGATGGAAAATGTTCACATTCTCTGGCTGCATCTGAATATCATTAGGAAAATGTGAAGCTTTTTAGTCAGAAGACAGAAATTATATCTGCTCTTAATCAAGAATAAAGTGACTTACACTTCCTAACTCTATATTGAGGACAGGTACATTAATTGCTGCAGAAATGTGAGACTCAGTCTCTGCTGTAATGCTAATCCTTTCTAGGCAGCAACAAGATTATGCTCCAGTTTTGCCCTTTTTGTAGAAACAGTAACTTTCTAATGATATGTGAAAACACTCAGTTTTACCACACAAAAAATAATGGAGAGGCAGAGCTGTAGTTCTGAGGGGTATTTGGAGTTTTTTCTTCCCCTTGATCACTGAGATCTGCAATTCTTGAATCAAAGGCCTTTTTTTCTCATGCAGTAAGATAAACTCCCTTTGTTCTGTGCTCTTTCCCAGTGGAGCAGGTAGTGGTGACGCTGCACCTCGTGGGTGACAGGGAGCCAGCAGAAGTGGTGGGAGATCTGTCAGTCTGTCTGGATGGGATGCAGGTCGACCCCGAGCTCCTGACCAATGGGGAAGCCTCAAGTACAAGAAGTAAGTAACTTTCAGTCCAAATCTACATATATCTGCTCTGCAAAGCCTTTTTTGGGGAAGCCTCAGCACAATCTTTAAATAATCCAAATAACAGCAGTTTCTGTAACTTTCTGTTTCTAGAGATCAGAAATCTCATGCATTTTTATTTGAGGTGGAGTTATAGTTCACAGGGCAGACCTTCAGCAGACCTTATTGTTACAAAAATGAGATCAGCATCTTTATTTCCTGGACTTTGCAGACTTTTACCTAGAGATCCCAAACATTAATGAATGCCTCTAGCTTCCCTGAATTTTAATAATATCATAAACAGAAAAAAATATAAAGTTGGTTTGATTTCATCATCATCCTAGTAATAAGTATTCTGCTTACTAAGAGACATGAATTTATATTAATTTTTCTTAAAATAGCTCATTTAAATAAATGTATTCATAGGTTTAGTTCCCTGTGGAGAGCTGCAGAGAGGGATTCACTTTCTGTGTAGTTGGTGTGTACAGTTTTTTAAACTGGAAACTTGAATACATGTAAAATATCTAATTACACTAAAATAAAAAGGTGGTTTTAATTCCCTCAGAGCAGAATAGGCAGTGGAGCATTTCTGACATACTGTACATTGAGAAGTAGAGCTAGGTAAGAGCTGCTTTGCTACAAAGCAGCAGGAGAGAGCATGAGCTGGTCTGATGTAGTGACCAGCTGGGCACTTAATAGGCCAAATTTTAGGCTTCTGGGTTGTGGGGGGGTTTTGAAGTCCTAGAGGAAGTTGCTTTGAAATTTCATCTCAGCATCATAGAAAACCTGAATTAATACACAAATTCTGTAACCATTATTTCTTAGAGCTTTTAGTCCATTTTCTTTCCATTTTATTAAAAGGATCAATCGTACAGACTGATTGTGTGGAATTTTATTTGCAAGTAAAAGCTGGGATTTTGTGGGACTTAGAGAGCAGGGCTGAGGTGTAGGGATAGAAGTATCAAGTGAAAGTACCAAATTTGCCTCTGATGCAATACTTGATTTTCATCTGTGCTTTCTTCAATTTCCCGAAGCTCACCTACTAGGAAAAAGGTGGAAAAAGTCATGCAGGTAGTAGAATTGAGTGCTATTTACAGGGTTGGGCTCAGCATGGCAAGCCTGAAGTTCAGCAGAAGGTTCCCAGATAATCAGGGGACTGGAACACCTAAGGAAGGAGTGAAATGTTAAAGTAGTCCAGCACATTGTACAGACTAAAGGCACTTCAGATGATTACATTGTTTATGCAGTTGCTTTTAAGTTTTCTGGTGCTGGGATTAAATTCCTTCCATGCACAGTCCACTAACAGCACATTAATCCTAAGCCTTTCTGTGGCTACATCCTTGTCTTTGGCCTAGATCTGTCCACAGTTCCCATCAGAACTGAGAACTGATTTCTTTATTAATGACATTTGTTTAACTCTATGGAAATTAAATATTGGTGCTAGCTACATAAATGAGCAGTTCTGTGCTGGATATCCAAGGTTTGCAAATGCTGGCACAAAAGGCAAGTATTTCCAAGCTGGCTGAATAAGTAGTTGCAAAACATTTTAAAATCTAGGCTGAGCTGCTATAATGCTTTTGGAGTGCGGCCAGATTTTGTACCTGCTTCTGTGCCTTTATGTTAAATAATTTACTGAGAAGGGGAAGGGTCTGGGCTAGTATGCCCCAGAAAAAACCCCCAGCCAACCAGAGAGGAGATTTTAGTGAAGTTTTTACCCTTTCTGCTCTGCCTGCCATCACTGAAAGGGAGAGAATATGAAAAGCCAGCTCCATCCAAAAGAATAAACACTGCTTTATACTGCTAGAAAGACAGTGTTACTAAACTCTGTGTGTGTGTTTGGGAATGTTCATACAACCAAATGCGAGCCTGTTATATCTTCCATAAAGTGGAAGCATTACAGTGGCAGTGGTTAAAAAAAAATTGTATTTGCACACACAAATAGAGACATGCAAAGCGTGTACAGCTTTGAAACGCAGTCGATAAGCAGCACATAGTATCTCACCTCCACACTTGAAAGAAGTGTGAGCATTAAAGGCTGCTGCTTTACTTGGAAATGATTCAGAGTGTTGCTTATACTTCTGTTGTCTTTTTTCCCCTGGTATTTAAGGTCCTACACAGAATGAGAGCTCCAGAGTAAGGAGTGACACACGGTAAGACTTTTTTCCTCTTTTTTTTTTTTTTTTTTTATTCTGCCTTTTAGTAATTGCTGTTTTGGAAGAGGAATTGTTTGTTTTGTAAAGAAGACAATGAAAAATTTATGAATATGCCCTGCAGCAGGATCTGTTAAGATCTGAGCATGCCCTAAACGAAAATACTGAACTGTTGCTCAGCTCCATTGTCTGGCCTCAGTTTTGCCTGCAAACCTGATTGATCTTTTTGTTTATTCCCTTTGTGTTCCTCATCCTTCTCCCAGTGATTACCCGAAGTAAAATTTATATTTTAAAAACCCCAAACAAATGGCAGTGGTTATTTTTATACTGGTTAGCTTTACAGCATGGAGGTATCAAAATTATGTTTAGCGTTGTTAAGAAGATCCCAAAAGCTGTCTGGCTCTTACAGTGCGTTAAGGCTGATACCGGATTATGAACCTTGCTGCCTGGTAGGATAAGAGTGTGCTCAGCACCATGTTACTTTAATTAGTTCCCAGTATTAAGAGTATTTTAGGGATCTGTACAGGGCACAACACTCTGCATGACATCTGGAGTAGCCAAGCTAAATTTCACTATTTTTAAATAGTTTGTATTCTTGGCTATGTTGCCTGAAGTCTTCCATGAAAGTTTGGTTTTGTTCTGCTTCCTTTTTGTGTTTGAAAGAATGTTTAGATGCCTGGGTGTTCAGAATACCTGAGTGTGTATTAGGATAATAACAACAATAATAATAATGATTTGGTTTTGGTATCAACCAGGGGGCTTTGGTTGTCATTGTGAGGATCATGTAAATGATCAGGAAAGTGACTTTCTACAAGGGCGTGTAGTGAAAGGTCAAGGGAGAATGTCTGAAACACTGGGCCTAAACCCCCTACAGACTCGAGGTCACTAATGATTTGGACCCACTTTCAGAGTCATTTACTTTGGGGTTGGTATAGTATGAATTATGTGCAGAGAGCCAGCGTGCGTTTGACAATGATATTGAAGTTAAATGAACATGATTTTACTTGGTCCTTTATGACTTATGATTTACTTAGCCTTACCTGCTGGCTTTTTGTACATTTAAAGAATGTAATTTTAGAGGTACTGGGTTGAAACTGTGACCTCTTTTATTTCTGATGGCTTATGTGCTTGACCTGTAAATCCACTAGAATTTTAGTTGACAACCTTTTTATTTTGCCCAACGTATTCTGAAAATAAAATGCTTTAGAATAAAGACTTAGATACCTCTAACTCTACTTAATACAAATACTACAAATATATCAGAATAATACTCTGCTAGGTGTAAGTGAACAGCACAGCATGGGTACTGCTGTGTATTTCTTAAGTCTTGTAAGGTTGAGCAGTTTATATTCATAGCTATTGGCCAAAACTTTAATGCTTAGTCCTAAATTCTCCAGCCTGTTTCAGAATTGAGTTTAGAGGGAAAAATTATGTCTGCATAAGTAAGATTTCTAAAACTTTGTAGCATTTTGTGCGTTCTGAGCATATGCCAGTCCTGGGGAGTAAAGGCACGCAGGCTGTTCTCAGGCCTTAGTCAGCTTCTCATCTTGTTAGGGACAAGTGGGACTCATGGGCAGAAGTAGCTGATCAGCAAAATCCAGAGCCTGGGCAAGGGTATTGAACTGGGTAATGAAAGAGGAGATTTTGGTGAGAGATATTACATACATCTATTTCACTACCTTTCCATCAGTTGAGGTTTCAAGTACCTCAGGAGATAACTCTGAGAATGTTTTTACAGATGTAAAGATGCTTGGAATTATTGTGAGTGTTAAGAATCTCACCTAGTTGTAACTATTGCATTCTAGTGTCCTTCATGTGTTTTTTCAACCCCCCTGAAAGTATCCCAGGCCAGGCAGGATGGGGCTTGGAGCAACCTGGTCTAGTGGAAGGGGGCTGCAACAAGATGAGCTTTAAGGCCTGTCCCAACCCAAGCTCTTCCATGACTCTGTGATTTGCAAAGTTTCGTGTCACCCATGCCCTACTCGAACAGTTCTGTGTCTTTTCCTGCAAAAGGACTAACTCAAATGGCCTTGAAAACTGTGAGGATGCTGCTTCCAGTGAAAACAAGACTGTTAATGGCAGCGACTCTCCGTTACTCACAAATGGAAACTGCAAACCTGCCAGACCTCCCAGGCCTGCCAGGCCTCCGCCCCCCACTCCCCGCAGACCCCCGTCGGTGGCCGGTACGTCCATGGGGCTGGGCACTCCTTGAGGGAATGTAACTGTTTCTGCTCCTGGTGTTTAACTGCACTTTTTGATGGTAAATTCTTTGGGAGGTCATTTCTGAAGGAGTATTTTTTAACTTGCATTCGGCACATGTTGTTTAGTCATTGTCCCTGTTACTGGAAATGTCTTGTTTCCATGTCTGCTCAGGGGTGGTGGCAGTCAGTGATAGTGCTACAGAGAGTGGAGCTGGGACCAGAAGAACACAAGTGAATGCTGCTGCTGCACTAAGGCACCCACTGAGGGTGACATGACATCCATTGAAAGACTCACAGGACTGTCTCAAGTTGATAATACTGGGTTCTGAGATACGAGTCACTGGTTTCTACAATTCCAGTTAGATTCTGTGAAGTTGCAGCACTTAAAACATTTAGTACTCTTCTCTGCTGAAATGGATAGATTTTTTTTTTGATCTAGTTATTTAAAAACTACCTGAAGGCCACTGATTTTGAAAAGTTACTGGATGTTTTTTTGGGTAATTCCTTTACCCCCATACAGTGCAATGTTTCAGTAGTCTCATTGTTACAATTGATAAATGCTGGGTGTGGATGGGCCCTGCAATACAGTAATTACTTTAAAAGATTAATCCAGTGCAGTTAGTTAATAGGACTTGACTTGTGTTCAACTTCTAGCCCCACCCACCAAATGACATTAAGATAAACCTGAAAACATTTAAAGAATGCCTGTGTTCCCCTCTCATTGTGATTGTTACTTTCCATGCAACATCAAATCTCCTCTTGAAAATTTTGTGCTTATCCTCACTTAAATTTTTATTCCAAATAATAAATGGAAAATAATTCATTGACTAGTACAAGGAAGTAGTTTTTTATCATTGTTTAATCTTTACAGAATGCAGACAAGGTAAATATTTATCAGAAATATCAAAATTGTGCTGTTGATGGCAGTCCTTGGATTAAAGCATTTTTACAGTGGGACAAAATTGCTGTTTAGTTTTTGTTTGAACAACAGAATGTAGCTGTGGAAACAGCAGTTCTTGCAGGTTTGTTTTTGTAATGTGTAACTTCTACAATAGATTGGTGATAAATACCAGTTAAAGGCTCTTTCTCTTTTCTCTCTGACATCATAGCAAGTGCAAATGGTCCTTCATCCACATCCACAGAAAGCGATGGGGCCAGTGCAGGATCACTGGCAGGTACAGCCTCAAATACACCTTCAGAGCAGAGCCCTGAGGGGGCAACAGCCGCAACCACAGCTCCTGCCACTCCTGCACTCACCACTCCTCCAGTGTCGAGACAAGTCCAGCCAGTAAATCCTCCACCTCAGGCCCTTACTACAGTCAGCCAAGGTCCTCTTCCACCTGGGTATGGGTTTAATGACTTCTTTATCCCTATGTGTGCTGACTTTTCTGGTTTTACTTTATTTTACTTACAGTAGGTGTAACAAACCATTAATAACATCTGCCTTTTGCTGCCTGACAAAAATCCCCCAATAAGAATTTGGGAGGGTTTTATAAATTTTTTGCATGGTCAGTCTTCAAGCATTCAAGGAAAGAATTACTTTTGTTACTTAACATATATTCCCATGTTGTCTTCAAGTTAGAATAAAATCGGGTAGGAAAATATTGGTACGGGTAAGCAGAAGAAAAGCTGCTGTTGCAGTTCGTAATCCACGGTGTGTTTTGAAGATTTGGATTTCGTGCTGCAGCTCCTGGGAGTAGCATGGGCATGCTGCTGTGCTTTGGGTACATGTAGAATTTGTGAGATAGCTGGCCTGTTGCCTCAAAGCTCTCAGTTTAAAAAAAAACAACAGTGAAAAAGTTTCTGGACTCTCTGAGTGAGGGAAAACAAAAATTTCCCAATGTGAATGGTGTAATTGGTGAAATACCTGGCTTAATTTGCAGGTAGTTGAACCAAAAGGTAGGAGAGGTCTGAATTACCTCACAGGATAATGGAAATAAAATATGGTCTTGAAAACACCAGTTGCTGCTTTATCATTTTGATTTCAACAGAAATGGCAAATAGCATCTTCTTCCCCTGTGATGCAAATACAGGGGTAAGTCCTTATCCCAAATGCTGCATATGCAGAAAATGTGAGCAATGCCCTTATGGTGATCTCTGCATGGACTTGATCTCTGAAAAATGTACATGTATTAATTTAATGCTACTCTGAAAGGGAATTATGATCTGTAGTTGGTTCTGTTCATCAGGTTATTGATATACTTGATATTGAATACAAAATTTGGCTACAATTGTACACATAAGCATGAATTTGAGCTTCAGTTTCCCAGAAAGGTGGTCATGTACAATGTTTTTTTTTAAATTTTAGCTGACGTAGAATCACTGTTGATAGGAATGGTACTACTGTGTGTTGCACACGGTTCTGGTGCATCTCATGAGCCAAGGGTTAATTTTAAGCATTTTGTTTAGAAATAAGCATTTTATGAAAACAAATGTTTCTGATCTTTATGCTGTAGATGAATGGTTGGAGTAGTTTGATCTGCAGGAAGATTAAACTCTTTGATCTATTTTCAGTTGGGAGCAAAGAGTAGACCAGCATGGTAGAGTGTACTATGTGGATCATGTTGAAAAGAGAACAACGTGGGATCGGCCAGAGCCTCTTCCTCCAAGGTGAGCCAGGATCAGCCATACAATCATCTCAGATGTCTGGATTTTTCAGGAGTTAATTGCCTGACAGTTTGCTAAAGCTGGAAAGGATATTTGTAAATAGAAATGTGAACCCAGTGCAGATAGTTGCTCCAGGTTGTCTCTAAGGATTACATATGGAAAAGAGTTGAATTGTCAAAAGTAACCAAATCCCAATTTCCTGTCAAAGATGAAGCAAGTGCATCTTTACTGACAGAGAAACAGATTTCAGTGAAAGACAGTAGACACCCCCACGAGAAAAAGAGAACCAAAACCACAGAAAAGTATTTTGGGACTGAGGTAACAATCAACTTGAGCAGGAATCTTCTTGGTTACCTCTTATCCCGAGGTTACTGTTTGCAGGCCTTTGATCTTGTCTCAGGCTTCCCAGCTGCCAATTTACTGTGCTCATAGAAACCAGCTTTGGTTATTAAACTTCAGCTCTTGGCATCAGAACAGCCGGTGATGTTCATTCACAGCTGTTCTATGTTTCTTGTATTTTAACAATATAAGAAAAATACAGGAGTCGTTCTGCTGTGCTTTTTCATCTTTAAATGGTTCACACACTAGAAAGAATTACAGAGTGAAAATATGAGATAGTAAAGAATATTAAAGAACAAAAATTGGCAGACAATCTCATAAATGGAGCCCACCTGTCATCTTTAAAGTTATTTTGAACTCTTTGGGCAGATCAACTTGTATATTGCTTAAGCTTACTTAAAGAGGAATGTTTTCTTTCAAGTTTTGTAAGTAGTACTGATCACATATGAAGTGAAAATTAGAAGAAGAACCCAGAAGAAAATCAAACCAAAACAAATCACCAAAGCCAATGCCCAAACCTTCCTTTTCTGCCAAATCAGTGTGAGGCAGTCTTGCATTGAATAGCTTAAAATGTCAGGGGGGTTTCTGAGTTTTAGGAGAAACCAGCAGATTTGTGCTTCAGGCTGGGTGTGATAAATGCAGTGATGCCAGCACAGTATGGACAGTGGTTTAGGCAGCTCTTAAGAACTATTTCAAAAAACCCTAAAAATACGGTAAATGGAACGAGTCTGACTTTGTATAGTGTGCAACAAATAAAAGTGATTCTCCTAAAACAATACTAGCTTTGCATAATTTTAGCAGAGGGCGCGAGGAGATGAAACCGCGGACGAGCCCAGGCTTTCTGTTCCCTTCCACCACACTGCCCCCCAAGCACCTCTGAGCCCTTAAATTGCCTGCTGTTGACAGCTGTGGCTTGTCTTCTTTCCCAAAGCTGGGAGCGCCGAGTTGACAACATGGGGAGGATTTATTACGTTGACCACTTCACCAGAACGACGACGTGGCAGAGGCCAACGCTGGAGTCCGTCCGGAATTACGAGCAGTGGCAGCTCCAGCGCAGCCAGCTCCAAGGAGCCATGCAGCAGTTCAACCAGAGATTTATATATGGAGTGAGGAATTCCTGGGTGACTGGGAGGGTTGAGGGGGTTTTGGTGTCTGGGCATGCTTGTGGGTGACCTTTCCTATAAAGTCACCAGCCTCTGTTATGGTTTATGATAATCTATCTCTGTGTGTAGCATGGCAGGGAGGGCTCATTGCAACATTAGTTCGTGTCCTTGCAGCACATGGGGGTTTTTTATCTGTCACCTCAGTCTATCTTGGATAAAATTTATGTACAGTATTGATAAAGCCTTTGGTTCAAAACAAACTACAGCTTACTAATAAGCTGGTTTATTTGTATTGTATCTTGTGTTACCCTGGCCAAACACCTGGGAGGGGTAAGCAAGCTCACCTCATCCATTTCTGCTCTGGGTACAATGAATTATGTGCAATGAATGTTAGGAGAGCAGGGAAATTGAAAATAATCCTTCCAGCACTTTAAATCCTTTGCCTCTGATGAATAGCAGACATTAGATCACTCCAGCTCATGCTACTTGTGCTCATCAAGAATGGTATAGGTTCTGATTTGCTGTATGTATGAGAATAGAATGGAGCCCATAAGTGGTGGTAGGGAGAACTGGACTGAGTGCAGGAATGAAGTGGTTTGCTTTCTGATTGTTTTGGGTGCTACTGGGCTAATTTCCTCCTGCGTAGGCAGGGGCACTAAACAAAGAATTATTTCTTGGCACTGTAGTTAATTAAGCATGCCAAGGTCAGTAAAACAGGCCTTCTCTGTGAAGAAAAAGAAATAGTTGGCATCTTTGCTTAGGTGTAACGTTAACAAAAATGCACTTACTTCAGTAACCCAGGATGGCTATGGTAGAACATCTGGATAGCAAATGACTAGTCATTAATGCCTCATTTGTTTGTGTAACTTGCAGAACCAGGATTTTTCATCCACACAGAACAAAGAGTTTGATCCTCTTGGCCCTCTGCCACATGGATGGGGTAAGACTAACTTGAATGTGTTTTGTAATGCAATGTAATTAAACATTAAAGCATACTTCTGCTAAATTATTTGTCAGCTGTTCTAGGCTAGTTTTTAAAAATTAAAATCTGGATTAAAAATATTTTTAAATTAGATCTAATCAAATGTGCTATTAAAACTGAATCCTGGCTAGGATATGCCATTTCAAAGTGGTTTAAAAACTATAAAGTGTTCGGGTTTACTCCACTGGTAACAAGTGTAAATAGCTGCTTTAACACTGTCATCCTTTTGAGAGTTTTTTATTCCCCCCTACCATCCTGTTCCTTCTAAATCAGCCTCCAAATCCTCTCTAAATCAAACTGCCAAATTCTGTCTCCAAGACAACTCTTGAACAATTTTGTTGGTCTGAAAATGTTTTTTATAGTGACAACTAAGCACTTTTTGACTTGGCCCTCTCCCTGGAATAAATTTGTTCTTGTACTTTACAGGGTTGAGAATTTACAATTAATACAAATTTTGTCGGAGTGTAATAAATAGAAGTGTAAAACTGCTTTCTGGTGTGACTGGCAAGCAGATACAAAAATTCAAGTTTTATGATACGTAGGCAAAGCTCTCAGAATTGTGGAATTTGGAGCAAGTAATTACTTGGCGGAGTTGGACCTGGGTATTTGGGCTCATCTGCTTTTCAAACAGCTATTGGATTTTTTGCATCATGGTATTGGTGCAACTTCGTGCCATAAAACTGTTGTTCCCCACACTTGTGCTTAAGTACATCACATACATAGCATTTCAAAGAAAAGTCTTTAGGCTGGCATTGTCCAGGAAATGGCAAACTGAGTCTCCACATCGTGTGGAATTCTGCTGTCAGGCTCATAGGCAAATGCCTACTTACCGACTTCTCTTGGAAACTGAAGCTTTTGACCTGTGGTAGTCAGAATTTGGCCCCTTTATGTAATTTGTTTCTCTTGTAAGACTAAATAAAATGGTACAGAAGAGCCAAGCCAGGGCATTTCTCATAAGCTTTGTTAGGTCATTGCATGCCCATGCTTCATCTGAGAGAAAATACAAATGTGTTATCTTGGAAAATTCATTGGCCTTTTTTTTTATTCCCTGCTATAATTTGAGCATTTAACCCCTGGTATTTTCTTGATATTTCTGTGTACATCTGTTCTCTCCTCTGTGTTTGCTCTCTGTGTTGCTTGTCAGGCATATCACAATATTTGACACAGTTGAAATTTCCTATGGACAAAATAGCTCACAGTTCTCCCTTTTTCCAATTAATATTTCCTACAGTTGAAAAATAAATGACATCATAAGGAATAATGTCAATGAAAGGTGAAAATATGTTGGGTCAGAGGAGGTACAGAGAAACCTGAGGACAGGAGAGGCTGTGCCAGGGTCTGGTGATTGATATTATTTATTTAATGTACTCTCAGCAATACATTAAAGGGGGAATTGAATTTTTTCTCCTTTTACATCTTTTCAGAAAAGAGAACTGACAGCAATGGCAGAGTGTATTTTGTCAATCACAACACACGAATCACTCAGTGGGAAGACCCCAGGAGTCAGGGGTAAGAAATCAGTTGCAGCTTCATGTATGATGAAGATGTAAATGAAACGAAAATGTAGCCAAGTAGTGAGAATAGAGTGAGCCAGGAGTTGCTGCACACAGGTGAGGCATGGATTGTGCTATGCAAACATCAGAGAGCTCCATAAAAAATTAAGACATTGGCCAAAATGGAAACTGTCACAGTATTACTTTGTCATATACTACAATAACCAGGAATAAGTAATTAAGCAACCAGTGAGCAATAAGCTCATTCCCCAGGACAGCTTCTGCTTTTCATACGTAATCAATTACAGTTGTCTAAACATCTGTGTCATTGGAGGAAGGAGAGATTTCTTTTGTATGATGATGGGATGGTGCATAAAGTCTTGAATAAGACTTTGGTTGTTTCCTAGACAGTCATAGAATCACAGAATGGTTTGGGTTGGAAGGGACCTTAAAGCCCATCTCGTTCCACCCTCCTGCCATGGGCAGGGACACCTTCCACTATGCCTGGTTGCTCCAAGCCCCATCCAACCTGGCCTTGGGGACACTTCCAGGGATAGGTAGGAGACAGAAAGAGGACAGACCCAAAAAACTGTAGCACCTTTCCTCACACCTTTTACAAAAAGGAGGAATAAAGGAGACAGAGAAGTTGAGGCACTACTAGAAACACTGGAGCTCTGTTTAGTTTGGGCTCTGTCACTGCAAGTCTTTGAGATAAGGAATGGAGGCAGGAAGTTGAGGGTGAAGGGTGTTCAGTCCCAACTGCTGTTTGAGCTGAAAATCTGTTTGGTGAAGCAACTTCACCTGTCCTCCATGGAGAAGGAGGGGGAAGGGGAACAGCCAAGGCTGTGTGAGGGGGCTGACAGCTGTAGCCATTCACCTCTGCAGCAGCCAGCTGTGGAGAACAGCTTCTCTTGGAGCAGCAGCCCAACAGCAGAATGTTTGGGCTGCACACTCAGGACAGGGCATTTATGGAGGGAAGTCACTGGGGAGCACTTCACAGTGATACTGCTCAGGTCTTCCAAATATATTGAGGTCTACTCTTGTGCATAGCAAAACTGTGTTGGAAGTTGTAAAAAAATTATACATAATCAGTATTTGCATTTTCTTTTATTTTTGTCATTCTGAAACATTTTTGGCTGCTATGATTATACATGAGGTACCAAAAGCTACTTATTAAAATGAAGTCAGTTTTTGAGTAAAAGCCTTGTAGTTAGAAGATAAAGTTCTGTTGTTTGTGAAGGAAACAATAAACCTTGCTTACATTTTTTTCCCTAAGTTTCTTTTTTTTTGGCCTTTATTTCAGGTAGTGCAAGCAAATGAGCTACTGTTTACTTCACCAGTCATTTTGGTCTAATTGAGAGCTGACTGCAAATTTAGGAGAGGGGGGAAAAGCCAAAATAAATCCAAATGGAAACTTTCAATCTGTAGATTTTCTAGGTTTTCCAAAATGCTTACTGTCTCAGGTGTTACTCAACTGACTTCAGAGATTAAGTTCATCAGTTACCATATATTTTCTTGTATCCATAGTCAGTTAAATGAGAAGCCCTTGCCAGAGGGCTGGGAAATGCGATTTACAGTGGATGGAATTCCCTACTTTGTGGATCACAACAGAAGAACCACTACATACATAGATCCCCGCACGGGCAAGTCAGCTCTGTAAGTGTTTCTAACATTTTAGTAAGTTTTCAAAAGTCAAGTTTAGCACACATCATTTTTGAAATATTTTTTTTTTTCTTCCTCTTACTCCATTATTAGGCAGAGAGTTTTACATGGAGCAATGCTGCTTAATTACCTGGGATTTTTCATTTACTGCTAAGTCCCTGAAGAAGGCAGAGTTCTGAACACTGCAGAATCTTTCTTGCCATGTAGTGAATGAGATTTGAGAGTAATGGAGAAGCTGCATCTGTCCTGTTGATGACCAAATCCCTTTGTGAGAGTTACTAGTCTCTCTCTATTTTAAAGAGACCCAACGCTTTCGTTTTTTTGATTCTTTTAGGAACCAGAATGAAGTTGAAACCAGAAACCTCCCAAGTTAACTGAATGTCGTCACATCCTTATTGTTAGAATCTTTTTTTACAGTTAATGATCAGGTAGTGTTTTAAATGTACTGTTAAGCAGTCCACAGTTTACAACGGAAGATTTTTTTTTTTTCGTTTAAAAGCAAGAAATTACACCCCAGAATCAAAAAATGTGACTAGATAGCCAGCTAAACCATACAGCTGTTTAACTAAAACATTAGCAGACTTTACTTCAGTTACAAAAACACTTGGAAATTAATTCTTTTCCTCCTTTTGGTTGCAGAGACAATGGACCCCAGATAGCTTATGTGCGTGATTTCAAGGCCAAGGTCCATTATTTCAGATTCTGGTGTCAGGTATGGATTCATTTCTTGGCAATATTTGCTTGCATTTTTGGTTTTGCTTAGATGCTTTCAATGCCTTCTTCAGTGCCTTTCAATAAAGAGAATCAAACTACTCTAAGGTTAAAGGTGAGGTAAATTAGGAGGGTGTAAATACAGGAATTGTGTAATCTCATGTAAGCTTTAAAGCAATGCAGCTTATGGCTTTAAAATGTTTTAGAATTAAGGAAAACATCGATTTACCTACTTTTTTTGTTTGAAGTGGTGGGTTTCTGAACAGTGTTTTCTTGCTGCTGTTAATACAGGAATACATAGAGGCAGTATTTTTAGAGCTAATGCACGATCTACTCTCTGTATAAATACCCACTTGTGGCAGAAAATGCAGAGCACTTGCCACACAACAGACATGTCTAAGCACTGAAGGATAAAGTGTGATGCATGTTGGGGTGCTCTAACGTAATATAAAATTCCAGTGTGTCAGTCTTGGTCCTCTAAGCTCTTTATATCAAGAGATGAAGTAACTTGATATTTAGGGAAAAGACTTAGGTTTAAATGTAGCAGTTTTCAAGAGTCACTGAATTACCCTTTGAAAATAGTGGAGCAACTAGTCTCATTTTTCACTTGGAATTTTGTGCAGTACAGCCTGAATGTTCTATTTTTTTATTAAAGCAATAGAAACACAGAATGGTTTGAGTTGGAAGGGACCTTAAAGCCCATGTTGTTACACCCCCTGCCATGGTAGGGACACCTTCCACTGTCCCAGGTTGCTCCAAGCCCCTGTCCAACCTGGCCTTGGATGCTGCCAGGAATCCAGGGGCAGCCACAGCTTCTCTGGGCACTCTGTGCCAGGTCCTCCCCACCCTCACAGGGAACAATTCCGTCCCAGTATCCCATCTAATCCTGCCCTCTGGCAGGGGGAAAGCCATTCCCTGTGTCCTGGCACTCCAGGTCCTTGTCAGTTTCTCTCTCCATCTTTCTTGTTGGTCCCTTCCAACCACAATTAGGTCACCCTGAAGCTTCTCTGGGCTGAACAATCCCAGTTCTTTCAGCCTTTTTTCATAGGAGAGGTACTTCATGTGTCATAAATTCTGGGGTAGAAACCTTTCTTGAGGTAGAATATGTTTCTGATCTTCATGTTTTCCAGTATCTTGTAGAAGTGCAATATTTAAGCTGTTCTGAGCAGCATCTGGAGGTGTGTGCATGTCACTGTAGATAGCAATGTTCAAGCAGTCTGTTCTTGGATTAAAGTACAATTCAGATACCTTGATTACTGGGTTTGTTTTATAGAAATTAATGAAATTCAACTGTACCTTTTAATATATACAACAAATAGTAGTCCATACTCAGTAGTGAAAACTTGAAGTGATTGTACCCTTCACCTCTAAAAAATTTCCTTTCAGCAACTGGCAATGCCACAGCACATAAAGATCACAGTGAGCAGGAAAACATTATTTGAGGACTCGTTTCAGCAGGTATTGTATTAAAACATGGGAGTAATGGGCATGAAAAATTCGAGTTACTAAATTTCTTGTCACATGTCATTTTTGAGCCTTTTCCTAGCTTGCTAATGTTACTTTAAGTCAGGCTAACAAAAAAATACTAGTTGGATTATTAGGCTGCATTCACACCTAGAAGATCATGTTAAAATACAAAGTTCTGGCACTGATTTACCTGACAAAGGTGGGGGGTTTTTTTAAATTTTTCCTCAGGATGATTTCAAATCTTAGTTAATTTTGAGGAGTATGCTGGGGCAGAGCAGCATCCCATTCTCAGGATGTTTTCATGTTCTGCTTATATTTGTTGATGCAGTTCTACTCACAGTGTGTTGTACTAGCATGGGCTATGTTTGAAAATATATTAAGTTGATCTTAGTCTGGTTGTCTTGAAATGAGTAATTAATTTTTTTAAAACAAAAATTATTAATTCTACTCGCATTATTAGTAGTGAAATTCTTGTTAATCTCTGTAGACCTAA
Organism: Rhipidura dahli; assembly: GCA_013399225.1. Classification (NCBI taxonomy): domain Eukaryota; kingdom Metazoa; phylum Chordata; class Aves; order Passeriformes; family Rhipiduridae; genus Rhipidura; species Rhipidura dahli. The sequence goes on along the minus strand of VXAC01006150.1, from coordinate 50,912 downwards.
GGTTAAAATGTTAAGGTTTTGTTAAGCTCTGTAGACCCTGCTTAAAATTTTTCCAAATTACTAAATGCTCTAGTGCTTGTTATAAAACAGTTATAATTCTAGCCAGTGCTTATACCTGTTTTCTTAAAAAGAATTGATTGTTTTTCTTTCACTAAGATAATGAGCTTCAGCCCTCAGGATCTCCGGAGACGTTTATGGGTTATTTTCCCTGGTGAAGAAGGTTTAGATTATGGAGGTGTGGCAAGGTAAACTACATTGAAAAAGCAAACAATAACTTGTTCTGTAAGTGATGTGAAGGCTTCCCCAAAGCAGACACTTAAACTGCAGTGCTTTCACAGTAGGAGTGAAGTTTATTCCTTATCTTGGAACATCTGAGGAAGGCAGTTCTGCAAGATGTGTTTGCATGTTTTAAAACTGTATAAAATGATTTTCAGTTTGTATTAGGAATGACTTTAATCATCTCCACAATTAAAGAGATGCACTTTACTGAACTGAAGTGAGCCTTTGACCCAACTGTTAATCTCAAAGTAGAGTTTATTGAAAAAGTGATCAGAAATCTACATTTAAATCCAAAGTCTTGACTGGAGTGTAACTGAGAGGTGCATATTGGCATTCCTCACCCCAGATGTTTAAATCGGTAGTAGACTTGTAGTGGGCTCATTTAGGTAAGAGTGGGTTTTATCCAAACCTCTGGCAGTTGTGCATCATTGCAACTTTGCATTTTAATTTGTAATTTGCTGTAGTTTCCCTATGGTGTCAGTGTGGGCCAGCTGCTCTCTGGGGAGAGAGGCAGACTGTGCCAACAAGGGCCTGAGTCAACATGAGTTAGCTACAGTCACTTCTGCTGCAATTTATTTTGAAATGTGTTTTTATTGTTTGTGTGATTTCAGGGAGTGGTTCTTTCTATTGTCACACGAAGTCTTGAACCCCATGTATTGCCTGTTTGAATATGCAGGGAAAGATAATTACTGCTTACAGATAAACCCAGCCTCTTACATCAACCCTGACCATCTGAAATACTTCAGATTCATTGGGAGGTTCATTGCCATGGTAAGTCCTAGAGCAGGAACAGGGTCTGTCCTGTAATTTTCCTATAAATAAATATTGTGCCATCAGGTGGATAATTAAAAATCCATTTTTGAGTTGAAATTATCAGGTGTTTGGCTGTAACTCCTGTTGGAATAAATTAATTCCGCATATTGGTAGTCATATTCAGGTTGGTTGAATTCTTTGGCTGTGAGATTTCATGGGCACAGAGAACAGAATATTGTCATATTAAGTCTTGAATCATCTCTTGCATTATTTTGTCTATTTTTGTGTTCCTCAGGCCTTGTTCCATGGGAAGTTCATTGACACTGGTTTCTCTCTGCCATTCTATAAACGTATCCTAAACAAGGCAGTAGGACTCAAGGATTTAGAATCTGTTGACCCAGAGTTTTACAACTCTCTCATCTGGGTAAAGTGAGTTTGACTTCCATTTCGTTCTTGAAATAGCAATACAATGGTTTTGGTTTTCACTTCTGCCAGGAAGTAGGTGGAAATCTATTACTAACAACCCCACTGAAAAGTATAATCTAATGTTGCAGAGCAGTATGGAATTTTTACTGTGACTTTAGATAGACAACGAATGGTTTGTTAATGTGGAGCCTTTCTGGTTCATTGAATATTATGTGCAGCAACTTGTGTTCTTGTTTTTGTTGGCTTTTTAATTCTAGTTAGACATGCAAATGTGGCAGTCTTGAACATGGTTACAAATAAAATGGCTTGAGTAAATTTGACTGAGACTTCTTGAATAACTGATTAAAAGAAATCAGAAAAAATTCATTTAATGTTTCTCTAGTACCTGGTTTAGTTAGAAACAGAAAATGTTAAGTGTTACGATATCACGAAGTTAACAAATGTAGTTTGTTATTTACTGCCACACATAAAATGGCTTGAGTAAATTTGACTGAGACTTCTTGAATAACTATCAGAAAAAATTCATTTAATATTTCTCTAGTACCTGGTTTAGTTAGAAACAGAAAATGTTAAGTGTTACGATATCACGAAGTTAACAAATGTAGTTTGTTATTTACTGCCACACAATTCTTTGGTTAGTCACACTTAAAATGTGACTTCCAGGTTAGTATTGAAGATTTAATGCTTTAAAGAAGTTCTAGCTGTCGTGGTATTTTTGCTCCAAGCTTAACAATTCCAGACCATTCCTACTTGCAGCCTTCCACAGCTCTGTGGTCGGGCACCTCTGTGTCCTTGCTCTTGTGGAGTCCTCCTCTTCCACTACTTTGCAAATACCCCTCCCCAGATGAGCAAGTAAAAAAGATGTGGGGTTTCTAAACCACAGTTATTTTGGAATTATGTATTAGAGATATTTTAAGAAATAATTTTTAAAACCCCTTTGATGTAAAGCATTGTAATTCTATACTGATTCTGTCATAGGAGGATGCCAGGATGTAACAAATACATTAGAAGAAAAAGAAAGAAAGACAAATTGAGTAAAATTTTTTCTTCAGATATAGTAAAAACAATTTCACAAATTGAAAAAAATTTAAAAACAATTTAATTTTTTCAGAAAAATTAGTCTTTCTTGTGACTAGAGACAAAACATTTTACTTAAGAATCACACTAAGAATAGTTTTAAACATGCTTTGAAAACTTCATGGAAGGTGTGAGAACAGATTGGTTTTTGAAATGAAAAACTAAATATAAAAGCCAGGATTTTCATCTCCTGTAGTGGTGATTCTTGGAAGGTTTATCTTAAATACTGAGGAGCAGAGAAGGCAGCATATGAAATGCTTAAGAATTGAAATAGGAATTTTGTTTGGTTTTCAGAGTAAGTATGTTATGCACTTTATGGATGTGCTGCTAATGTGCCTTCATTTTAATTCAAAGCAATTTCTGTAGTGATAGAAATCTTCTAGGCTGCAGTCCAGGAAAGGCTTTGCTCCTTTGGAAAAATACTTAAGGATGTGAAAACTGGAGAAAAGCCTTTGGACCTCCAAGGGCTGCAAAGTCCTCCCAGTCCAGAACCAAATTTGTAGGAGAATATTCTCTGAGGGAAGGCAGGTTACCACCACCTCTCCCCCACCAGGTTCAGGAAAAAAAGAAATTTTCCTTAGAGGAAAGTGAAAGAGATAAAAACCAATTTATTTAACAAACACACAGGAAAAGTATAAGGCTAAATAATAAATCCTCTCTCTGTGGAGAGAAACCTGGGGAGATTTCAGAGTCCTTCCATGGGTGTAACTCTCCTCCTCAGAGCTGGATCAGTCTGGGTCCCCTCCGGGGCCTTGGAAGAAAGTTCTCCTGATGTGCTCCAATGTTGTGAAACAATCCCAAAGAGAAGGAGAAGAGAATAAAAAACCCAAAAGTCCCAGGAAGACTCTCTCCAGAGAAAAGAGCTGAAAGCTGGCTGAGAACCCAGAGGAATGTGTCTATCTCTGTCCTTGAACAATTGTTTTGAAAGGCTCGCTCAGTTTTTTTTCCTTCCCCCTCTCAGGCTCAGCTTAAAGGCACAGAAAGGCACTGGAATTGATTTCTAGAGGAGACAAGAGGGGATACACATTTTCATGTCACCCCAGGACAAGGGTAGCTGAGCCTGCTTGTCTGTCATGCTGCTGGGGGTGCCCCTGAGGAAAGGACTGCACATTTCCAGGGGAGAAGAGCCATGTCTGTCAGGACAGACATAATTTTGTTCCTCACAGAAAAAGAAAATTTTAAAACTTTGCAGGAAGCATTCCATGGCACTTGTATCAGGGAGCTGTTCTTCTCATTCCCACAATTGTAAGGATTTCACAGATTGACTGAGTTTGGAAGGGGACTTTCAGAGGTCATCTGCCAAACCTCTGTGTTCAAACTGAGCTGGAGCATGTAGCTTTCATTTTAAAAGGGGTTGATGATGAAATAAAATCAGCCCTTCATCTGAAGCCTTCCCCCCTCACCCAGGGTTTCTTGCAGTACTGTGTATTTTGGAAAGATGAAGTTCAGAAGTGCAGTTGCATCATCGGGCTCAATAAACCACAGCCATATTTCCAAGTATACAGTATACAGCTCATGAGGAAAACATTAAAAAGCCTTACATATCCAAGGCTGGCATTTCTGTGTTAGGGTCAGGATAAGTATCTTGATTTTGCACTTTATTGTGGAGAAAAATTATCATGAAAACCTCTGGATGTGCAGGCAGTTCTTCACTTTGCAAAAGCATAAATCAACACATAAACTCCAGGACTTCTTGGAAGGCCAAATTTATTGTGTAAGGAACACAATCTTGACTATTTAGCTCCAAACCTGCTGTCTTAAGGTTCTTCATATTCATCTCCTCTATGTGTGCAAGTTCTCAACAGTTATTTAAAACTGTTTTTTCCTTCCAGAGAGAATGATATTGAAGAATGTGGCTTGGAAATGTTTTTTTCTGTTGATAAAGAAATACTAGGTGAAATCAAAAGCCATGATTTGAAGCCAAATGGTAGCAACATTCTGGTCACAGAAGAAAATAAAGAAGACTACATCAGGTAAGAATGAGTGAAGGCTTTAAAATACTATGTCATTTTCTTTCTTGAGTTCTAGCAAGAAAAGCCTGTGTCATCCAGAGTACTGCTGATAATTGCTGCTAATAATTGCTGAAGCTGGTAACAAGTGACTAGTGTTTGGATCTCATAGTTGAAAGAGGAGTATTGATAGAAATAAGTTTCTAAAATCCAGTTTTCCTAAAGATTACGGTTAGAAGAAAGTCCACTTCTTTTCTAGTGTTATCTCAGTTTAGCAGAACACCATAACAAGAACTGTGAATGTCAGGTATTTCATGAAATGTTACATGTGTTTATTATTATAATTATATTGCTTCATAGCCTGCTGATGTTTTAGCCAGCCATTTCTGGTTCATTTGGGGTTTTGAGGGGTTGGTTTTTTTGGGGTTTTTTTTGAGAACATTTTTGGATGCTTTTGTGAAGATTCTTATTTTTCAAAGATACTTGGAATTGCTTTTAGTTTTATCTGAACTGGTCTTGTAGTTGTAATAGTGTTATGAATGATGTCATACATTGTATTGTCATAAAGTGAGGATCATATTTGCAGCACCAAAATGTTTTAAAGCAATAGATTAAGAGTGAAGGAGCCTAAGAGTGAATAAGGAATAAAAATGTGAACAGTGACCTGCTTTGTCCTCAAATATCCCCTCCTTCCTCGGTGTGCAGCAGTACAGCATCTCTGATTTAAGGTGTGAATTTCAACATAAAAGCTTGGAGGATGTGCTTGCAAAAACAAAAAAAAAGTCATCACACATTGCAGGCACAAACTAAACTGAATCACAGAGAGTTTTCCTCTTTGTTAGGATGTGTTCTGTGAAGGTTTTTTCCGTGGGCAGGGGGAGGGAGTCAGGAGTGGGCTCTGTTTTCATTGCATGAGAAACCTGCAGACATTTCAGCGATTCCCAAAAAAAGGTGTTGTTTGCACAAGAAACATAATGGCATTTGGCAGGAGGGAGGATCTGCAGAAAATCCTTCTTCTCCAGTTCCTAGGAACCCAGGGAGAGCTAGGATTCCAGTTTCTTGCAGATTCTTTTGTCTTACTCCAAGTCCTGCTTTGAGTCCCCCAAGTTTCTAGGACCGAAATGAGAAATAGCCACCTCTCCTTTAGACTCCAGTGCTCCTGACAGGTTAGGCTTGAATTCAGCATAATATCTGCTTCTCCCTGGGTTCAGGTTCTTCGGGTCTCCTGCCTGCTTTTCACCCTTTTATTAATGGAGAGTGGAGTTTCTGCCACAGAGCAAAGTTTCATGATTAACAGAAACAAATATGGAACTTTCCAAATGGACATAGTCACTGCTTGGTAAGCTGGCAGTCCTGCTGCTCTTCACCAGTACAGCTTGGCTTGTTTTTTACCTTGTCATGGATAACAACTGAGATTTCTGGGGAGAATATCAGACAAAATCTTCAAATACCGTGGGACTGCTGTGCTCTCATTAATGTAATCAGTGAAGAGATGCTGCCTCCTCTTTGAGTCCAAAACACTTCTGTAGTAGAATGGTTGAACACTTAGGGTTTAATTTAGAGAAAAAATTAAATCATTTGCACAGAGTAAAGGCTGCTGATAAAATTATATAGAGCTCTATCCCCAGAACTTTCCAGACTTTCCATGGTTTTTTTAACTTAGCTTACAGTTCGTCTCAAAATAGGCAAAGATGTGGACTTGGGTTAGCATAAGCCCTTTAAATAAGCCTTGGTGTGTCTTTTTTTCCAGGCTAGTAGCAGAATGGAGGCTGTCCCGAGGTGTTGAAGAGCAGACACAGGCTTTCTTTGAAGGCTTCAATGAAATTCTGCCACAACAGTATTTGCAGTATTTTGATGCAAAGGAACTGGAGGTAAAGGATTGCTTTGCTATTGCTGGATCCAGGTCATGACACATAAAATACTTAAACTTCAGTCAGTACATCTGAAGAGCAGAACTCACTGAGGCTGACAACTCTGTTTTATAGCGAATATGTGGGAAACTTCATGTAATAGTATTAGATTAATGTGTTTTCCTTAACTTTCCTCTTTGCAGCCAACTTAGATGTTTTGAAAGGCCAAGATTCTGTCAGCAGAAATTTCTTACTTTGTTTTTGTGATTCTTTGATTTGCCTGTTCAAAGAATGAGCAACTTGACAGAATGGGAGATAAAACCAGATATGCAATGGATGGTTGCATATAGATTGGACCAAGTTCTTGGTTTGATTTCTCAAAATTAAAACTTCTGAAGCATCTGTTCAGTTTGAAAAGTAAAACCGTCAAAACATCCCATCCCTAGTGGAGAATTGTATGGCTGGGCAAAAATAAACAGTTCTGGCTCAAATGTCTATATAGAATCCCAGAATGGTTTGGGTTGGGATCTTAAATAATCTTGTTCCAGCCCCCTTCCATGTGCAAGGACACCTTGTCCTTGCCCAGGCTGCTCCAACCCCCCTTCAGGCTGGCCTTGGACACTTCCAGGGATGGGACAGCCACAGCTTCTCTGGGCAACCTGAGGTACCTCTGAGGTACTCAAACCTCCCCACCCTCACAGGGAAGAATTTATTCCTAAAATTGCAAGCGATTACTCCATTTTTCACAACGGAGATGCTCTCTAATTTGTGGCCTCTCTAAATACACTTCATGAGCCATCACCAGTCTGTGTTTATAGAAGTTCTGGATGAAGTTTAAAATTAAAACCAAGTGCACTACTATTGCAGGTGCTGCTAAGTGGGGGTCCAGTTGTTCTCTTTTGCTATGTGAGAAGTCACAGAAGGAGAGTGGAAATTTGTACTCCTCTGCTTATTTCCCCTTTTCTGCCCCAAAGGTGCTTCTCTGTGGAATGCAGGAAATCGACCTGAATGACTGGCAGAGACACACCATTTACAGGCACTACACCAGGACCAGCAGGCAGATCGTGTGGTTCTGGCAGGTTTGCAGACTTTGCTTTATTCTCAGACCAGCAGAAGTTGCAGAGCACAGCTACAGCTCAGTGAACAATAGAACACCGAGCACACCTGCAGAGTTCAGATAGAAACTGTTATTGCTAATCCAGCTGTTCCTAACAGCCATGTTACTGTTCATCTGTGGTTGGTGATGATGTGAAAATCTGAAGATTGAATCTATCCCTAAATGTTTCTTTCAATTACTGTCTTTCAGTTTGTGAAAGAAATAGATAATGAGAAGAGGATGAGACTCTTGCAGTTTGTGACTGGAACATGCAGATTGCCAGTGGGAGGATTTGCTGACCTCATGGGTATGTATTGATAACTCTTTTAATGCAGGAGATACTTTTTAAAAGAACCAAATTATATATTTATGGCATATTTATTGCCTTTTATATTGAATGCTGTTTTGTAAGCCCTGCATATACTTGAGCTATGATGGAAAAAGGGAAGGAATGCTTACACCTCTTTATTGCGCTTTAAAATCCCTTCAAATTGGTGTATTTCTCCACATGCATACTCTGATCCCAGCAGAGCTGTACAGTGAGACAAATGTCCCTTCTCTGTGCAAATAATGGTAATCCTGTCTTTCTTTAAGCCTTGCATGCTTCAGGTGTGTTTTACAGTGATACAAAGGTAGCTGGACCTATGCCTTGTCTATTGGAATTTGTTACAGGGAGCAATGGACCCCAGAAATTCTGTATTGAGAAAGTTGGAAAGGAAAACTGGTTACCCAGGAGTCATACCTGGTGAGTACATAACAAATCAGAATATTGCTGTTGCTCTGGTTTTGCTGACCACAGTCTGCTTTGACATTTTAGTAAATGGGTAATATGCAGAAATAGTTGAGACTCTGTGAAAGCAAACACAAATTACACCAATGAACTATTTTGTTGAATAATAGCTGAACTTCTGAAAAGCTCTTGTGGCATGGAATAGATTCCACTGTGCATTCCATGGATTTGTGCATTATGTTACTGAACAATTAAAGTAATTAACAGTAGTGTCTAACAAGGTTGGGACTATCCATTGTTATCACTGCACTCCTTAGTGAAATAGCCACACTGACACACTTTCCAGGGAAAAGGTCACTTTCTACTCATTTCTTTGGGTGTAAGTGGTAGGCAAAACCACACAAATTGAAAATTTTGAATCTGAATGATGACTAATTTTCAGCTAGAGGTTGGTTTTCCTCCAACTAGGAAAAGTTAGTGAAAACTATCATTGTATGAGCACTTGAATCCTAACCTCTGCCCTCAGAAATACATAAATTTATATCCAGCTCAGTAGTCAGCTTTTTGCAGGGTATAAATCCCAGGATCCACCTTTACAGCAAAAATTCCAATCACCTGTATTCAGAATGGATTTTTTTTTACTGTTGAAATCTTCATCGGTACTTAATTTTTTTTATTTTTCAGTTTCAATCGCTTAGACCTTCCACCATATAAGAATTATGAGCAGTTGAAGGAAAAGCTGTTATTTGCAATTGAAGAAACAGAAGGATTTGGGCAAGAGTAGCTGAAATTTGCACCTTGAAGAATGTGAACACAACAACGATGTATGTTCTTCACTTCTTCTGCTTGTTGCACACTTCATTGTAAAGTAGACATGACTTGGATTTATTTAACAGTACTAATGTGTAAATAAATGGATGTTACCCGAGGTTATCCACATTAACTCTGGAATTCTACTGAGCACTTTCAGAAATCAAATGCGGAATCAGATATGACTACAAGTGACTAATGACTGAAGTAGAGGTTTAATACAGCTTTGGAGCGGCTCTGCTTTGTTTTACCATTCATTAATTAGAATGTGTCCTTAATGACTGACAGATTTTTAACAATAGTTTTGTCTTTCCTTTTTAGTAGCATTTTTGCTACTGATGCACTGGGAAGTTCATTGGTAGCTGCAATGCTGCAGCAGCATCCTGAGCCTCTTCACAGCAGTGTTAGAGCCAGCCTGGATCCACCTCTGTGCCATGAGCAGCTCCATTCCTTAAGCTCCTTTTTCTAACTCAAGTGTGGCCAGACTGTTTTTCCCTGCCTAGAGTCTGCTCATGTGCCAGCTGGACTCAAGCTGCTGTTAAGGGGATGTCAAACTGTGGCACAAATCCAGGGCATAGCTTCGCTTTGGTTTATCCCAGTCCTGCTCCAGTCAGTAAAACAGACACCTGCCCAAAGCTGTGGCAACACTGCTCTGTGCCCTCTGAATGATTCTGAGCTTTTGCTGTGTAACACATTTTAACTTTGAAATCAATATTAACACTGTGGTACTTCACTTGTTTTGCAAAAGACAAGCCCAGCTGGGAATTGCACTGATTCCACTGAGGTTCCTGTTTGCAGGCTGATGTTTGTCAGCAGTGTTAATGGACATTACCCTTGCTGTTTTTCCTACATGTTGCAGTCAGTTTGCTCCGAAGAGTTCGTTGGGCTCTCAAGAAGAGACACAAAACAGCTGGATTCAGAAGATGATCCTACTCATCATTTCTGCAGATGAACTGATGTGTGAGACTGGCTGAGACCAAGAGGATTAGAAAGTTCAGACACAGATTACAGGTTCTCGGGAAGCTGGAGCATCAGTAAATAGTTCTATAAAGTTTGAAACTAAAGTTTTTGGGGAGGTTTCTAAGCTAATTCACCCTAAGCTACTTACTGCTAGTAACTTTTGTAGCAAGTTCCTGTTGGATTAACATCTTTTATTTCCTTTTAGAATCTGTTAATTCTTTTCTGGTTTACAAGAACATCTTGCATTTTACTGCTCCTTTAGACTGAATGCACTTTTTGGGTCTGGTCAGCCCTTTCCCTTCCCCTGAAGGGAGGAAGTCAGACACCAGTGAAATGAGCTGTAGCCACAGTGAGAGATGTGACACTTGAAATAACATGTAGCACATATTAAAAAAAACCTGCAGCTCAGAGCACTGGGGCAGGAGCTGCATTTAAGACTCTTTGACATGACAGAGCTGAAACAGGACAGTGAGAAAGTGTAAAACTGAATGTTAGTCTGGAAAAGAGTATTTCTTTCTTGCTGTCTCATCCATCTAAACTGCAAGAAGGAAAAACTGAATCAGGCCTAAGAGGAACCAAGACACTACAGGTTTTAACTGACTTCACAAGAGTGTCAGGTCTCAGTGATAAATGCTTTGGGAAGGCAGGAGGGTGGGACTTGTCAGGCTTAAATCGAAGGAAGGCCCAAGGAGAGGTGCTGATGATACAGAAATGCTCCTTGTTTAAAGTTTCGTTGATGGTGAGAATTCACCTTCAGATGTGACTGGGAGGAGAACTGCCAACTTCCACAACATTTGGATCTATCACAGTATACAGCTCATGAGGAAAACTTTAAAAAGCCTTATATATATTTTCTGTTTATATTAATTCTTACGATGAAATGTAGTTATCTAACATATTTACAAGAGAGATTAAATTAAGCAAGATAATGCAAGATTAAGCTATGAAAAATAGTCTATGTTCTGCATATTGCTTTACGATTCATGTAGGGAACCTAGAACTATTGTTTATGTATAAATATCACCCAAAAGGCTGTCAGCCCTATATTTTTAAAATAAAGAATAGTTATAATTGAAATAGCCTTAGCCCTAGTTCTATAGGGTTTGGCTGTTGAATATTTTTATGGTTGAAATGTTTAGTTCAGGAAAAACATACCTGCTTGTATATATTTTTGATGTCCAGGATTCCACTTACTCCATTGTTTCTTTAATTTAAATGGCATGTTTATATGTCTTTTCTGCTGTACCAGGATGGGAGAAAGGGGGCTGGATATCCCAAGCACCAGATATGATTTAAAAATATTGCAAATAAAGAACTCATTGAGAGGGAAAAATAAGCAGTGAAATATTGGATTTGGCCAAATAGACAAAGTTTAAAGTAGCTTTACAGTTTTACATTGACAATATTTCTGATGGCACAAGTTGAGATTCCTTAGGCATTTGGTATACTAACAATATGCTGTTAAATTTTTACAGCATATTGTGTAGAAATTAAAAGGAATTAGTACAAGCCACTGGTGCACTTTTCAGTTCTTCCTGGGGATCTGGTGAAGCAATACAGGGATGAGCCCAGAGCAGCTGCTATCCCACATAACAGGTTTTGGTGGATTTGATTTATGAGTGAGATTTTCAGCAGAGATTAATGATTGTGTCCCACTGCTTCAACTGTTTTAGCAACCTGAGCTGCATAAATTCATAGTATGTCACAAATGTATTTTCATATGCAACTTTCAATTGATCCTAATTACCAAGTATTAAAAGAAATTTTATTTAGAATTTTCCCTCATGAGAATGAAGTGAGAAAATGAAATGCTGAGAATTAACAAAGCCTTATTGTTACAAGTAGCTCAGGAACTGTTCATATACTAATGACATGCACAGTAAATACATCATGTCTTTATCTGATCTAGTATGGAAGTTTGGGGTTTTTTTAATCCAGTTGCTTGTGCTTAAAAGAAAGAAAAAACAACTTTTTTTAATATTCTGAGAAAAGTGAAAAAAAAATGTTTGGGGGTCTTTTGGGTTTGGTTTTTTTTT
>VXAC01006150.1:25471-38894 GCA_013399225.1 Rhipidura dahli | reverse complement strand
TTTAATTTTATTACATGCTGCACTGGATTTGTAATCTCAACTCTGTTACATTGGTATCTCCAGCCCCCTTTTTTGTGGTGTCTTTTAATTTTCTCCAAGGATCACTGTTTGTGTATATGTGCTCTAGTGAACTCATGTAGAAACTGGGATCAGCAGCACTGGATTGTAAAATACTGTACTGAAATTCATTGTCAATATTTCCTTGCATTGTAATTTCAAATACTCAGGTAACTGTAACAGTATCTCAGTAAGTCAAATACTTTTATAAAACTACTTAAAGAGCTGGTGGTCTGATCCTTATTTCTTATGTGTGACACAATATCCTGGTGGAAATGAATTATCTGTGTGCTCCTGGGGGCGAGGGTCAGGCCGCCTGGACTTGTCCTTCCACTTGGATTCTTTAGGAATAGTTCTTTCCCAAGACCTCATCCACCCTAGTTGACTGCACTGGGTATTGAACAGGATATTTTGGACACAATTCCTGGATTTTTAGTGCTTGTGGATGGTTCCCTGAGGAGCCCCAGTGAGGGCTGTGAGGCTGCTGAGGCCGAAGGGAGACGGGCTGGAGGGAGGTTCTGCAGGAGCCACAGCTGTAACACCTCGTTGTAGCACTGCCAGAGGGATGGATATCTGCAATGGGGAATGACACTGCAGGTGCTTGGGACTGACAGAATGCCACAAAGGAGAGGGGAAAAACTCCAATGAGACCAACCAGCCATGTAGTGTTCCTGTTCCTCCTTGAAGAGGGAGGTGGCATTTAGATTCCTCTTGTCAATCAGAACCTCTCTTGATGGCCACAAGTTTTCCCAAGTAAGTGGGATGGGCTTTACAGTGACATTGCAGCTCCCTCAGTGCTCACAGGGATGTCCTGTCAGGCCTTAGGTCATAGGTCAGACTTGATGCTCTCAAAGGTCTTTTCCAACCTAGTTCATTTTGTGATTCTGTCTCAGGGACCTGGTCATGTCCAGTTTGGTCAAATGGTCCCTAAAGTGATCACCAGAGGGTGATACTCCCTGCTGCAGACCTCCCTACTGCGTTTTCCCTCTGCTGACTTTCCCAGGTGTTCCCACAGGCTTGGTTAACAATTTTGTCAGTGGCAGCAAATCCCAAGGATGATTTTTTGTGCCTGGCAAATACATGCAATAACAACTGCCTTTTTGGTGTGGAGTTGCTTCCTCCAGGCTTTGAATGGAACCACTTAACAGCATCCTAGCAAGCTGAGTAAACCCAGAATTTGACACTGCTTTGGGCAGCTTTATGTGAGTACAGCTACAAGGATATTTCACATACACGTGAAGTTTATTTTAAAAAGGCAAAAAATAATCACAATGCAACGTGTGATAAATGTAAATCTCAGTTGCACTCTTTTTTTTTTTTCTGTTTGCTTTGATGATGATGGTACTAATGTCAGCACCAGCCCTGAGTGGGGGTATTGGTTTTGTTCATGGCAGAGTGAGAGTGGTTGTTTAAGCAAACCCATGTTTGGTTTGGGTGTCTGATGTGTGCTGCTGTGTGCTTACTGCTTACTGTTGCCCAAATTCTCAACCACAGCTTTACTATTGCCACAGCTGGGACTGGAAGTTAAATCAATCCATGGCAAAATGACATCTTGTAGCCAAGCTGTAAAACTTGCTGCTGGACTGCTGAGAGAGATTAGAATTTAACTGAATTAGGTTGCAGAGTTGTAAATAGCCACTAAAGAAAGAAATAGCCATATCTCTTGGATCCTAATGAAATTTTTTTCCTGATCTCTGGCAATGCCTGTTCCCATGCCCATTCTCAGCCTGTCAGCCCAGCAGTGCACAAATGACGGCTCATTGGAGAAATTTTGTTTTCTCTAAGGAGAAAATAGGCTCTGACGTACTGGAAGGGCCAGTGAGCCTACCTGCTGTGTCAAATCCTGGCTTTCAGAGGGAAAAGAAATCCAAAAACACATTGTGAGGACATGTTTTACATTTCACCCAACACATACCAGCTCACTGTGACATAAGTGGGAGCTCAGTGTCTGTTTGCTGATTCCAGCGTGGCAGTCCTGAAAGACGGAGCATTCAAGACTGATAGGGAGTAGGTTTAGATTGGATATTGGGAAGCTCTTCCCTGTGAGGGTGGGGAGGCCCTGGCACAGGGTGCCCAGAGCAGCTGTGGCTGCCCCTGGATCCCTGGCAGTGCCCAAGGCCAGGCTGGACATTGGGGCTTGGAGCAGCCTGGGACAGTGGAAGGTGTCCCTGCCCATGGCAGGGGGTGGCACGGGATGGGCTTTAAGGCCCCTTCCCACCCAACCCATTCTGGGACTCCCTGTTTCACTTCAAGCAGAGCCTGAGGATGGGGAAAGTCCCGAATGCTGCTGTTGTGTGTGTAGAACAGAGCCGAGGTTATGCGGGATGCAGTTTTCAGTGCGTTCCATTTGCATGTCATCCCCAGTCCTTCCCCCAAGGGAGCTGAGAGCTCATCCTTTCTCACTGGCTGGGCAGCAGACACCTTTACCCTCGGGACACGGATCTCCGGGCAGGGAGGTCCCCGGGTTTAGGGTGCACCATACCTTGGAGTGACTGCTCCTGTCCCAGGGGGGCTCCGGCAGCAGCTGAGGGGACACGGCCATGTGGGGGAAGAAAGAACTCCCCGCACACGTTGTCATGGAATCACAGAACGGCTGATGTCCCTAAAGCGGGATCGGGGATGCACCCCGTCCCTGGCAGCGGCCTTGGGAGGTTGGCGGAGATCTGGGGAGTTCCGAGGGATTCGGGGAGGTGTCCCCGGAGCGGTCCCGCCCCGCGCTCGAAGCGCTTCCGGGGCAGCGCCGGGGCCGAGACGGAGCGGAGGCGGCGGCTCGATCATGGTGGGTGAGGCCCGTCCGGAGTCCGGGGGTGGTCCTGTGCCTCCCTCGGGGGTCTCTGTGCCCCCTCGGTCCTCGGGGGCTCCTGCGGCCGGCGCAGGGCGGGGCGGTCCCGGTGCCGGTCCCGGCTTCCCTCAGGCACGGGCGCTGCCCCGCGGGCGGGGCCCGGGTAAAGGCGAGACGCCGCTGCGGGTGGCAGGGGGATCTGCGGGCTCTGGGAGCCCCGGCCCGGGTCGGTTCGTGCTGGGAGCTGTGTCCGGCCCCCGGCGGGGTCGTGTTTGGGCGCGGCGGGCCCGGCCCTGAGTCACTGTGGGGAGAGGCTGAACCTGCACCCGACCCAGCCCAGCCCTGTGCCGGGGAAACGCTCACAGCGAAACCCGCATTTCCTACGGCTGCCAGGGCACATCCCTAAAGCTGGAAGCAGTCAGGAAAAAGAGACTGGTTTTGGCTGTTTAATTACCCGGGATGTGTTCGTTCTATTGTGATTGTATTGGAGGTTTCTCCCTGCTCAGGTGCGTTGCTGGCTATTGCATGTTGATGAAATTGGGAATCAAAATGTATGTCAACATTTGTAAAGAAATAAATGCCGACCGAGGGTGCAGCGGGAAAATTGAAATTACCTAATAAGATGTACTTTGTAGGCAAATGTAGGAGTTCAGGTATTCCAGATGGAAACAGGAAGATAAAGGCTGCTGTTGTACATATAGCAAAGGGTATTTAGCAGCAAAATGATGATGAGGGAGTGTTTATTCTCCTTTCCTAGAGTGCATCTCTCTTTCTCCATGTGCTGTCTCTTAAAGATATTCAGCCCTTCATTAAAATGGGGGTTGTTTGTTTCATGAATGAAATATGTAATTTTTTTCTCAGTGCTGTTTTTGTTGGTCTGGTGAGCTGCACTGGCTTGTGGAGGTGCTGGACAAGCCTCAGAGTGGGAATAGGAGGAGCAGGACCTTCCCATGCCAGCAGCAGTGAACTGTGAGAGCAGATCACCCACCTGTGAGTTAGATCAGCTGAAGGTGTCAGAGGAAATTAAAAACTGCTATCCTTTATGATATTCTTTGCATCTGAAAAGGTTTGTTAATGTCTTGTGAAGGAAAGTATTTAATCGGGACTTAAATAGTGCTAGGAAGAAGGCAGGAAATCAGATCTTAATTTCTTAATAGATTTAACATTTTGCCACTACATTTTCTCAGCATTTGTACACCCTTTAGTTTTTTCTTTGTTTCACTTCCCTTGTCTTCTTTTTGAGAATATTACAGCATTCAGAAATAATACAGAGTTTTGTTGAAAATACTTTGATTTCTCTGTGCTGGATCACACAGAAAAACTTCTGCTTCATAAAGACCAGCTCAGGGGGTCCTATGTCTTCTGAGCCACAGGTCGTGTTACCAACAGCACCCTGAGGAAAGTACTGGGTGCTGGTACTGGGGCTGAGCTGGTGTTGTGTTGTTGGACAAGGTCTCTTCCCAGGGAACAGGGCTTGTGACGTCTTTGTGCCTGTTTGTTGTGGGAGGAAGTGGAGAGGGTTGTTCAAGGTGCCCAGGGAACACAGCCTTGGCCAAATGCTTCTTGTAGGGCTCACCTGTCCTGGTTCAGGTGATTCCCATCTCCCTTCTTAAACCATATCTGTGGGACTCTGCCTTGCAGGATCTGAAAGATGCTGGTTGTTTCTCTTTCCTTTAATGGGAATAAAAAATGCCAAATACTCACCCAGCTGTGGAAAACAGCTCAGGTGTGAAGGTTTCCCCCTGCCACAGATCCCACAGTTACATTTTGATGGGTGTCTTGTATCAGGAAAGTTGTGCAGAAGGTACTGAAATCTCCTTTGATGGTTTTTATAGAGAAGATGAAGGATTATTGCCCTGGCTTGCATTTGCAGTTTTCCTTTTTAAAGTTCTAAATTATTGGCAGTGGTTACAGCCTTGCGGCCATCCCAGCATGAGTCAGAATTATAAACAAAGAGTGTTCATTCATTGCTTTTCCCCTCACTTATCTTACTTGTAATTGCTTTTGGCATTCATTTGATAAAAGGGAAGGCCATCTTGCACCCAGAATGTATCCTTTCCCTACTTTTTTCATAAATCTCATGTAATTTTTCAAAGATGATTTTTGTTTGACAGCTGAATTGTAGCAGTCTTACTGCAGCTTCCAGCTGCAAGCCTTAAGCAGGAGGCTTGGGGAGGAAGAGAGAGGGGAATTCCAGGATGATAATCACAAATGAGTGAAGCAGAAAGGCAGATGGAAAATAAGTGGAAAGCTCATGCAGAGAAGGTGGCACCAAAGTACAGCCAATTGGCTGCATAAACCAGTGTAGGCAGTGTCTGTTTAATCATCCCTGGGCAGCTTTGTTTTTGTTATCCCACAGCTTTGGTGGGAGGCAAAGAGCAGCTGTAGCCCTGTACTGATTTGTGCTTTCTCTTGCAGGCTGAGGTGGAGGAAACGCTGAAGCGAATCCAGAGCCAGAAGGGAGTGCAGGGAATCATCGTGGTTAATTCGGAAGGTGCTGTGTCAGCCTCACTTTGCACTATCAACAACTCCAGCCACACACTTTGAGGGCTGCTACTTGTACCACTTGCACTGAGCTTAGAGTCTGGCTTTGGGAGAGGTTTTCCTGGAGCCCAAGGAGACAGACAGTAGTCAGGCTACAAGAGAAAATTGGTTTCCCATTTCTGCAAGCTCACTTTATTATTTTAGGAAATAAATTAAAATAATTTGCAGAAACATCAAAATATTTGAGTTATGCCAGTGTTTGAAACTGGGTCTATGAAAACTTCAATCAGTAGCACTGAGGCTCTCATGAGATGTAAATCTTGCTGCTGGGCCTGTCCAGAACGCTGCTGGCCTGGCAGACTTGAGTTCTTTAGCACTGTCTAGTGCTTGTGTCCTCATGGAATTCATCGGCAAGTTGTCTCTCTTTGGAGTCTCTGAAGGGTCCAACAGAGCAACTTCTTCAGAGCACTCTGAATACACTTGCCAACAGCCAAAAATCTTAAAACTGTGTGATTGTCAATTAAAATTGAATGTTTCCTACAAATGGTCCTTAGAAAAGATGACAGTAGTTACATGTGAATATACTGAGGATCAGATCATGCAGCTTGGCTCCTGCTCACTAGTTTTCCATGATGATTGAGTGGGCTGTGCTCTCTGTGCTGCAGCTGCAGGTACTGGCGCACAGACCTGGTTCTGCCCTGCAGAATTTGGTACTTGTCTGCTGTTTTCTGGCACATGAGCTGGAATTTGACTGGCTTTTGGTGGGAAAACACATCTAATGGGTGGCTGAAATGTAAGGGAGGGGAGGAAAGGCTCTGGCTGAGCAGTGTGTCTGCCCTCCTGGCTGGTTATCACTGAACCAGGGACCTCCCCAGGACTGCACCACCTCTTAGGGCTGCATATTGGAGCTTCAGCCTTGGAACTGTAATGCAGCAGCTGATGTCCTCCATCATCACTGATCCCAACCTGGCCTAACTCAATATCATTTAACTGGTGTACGGGAGCCTTTCTGAATAAAAAAGGTGTCCCCAGTCAGGAGTAAAAACTGCAACGTTGCTATTCCCTCTCTCCTCTACAGATAAGTATTGTTGTTTAATTTATTTCTAACACTCAAAAGGCAAAAGTGGTACTGATGCTACTGGAGGCAAACAGTTCTCACCTCCACCTGTGATCCCACATCTCAGCTTTTTCATATCTCTTTTTTCTTCATGTCTTCCTCTTGCCTTCAAAGAGAACACTGCTAACCCCTGGCGCAGTGACCACTGAGGTTGGACCTGGTGATGCCCAGTGTGGGGTTGGTCCTGGAGGTTTGTCACTGAGCCTTGTTGTCCCTCTCCTGCAGGTATTCCCATCAAGAGCACCATAGACAACTCCACCACCATTCAGTACGCCGGCCTCATGCACAGCTTCATCATGAAGGCCCGGAGCACCGTGCGGGACATCGACCCCCAGAACGACCTCACCTTCCTGCGGATCCGCTCCAAGAAAAACGAAATCATGGTCGCTCCAGGTAAGAGAGAGCAGGGTGAAAGCAGGAATCTGGGAATCCAGCAGGATTGTTTTCTCTTGAGATTGACACTGTCAGCCCGGAAGGAGTGCCTGCTGCTTGTGTTCACATTGGATAATCCCTTCTTTCCAAGAAACTGTTCTACTTTCTGGAGAACTTAAAGCTTTATCATTGACCTAAGTTCCCTTTCTTATGTTTGATTTGTGGCAAATCCCTTCCCTCATTTTGTGTTTAGCAAAGTAGAAAGTATTAGATAATGCTTGAGAGTGTGCTGCACCCTCTCATGCTTTGTTTTTCAGTATAAAACCTCAGGCTTTGGAAAAAATTATGTTCTGAGAGCAATTTCCATTCCAGTCCAACTGTGGACTTAGTGATAAAACAAGACAGTCCTGGTTTTCCAGTTCTGAGAAAAGTATTAGAGCACATTGTAGCTGTAATCACAAGCCGTGGAATACAGCAGCAGCAGCAACCTTCTTTTCAGGGAACATCCTCAGTATTTTGCTGAATTCCAGACTGGAAAGCAGCAAGATGAGTGTAGGTCCCTTACGTGGCAGGAATTCAGCCTTGTCCCTGCAAGCTCCCTGCTGGGATGGGGCTGGTGCAGAGGCCAATCAGGGAATGGCAGTTCCCCTAGGCAGGGATAGGTCAGGGCAAATCTTACCACGGGCTCTGGCTCGTGCTGAGGCAGCCTCAGATTTCCAGAGGAAGGATGGGAAGAGAGGTGTAATTGTTGTTCCAGAAAAAACAGCTGCAGCCCCCAGAGTCCTGTGAGAGAAGGGCAATGACCACCTTGCACCACTGTGGCATGTGGCAGTTACTGTCGTTTCCTGCCACAAACGGGGTTAAATTCAGCTGCCTTGGGAACATGCAGTTTCTAAAGCTGAGAGTTTTTCTCAGTAAAATCCATAAAATAAATTATGTGCCACTTGGAGCCTGTTTTGCTCATTGAGAATGAATGTCAGGGTTCTGGAGTTCCCACAGCGCATCAGAGAGATGTGAAAATGTTGGAATTTGCTGTTTCTGTGAATAAATACTAGGAATGAAAGAATAATTTTCTTTTTTTTTTTTTCCTCTCCAGATAAAGACTATTTCCTGATTGTCATCCAGAATCCAACCGAATGATTACACTGACTCAGTCTGTTTTTTTCCCTTTGACCAACTGTTTTATTTTTTATTTAATGGTAAAGAATAGAGCATTAGTGTTAACTGTGCTGTGCGTCTGCAGTAAGGTTTGGAAAAATAAAAGTAGGTGGTTTTGTTGTCTTCAAACAGAAAAAATGGCGCTTTTTGTATCACAAGTTTTGAGGGGGAGCTGGTGAGTTGGAATTGGGCAGTAAAAAATGCAACAGATTCTTTTAATAGCTAAGAAGATAATATAATACAATTCTAATAATAACCAAAAAAAGACTATTCTTTATATGCTTCTTTCACCACTGCGCTCTGCTTTTACACTCTTAGTTTTGAATGGCTGTAAATATGACTCTGCCTGTCCTCTAGTTATGTCTTATTTGTTGGTTTTACTTCAAAAAAGTCTGACCATAACAAATTAAAAAGTGTCACCAGTGACTGGTTTTTGTCTTACGTGTTTTTCTTTTGAAGATTTTAAGTATTCTCATGATTGATGGAGTTTTTCTTCAAAAACGAGAACCTTCCTAGGACTGTGTTTGTTTGTCTGTTGCTCTCTCTGAAGAAGGATTTGGCCCAAGGGCATGTGCAGTGCACTCAAAGTTGGCCCTTGTGTTGCAGCGTTTTCCTACCATTTTCCTTCTGTTCCAGACAGAATTTCATGGCTAAGGAAGGCCATTGAGGCCACCCATGGGAGATCTCATGCTCTCACAGCTCAGTTTGATCTGCTATCTTCCTTCAGTATTTTTTTATTGATGCCATTAGGGACAAAGAAAGCTCACATGGTTACTCCAAAATACTCAAGGGGTTATTTTGATGGAGTTTTTCTTAAAAAAAAGAAAAGCAGGGCTGGGGTGTGCTCTGGAAAGTGCAGCTTTGGAGATTTTGGTAAAAATGTTGGTGTTGACTTGGGCACTTGTGGCTTTCAGAGCCCAGCAAAGGGTGAGTGTGTGGGGACTCAAATGGCCAAGGTAACCTGCACGTTCAGGACTTTTTCTGTGCATTTTCACACCTGGACATTCATTTTTGGACTTTGTCTAATCTTCCAGGTGGTGGCTATGACCCTGAACATCAGAAATGCCTTTTGAGGTCTGTAGCCCTGCAGCATCAGTGTTTTGGGTGTCTGAGTTGCCACTGTGACTCAGTGTTGGTTGTTGCTGTTCAGGAGCTGTTTCTCCCTTCACACTGTCTGGTTTAAACCATTCCATCAAAACAGGGCATAGGGTCTGGAATCCTGCTTGGCCTTTGGAGCAGTTCCTGATACACAGCAGTTTATATAATGCCTGGGATCTCCAGTGATTGAATGCTGCCTCCCAAAACAATTACTTCCAGCAAGCTGAAATCTGGATAATAACTGAACAGTGAGGCAAGGCAGAAGAAAACTGTGACCTCAGTGATGTCCCTCTGTTGTTGTTCGTAACCCAGAGAAATGTTTCCTTGGAGGTGGTGACCTGCTTGTGGATTTTGGCTTTCCCAAGTAGGTGGCAGTGCTACTTCTCTGAACAGTGAAAAATCTGCATCTCCTGCATTCTTTTGGACACTTCCTTAAGGATATCTGTCCTGCCAGTGGCACTGTGTCACAGGAGCTTCAGACAGAGAATATTGAGTGTTGGTTTTATTTAAAACAAGCAGTAATAAATAACCTATTGCAAAACAAAGATCATGGCCTTTTTCTGTCGTGTTGAGATCATAAACTTAGAGTGAAATGACTTTGAGTTCCTGCTCTGTGCTGGTTGGTTGGAGGGTTGGGGGTTGGTTTGCGGTTTTTTTTCTCAGGGACTGAAAGCAGCCTGGCATGAAATGCATTCAGGAATTTGAATGAAGGGCTCTTAAGAAGCTGGGTTTGGATTCTGGAGGAGCTTGTCAGATCCATCTGGGCAGGACCTTGCTTAGGGCATGTAGTGCCACCTTTATACCAGCATCCAAAGTGAACTCAGATTTAATTTTTAAAACTGGCAAGGGGTGAAGGAAGCTGAAGAACAACAACTTCCATTTAGTTACTATGGACCAAAACTGTTTTATTTGGATCAGGAGCATCAGAGGGTCACAGAGCTGGCAGCAATTTCTGTGGATGTAGGTTAGGGGAGGGTTTCACTTTCCCTAAGTTATCAACAGGGTCAAAAAAAGATGGATGGAACTCAGTTTCTGGTCCTGTGTTTTATGAGTCTGGGCCTGGTCATTTCTATGGTAAAGCCACTGCCAAACTGAGGAAGAGTAGAAAAATGAGCATTATGGTTCCAGTCCTTTTTTGTAGACAGGATCACGGGAGGCCTGAGCAGCCTATGCCACCTGCACCTTGGAGCTGCTCTGTGCTGGGGCTGGGGACTGGCCTGGTTTGCTTTCTTGGAAAAGTCTGGTTTGGTTTTGGTGGATCCCTTTGCTGAAGGCTCAGGAAGCATCTGCTGCTGGGAAAACAAAACTCTGATGGATTAACAAAGTAAAGAAAGAGAGGTTGGAGGAGAGCTCTGGGCTGGAAACAGCAGCACTAGAGGCCCAAGGATGTTCTCTTGTGCTGCCTCTGGGCTAAGGCTCTGGCAGAGGAGTGGAGGTGACACTGTAAAAGCTGAGCTTGTAAACACGTTCTGTGGATCTTGTGTTGGCTCCAGTGCCCTCTCAAGTAACTCTTCCCCTGCCTAAGGTGGCTGATGACAGTGTCCTTCACATACAGGATACAAAGGAGCTGTGGCTGCCCCTGGATCCCTGGCAGTGTCCAAGGCCAGGTTGGATGGGGCTTGGAGCAACCTGGGGCACTGGAAGGTGTCCCTGCCCATGGCAAGGAGTGACACTGGATGAGTTTTAAGGTCCCTTCCAACCCAAACCAGTCTGTGATTTATGTTTGATCTTGTCTTAGCTACTCCTCTAGGACACGAAGGCAAAGATCTCTCACCAAGAGAGGCTGGGCTAAAGTGAGCAGAGCTACAGCAGCTCCATGGGACCCACCAGCTGCAGGAGAAGCAGAAGCAGCCAGGGGCTGCAGGGGCAAGAGCCCAGACACTGCCCTGGCCAACAGGAGCCTGAGCATCAACACAGTTCTGTTGACAAAAATACACTTCCTTTACCAGCACTTCAGGATCTCCTTGAGGCAGATTTCCCTCACTGGCATGGTTTCCCAAGATCCAGGAGTGCTCATTGTCAGTGGTGTTACATTGTGGAGTGCTGGATGCGGGAAGCTCGTTGTTGATTCCAGCTCATGTTGGGATAGCTCACTGGTGCCTTAAGCCTTTGACTGATCCAGGGGGGTTTGGATCTGAAATGCATCTCCTTAAATAAAGAGTTTTGCCAATGACATCAGTGAGACCAGGCAAGAGAGGCATTAATGTGTGCGGGGTTGTTCGGGAAGCTGAGGGCTGAAGAAGAAGTGCTCGCTGTATTAGAAGTAAAACTTCTTTGATCCCTATCCCATTTCTGTAAGTACAGGAACATGCTGAGAAGCACCAGAGCTCCTGTGAAATGGGGTCTTTTCTCCCTCTCCAGGTGTCTGAATAATATTCAGTGGAATTGTGGTCCCAGTCCTGCAATAAGGTCTGTGTGGATAAAAACAGGGGCCACATCACTAAATTGGAAAGACTTCCACATTCTTTTCATTAAAAAGAGGTTCACACTTTATAGCAACAGTAGTGAACCCCTCTGCCTGAGGATGAAGTCTGTAAGGATCATCACTTGCCATGTCTGATTCAACGTTCCTGCTTTCCCTTAGGTATTCTCTGATTAACAGGACCTGTATCAGAGATTAACGTCTCTACTTGTACCTTAATTATGAAAGTGAATCAGAAGAGTTTATACTTCCTTGCCAGTATGTGCTTGGTCAAGGAAAATCCATTATACTGGCCATGAAAGTGTTTTCTTTCTCAGGCAAACTCAGCAAGGAAACAAGAATTTCTTCAATGCTCATTAAACATATTTTTCTTTTAATTGGTGACACAATAGTTGGAGCAGTTCTTTCATAGATGCATCTTTCATGTATTTTTTTTTACCGCAGTTGTACTTAATCCTTTAACATTTTGTGTTCACTCCTGTTTTGTGCCAATTCACTGTAACAATGAGACATTGCTCCAACACGATACAGCTCCTGTCGTGGCGTGCAGTGAGGAGGGGTATTAAACCTGCTGAAACACTGACGCTCTGTTTGCAGTTGTTTTTGATTCATTTACCAGCTCCAGAAATAGCTGCCCTATTTGTAGTTGTGCTGCGGGCTTTAAAATATTCAGCATAGCCATGGCTGTGAATGCAGCAGGGAAAAAAATGGGCTCGTTAGTGGGGAGATGATTGGGATAGACATGGGAATTGCAAATGTCTCAGGATCTGTGTGAGGAGGGTTTATGTCCAGGTTTGTTGGCTGGAATCTGTGGTCTGAGCTGTTGTGGCTTCATCCCCACACAATCCTTCCTTCTCCTCCACCCTCCTCACAACAGCCACGTTTGCTGCCCAAAGCTGGCAGTGACACTGGACGATGTTTGATCTGAGATGTCCAGAAGATGCCACTGCAGGCTGGAGTCACAGACACCTCTGTCCTTTGAGCACCTCTGGAAATCCTGGCCCAGGTGTATTTCTGCTGCATTAGGTGAGGCCCTCAGGTGCTCTGCTCTAACAGGACTGAAAAAAGTGCTCGTGTTTGGGGTCACCTCTGAATAAACCATTATGTCCCATCGGGAAATGGGATGCTCTGCCATGGTGTCCCTACTGACCGGGCATGGCCATCCTCATGTCACCAGCTGCTCTCTCTCATGTTGGGGCTTATAAAAAAGAGAGGGGCAGATAGTAATGGAATAAGAGGGAATGGTTTTAGACTAGAAGAGGTGAGATTTCGATTGGACATTGGGAAGAAAATTTTCCCTGTCGGGGTGGGGAGACCCTGGCACAGGGTGCCCAGAGCAGCTGTGTCTGCCCCTGGATCCCTGGCAGTGCCCAAGGCCAGGCTGGATGGGGCTTGGAGCAGCCTGGGGCAGTGGAAGGTGTCCGTGCCCATGGCAGGGCTGGCACGGGATGGGCTGTACCTTGCGGTCGATGCTGTTTATGGCACCCGGGTCACCGCGGGGCCCGTCCAGAGCGAGCTCCGGGGTCGCGAGGGTGGGCGGGGCCCCGGGCGGATCGAGCCCCGCCCCCGATGGGCGTATCCCGGTGACGTCACCGCCGCTCCGCCGCAGCCCCAGCGCNCGGCCGGCCCCGCACCGCGCCCGGCCCGGGCGTAGCGACGTCCCCGGGCCATCCTCGCTGTGTCGCCGCTCCTCCGGGGTCACTGGGCCGCGGTGGCGGCCGCACGGGGCCGTGGAATGCCCAGGACGAGGGTGGTGGCCGGGCGTCACTCTTGACTGTCAGAGCACAAAGACCTCCCCAAAAATCGCCTTCCCCGCTCCCAATCTCGTCAGCGTTAGGGCGGTTGTTGTTCCAGGATGCCACACGTCCTCTGTGATGGTTGTGGAGACCCAGAGGAGTTAATGCTCACGTCTTCCCCACCCCTTTGTCAAAGG
>VXAC01006150.1:0-25015 GCA_013399225.1 Rhipidura dahli | reverse complement strand
CCGGGGGCGGCGGTGCCGCAGCCGCCGCGCGGTGATGTCATCCCGGCCGGCCCCGCACCGCGCCCGGCCCGGGCGTAGCGACGTCCCCGGGCCATCCTCGCTGTGTCGCCGCTCCTCCGGGGTCACTGGGCCGCGGTGGCGGCCGCACGGGGCCGTGGAATACCCAGGACGAGGGTGGTGGCCGGGCGTCACTCTTGACTGTCAGAGCACAAAGACCTCCCCAAAAATCGCCTTCCCCGCTCCCCATCTCGTCAGCGTTAGGGCGGTTGTTGTTCCAGGATGCCACACGTCCTCTGTGATGGTTGTGGAGACCCAGAGGAGTTAATGCTCACGTCTTCCCCACCCCTTTGTCAAAGGTGCATGGTGGGGAGGCTCAAAAGGTGAGGAGGTGACTGTAGCAAGTCCCGGATTTTATATCCCGACCCTATTGTGGAATCAGAGGAAACATCAACTGCCCTTTGCCAGCTGGTGCAGAGAGAGGTGTGTGTTTCTGGCAGGTTAAATCCCTGGAGAAGGGGTATCAGTTGAGCTTTACTGCCTGTATAATGCTGAAATCGGTGTTTTCCTGCCATAAAAAGCCTCATATTGGGCCAGAGACTGTCCAGAAACGCAGGTAAGGGCGTTTCCTATGTGAGTTTTAAAACTGGAGCTTTTGCCTACTGAAAACTGCTGATCCAGCCCTTTGCTGCTCTCTTGGAAACTGTAAATATTTGGTATTTTATTGGCACAACCCTTCCAGCCTTGAATGCTTACCCAGCCCTCCCCTGCCACAGGATTGAGCCGAGGGAACACGCGCAAACAAGAACCAACCAAAGCCTGGGAGCTTGGGATACTTGCTGGGACCCTGCTGTGTTCTCCTAAGCTATGTATTAAAAGCAGTAAAATCCTAAATCGGCCCCTTAGTAACTACCTACTGTTAAACTGGTGAGAATCAGCTTATTATGGTCAAGAGGAGTCTGGTTTGCCTTTTTGGATCGCTCAGACTTTGTGCGAGCCAGAAGGAAAACAAAATCTGAGGCTCAGAGTAGTTGGAAGAAAGCAGGATTAAAATAGCCCAGGAGGGACAGAGGGGGTGAGGGAGTTTGGTGCCGGCAACTGCAAGTGCTCCTTGTTTCTCTGTACTTTCCTCTGCCCTTTTGCTCTCTCAGCTGACTGGGCTGCAGAGCTGAGCCAGGAGGAGGGGAGGAGGAGGAGGCCTGGCAGCCCCTGCAGTTGCTTTGGGTCAGGGCTGGAGTTGCTCTGTTGGAGAAAGTAAATACGGCTTGTTTTTGTCTTTGAATCATTACACAACGGGAGCAGGAAGTGATTGTTTACAATGCAGTTAGAGAGGGCTGGTGGAAAACATCACCAGCAATTCTGTACCCTCAGAATGGCTTAATTTTTAAGGCTTCAAAACTTTTACAGAAATGGAACGGTTCCAAAAAAGCAGTGAAAAGGCAGAGTCAGGGCTATGGCTGTTTACAAAAGGCACCCAGGCTCCAGTTTCACGGCAAGTCACTGCTTTAGGTCTTGGTCTGCTGCTCCTCAGTGAAGATTCTGCTTTCCTCAATGCTTGTTTTCCCCCTTCTTGTATTTTTGAAATGTTTCTGTCAATTTCTTAGGCTTGTTCATCTGCTTGGTCTTGGGTCTCTCCTGAGCATAATTTCCTGATTTCTCTTCATCATTGTTGAGGACTGGAGAAGGGGACTGGCTGGGAAACACCAGGGTTTTGATCCAAGGTGTGTGGAGGGCATGGAGCAGTAACTCCTTCTGCGATCTGAGGTGCTATCCCTGGTGGGAAGGTGAGCTCTGCAAGCTGGTCCTTGGCAGCAGAACGTCCTTGGTGTGGGTGCAGGGGGTAAAATGTGGCAGCACCCTCTGCATCCGTGTGCTGAACCCAGACACTGAGACGTGTTCAGATCTGTTGCAGGAGTCCAAAACAATTCCCAGAACAAAGCTGTGGTCTGTGTCAGAGGAACAGGCTGTCCTGGCAGTAGTGAGGGCGTGCAGCAGCCTGACGACACCACTGCACTTCCCAAACGGAACATGAGTCCTTGGGAGCATTGTCCCACTGCTCCTGAAGCAGCGGTTTGGATTGGGCTGGCAGCAGCTGCCAGCTGTGCTTTCAATGCAGCACACACCCAGCGTGGCTACGGACACAGGGCTGGATCTCAGAGCAGCCAGATAACCCAGAGTACCTCGGTCCTGTGCCCCGGTGTCCGACCGAAACGGAGGCAGGAACACACCTACGTGGGTCCAGTGGCTCAGCTGGAGTCCCTGGCTTGATGACAAACACAGAGGTTTGACCTCAGCCTCTGTGGACAGAGTGTTCCCATCCCAGGTTCCATCCTCTGGGAGATCTGCCTTTAGTTGTGGGAAGCCACTCCTCTTCAAAGGAAAGGCAGTGGTGGGTGTGGAGCTGAATCCCCTGTTGGCTCTGGGGAATGGCAAATGTGTCCATCCCTGGGGACTCATCCAGGTGCCTCAGCCATGCCTGTACCCACTGAGAGACCAGCAGTGGCTGAACTGTTTGATTCACCATCCTGTGCTTGTCACAAGACTTTTGCTTGTTGGTGGCTTGGAAAAACATCTGGATATTGATGTGAGGTTGGTCTGTGAGGCCTCGGTGGTCCTTGACTGGTTCTCAGGGTGTCTGTGCTCTGACAGTTGTGTCTTGAGAGCTGGGATTCCTTGAGAGGAGGATGCTCTTCCAAGCTGCTGCTTTGCTGTCTGTGTCTTGGATTAATTACCAAGGACATTCTGTGACTTGACTGGATATGGGGGTAATTATCAGCATTGAAGAACTGAACAGGCTTCCAGAACAAATGCCAGCCTGACATGTAGACCACACATTTTGATGCTTTTATTATTATTCTTTTATATAACACAAGGTCCTGACTGTCAGCCAGGAATAATAAAACCTGTGTGTTTTGTTCATTACTTAATTTTTTTTTTCACTATAAAAACTTCAGATCTTCCTTTGAGCCAGAAGGGTGGAGACTGGTGAAGCCAGGGGCTGTCAGGCTGGTAGGCCCTTGCTGCCTCTGCCATCGAGTAGCCATGAGCCATGGATAAGTCATGTCCCTTGGCTTTGGTGTTCCTTCTGTGGTCGGTCGCAGCAGGGACTGGCAGGGACAGTCAGGAGAGTCACCTAGGAGGTCTCACGGTGTGTCACCTGCTCCTGTGGCGTTCTGTGGTTGACTGGCAGTGTGTAAACACTACCAGCTCTGTCATGCTGTTGTTTGCTGCCTTTTGTCCTCAGAAGATGGTTTGAGGCTGTGAGAGAAAATGCAGGAATGTGAGAGAAAATGCAGGACTGAATTGAAGACTCTGGTGTCTGGCACGTGTTCCCAATGCATCTGTGCATGTCCAGGCCTGTTTGTGCACAAACAGCAGTGACCTGTGCTGGGCAAAGGCTCTTGGTGCATGCAGGTGCATGGTGGGCTGCACCAAAATACAGTCCTGCCAGGAGTGTCAATTGCTGCCAGGGCAATTTGAAGTGTCCTGAGTAGTTCTGAGAAGTCTGAGTGTGTTCCTGCTGTCTTGGAGGCTTATGGATGGGAAGGTTGTCCAGATGGAAGGTCACACGGCAGACAAAGGGAAACCCTGGTACGGCAGCCTCCTGAGGGCTTCTACAGAGGGAACTTGCTGTTCCTTTACCAAGGATAATGAAACTGTGATTGAATGTTGAGCAAAAAAGCAGTTCCTTATCTGGAACCGTGATGTAAATACTCCGTTTGCTGTCTTGATGTGACACAGGTGTTGCCCCCCTGTGCTCAGGGGGTGCAGTGAGTTTTAAGCGGTTGGGATGATGGAGGTTCCTGTGCTCATCCTGCACGGCCCTTGGCAGGGGTGACGTGGAATCCCAGAATGGTTTTGTTTGGAAGGGACCTTAAAGCCCATCTCCTTTCACCCCCTGCCATGGGCAGGGACACCATCCACTGTCCCAGGTTGCTCCAAGCCCCTGTCCAACCTGGCCTTGGGCACTGCCAGGGATCCAGGGGCAGCCACAGCTTCTCTGGGCACTCTGTGCCAGGGCCTCTCCACCCTCACAGGGAACAATTCCTTCCCAGTATCCCATCTAACCCTGCCCTCTGTCAGTTTAATGACATTCCCCCTTTTCCTGTCACTCCAGTGGTACTGTACAACCAGAAGACAAGTGTCTTGACATGAATTTAGAGTTCACAGTTGTGGTGTGGCTCTGCTTGATCATGAGCTGAGCCCTTATCATGATTTGCCAGATGCAAATGCTCATTCCTGGAGCCAGGCTCAAAATCATACTCCTGTTACATTTTTAAACTGCTAAGGAAAATGAAGGTGTTTCCTCTTTGTGTTTTTAAATCCATTTTCGAGCTCTATTCTGGAGCCAGGAAGATTGGGAACTTTTGCAAGTGAATGAGGCTGCTCAGGTCCTTCTGCAGTCACAGGTCCCCAGGAACTTGGCATTCAGAAATCCTCCCAGACATTGCACATCTGGTACTGCAGCTGTAGTGATGGGATGGAGAGTCATGGAGACAGAGCATCCACTGCTCCATGTTTATGTTGGTAATACCTTCCAGGGAGACTGAAGCTTCAGGCTCCACCTATTCCATGATGCAGAGACACATTTTCTATCAGTTCAAAGCCTTTAGGTTCAAAGCAGTGAAGGTTTGGTCCTGAATCATTTGTCCTGTCCGGAGCACCCAGCTTTGCAGACAAATGAATAAAATAAACCTGATGATCAGAAGTACTGTCAAGTCTCTGCAGTGCTGCTGTCCTATGTAGCCTGGAACAAGCACCCTTTCTTGGTGCTGAGGATACCTGTCCTGGGCATGGCCTCCTTCCTTCCTGGATGTGGGAATCTCCTCTTGCTCCTCCCACAGCACCACTGGCCTGAGAAGGAGCACTGGGCAAGGACAGGTCAGGTCAGGTGCTGGGTGAGCCATGACACATTCATGGGGGTGTTTCCTGGTGGTTAGAGGTGTCTGGCCTTAGGGTGGTGTGATATTACAGAAATAGTCATTGATGTTCATCTGGAATGACCTGCGTAACTGGCCTGTGTCTTCAGCACTTGCCAGCTCATCCCACACATATCCTGATTTCAAACCATCCAATTCCTCCTCTTCTTGCAGAAGATCTCTTGGAGAGAAGTCCATGCTCTAGCAGCATGGGACTGACCACAGCAGCTTCTTGAAGAAACATGTTCATTTTTGCATCTGCTTCAAATCTGAGGCAGATCCCTCCCCAGGCTGGCTGGCAGGGTGTTGTGTGAATGGCAAGGAGAAGCCACAGGGCCAGCAGCCTACTGGAGGTGCCAGAGATGTCTGTGCAGTCCAGAGCTGTGGGACACAGGGAGAGGCAGTAGCTCATGGCTGCATTTCTGGTCTCTGCTTTGCTCTCCACACACACAGCCCTCACTCAGCTCAGGAGCTGTTTATTTGGTAGCACACTGATGACGTTTCCAGGTGGTATTTGTTCTTACTGGTGTTTTCCTACCAGCATTCCTGCTGGTCACAGGTAGCAGGGCCTCTCCCTGTAGTCCATCTGCTGCCCTGGGGCAGCACCAGTGCCTGAGCAGTGCTTGTCTAGTGTCTCCTGAAAAATGGTGCCCCTTATGCAACGGCGCTGTTGGAGGACTTGCCATGTGTTTTCCTTCTGTCCCACCATCTGTATCTTTTGTCTGCTGAGGCTCTTTTGCATCCAGGACTGTCCTTCATCCCGTGTCTGCACAGCGCCCAGCACAGCAGGGACCTGGCTCCCATGGCCAGGGTTCCTGGGCACTGCTGATAAAAAAGGTTAATGTTTGCAAAGTGTGGCTTAAAATTTTCCACTCTTCTCCTCAACTGCCATAATGATCTCATCCTGCATTGCCGTGGGATACACTGTGTGCTCTCATCCTTTGGAGCACAGCTTGGGGAGGACCTCAGTCAAGAAAACAGCCAAGATTCTGGTGTTTTGGGCAATTTGCAAGCTTTGCTGTTGGTACTTAACAGTTGAAACAGCAGTTGGAGGAGAAATAGGCAATTTCCTGGCATATGCAATGCTACAAAAATACTCCTGTCTTTCAATAGACCCTAGCAGAGAAGTTTCCCTGGGAATAAACCAATAAAATTGTGTGGTTTTTATCTTGATGCCATCTTGAGCTCTGACATCCTGGCACTGGGGAGAAGTCTGGCTTCCCTAATGGCAGAGATGTGATGCCCACAGCTGGAGCAGGGATCGGGCTCTTCCCTCTCGTGCAGGTCATCACTCTTTGCTCAGCTCCTTGGAACAGCAGGTGGCTGGAGCCCCTCCAGCCCCTCTTGCATGGAGCCCCTGAGCTACTGCAGTCAGGTGTGGTGTTCTCTGGCAGAGAGGAGGGACCAGAGGAGAACACGGATAGGGACAGGGCTGTGTAAACAGCTCTGGTTTGCTCTGCACATTGGCTAAGGATTAACTGTAGCCAGGTGCTGCAGGAAAGGGGAAAGTCTCAACTTCAGCACAGCTGTAGTTTGGGAGAGCTGCAGGAAGAGAGCAAAGCTTGTAAGATCAGTCCTGTTGTGTATGAAATGTGAGTGGTGCTGGGGTGGGAGGGATCCTGCGTGTCCTCAGCACTGTGTGGGTGGGGGCTCAGGTGCTGGCCTGGCACCTCCAGCCAGGTTTCTCTGAAGTGCCCTTTAACCATTTTCTCTGTATTCCTGTGACTTAGATTAGACTGCATAGACACTAAATTAAGGCTGGTATTTATAACTGTTCCTGCTCTGTGATGTTGATGCTTTCCTAAGTCACAGGCTCAACCTCTCACTCCCACCCCAGTCTGAAAGAGGGTGTGGGTGACCATCACTGTCTTGTGCTGGAGATCTCTTGTGCCTGAATTCCTGTGTGCACAGAAATTGTCCAGGGATTGATGCAGCTTCTCCTGATTGCCAAGCCTGCTTCCTTGGCTTTCCAAGGCTAGGATGGGACAGAGTGTGCTCTTTAGCAGAGCTTCAGGTGTCCTGGAAACTTCTGCCAGTATATTCAGGAACCTGAGCACCCTCGGTGGGATTGCTCCTAACTGCCTTCCCCAATGAAGTTTCTGAAATGGGCATTTCCAGAGCAGAGGAAGAAGTGCAGTGCTTGAGGTGTTTGTAGTTGCAATCACACGGACCTGCTGGAGTGATCCAGCAGCCCTGGAGCAAAGCAGCACCTATGGTAACCTGCAGATCAGCCCCCTGCCACAGGGTCCCCTGGGGTCAGGAAGGCGAATGCCCTGGATCCTGCTGGCCTGAGGGAACAGGTCCTGGGCACGTCGCAGGTTTTAAAGGGTGGGACAGGGGAGCTTCCACTGTGACCCAGCAGGCTTGAGGGTAACTGAGATCTCTGTCACTGGTGTTTTGTGCCCTTGGTTCCTCCTGCATGCAGAGTCAGCAAGACCAGAAAAATACAGCATCAGCCTCTGTCCAGGGCACCCTCTGTGCTCCCCTTGGGAGACAAAGGACTGTGGTCGCAGGGGTGGGATCCTGAGGCACTGATGTGCAGCTGGAATGATGATGGACCCTCTTCCTCTCTGTGTGGCACCTTTTTCAGTGTGCTGGGCAGGAGGCACCTCTGTTTCCTCTGTGGAAATGAAGGTGGTGATGGCTTGTGTCATCTTGTGCTGTAGCTGGTGATGCTTCCAGGGAGCAGGAAGGGGTGTCTGGCATGTGGATGCCCTTTGGCACATGCAGCCTGGGCTAGTTAGATGCTCTAAGATTATCTTCATTTACTAGCCATCATAACATGCCTTCAGCAAATTCCTTCTCAGGCCCTTCTCACAATTACCTGTGTTGGGGCTTCCTGTGCAAACAGTGCTGTGACCTTGCAGGGCAGTGCATGGTGTTTAGGAAACTCATCCACATGGCCATCTAATAGTATGGAGAGAGAAGCAGGCTAGGGTGAACACTGAAGCCAGGATGACTGGCTAAACATGAGGACACAGCTCTGCAGACTCTGTTAACACCAAGAAGTCTGATCTGGCTGCAGTGGAGCTGCTGGAATTTCCATGGTGATAAGTGTTGTCCAGTTGAGCTCTGGATCTCCAGCCTTTTGGATGCTCCATCCTGGACACAGTGAACATGTGGGAACAAGGCTCTGTGGGAGGGGGCAGGTGCTTCTGCTCCAGCTGGGTGCTGTGGGCTGGGTGCTGCTGTCACTGTGTCCTTCAGCATTCCCAGGGAGGTGTCTCTGTACCAGTGTCACATGTGATGCTGATGTCTGTGTGAGTCCCTTGCTGATTGGTATCTCAGGGGAAAACTGTCTGTATCACAAGGATTACTCTGGATCCCTGGAGCACTGGAATGGATGAAAAGGAAACATGAGGAGCTGCATCTTCAGTCATAAAACCCAAAACAAATATGCCTGAATTTTTCATGAAATCCAAATAATCTTGCTCTGTGTTGCTCACCCGTGGAGTCCTATGGAATAAAAGATCTAACAATTCCTAGCAGAGTGATATTTTCCTCTCAGAGGAGGCAGAAATGGTGCTCAAAACCTTCTATGATCTGTTGATTTTACAGTCTTGTGGCCTTTAAAGAAACTCCAGTTTCTTCCCAAAGTCATATCTAGCTAAATTCAACATATAAGCAATAAGGTTTTATTGAGTGCTCAGAGGAGAAATTCTCAACATTTGTGGGGAGAAAACACTCAAATACATGCACTTACCCTGCCCTCCATTACCCCAGTGGGCCATGAGAAACTGGGGCTGTGTAAGCTGGTGAGGAGAGTCGGGCTGGAGCTGGTGCCATGCTGGGTGTGGCAGGATGATCCTGTGACAGATTCTGCAATACCCAGGTCTCACTTTTCTAGGCAGTGCTTAGTCACTGACCTTCAACCCCTGGCTTAATTTCTGGGCATTTTAGTGGATCATTGTAGGCCGTGAAGCACTTCCCAGAGTAATGGCAGTTCCAGGAGGAATGCAGGTCTGTAGGAACATGCACAGAGCTGTACCTGGCTCTGGTACTGCTTCTTCCTCTCCTTTCTCCTGCTTTGGGTTGTGGAAAGTGGAGAGCCAACTGGTAAAGCAGTGAAGGGTATGGGAATTCTCCTGTAAACTGGAGGAGTGCACAAGCTTTGTGTGCTGCCTGTTGTGTCAGGAAACATATACTCTGGAGGAAAATGGGTTAGAAAGTGTGAGAACAACTGCAGGAGAAGTCTTTTTGTACATGGGTCATCTCCTTGCTTAAGGTTTTCTTCCTGTACCCAGGCCTAGAAATATTTTGTGTCAGGCCAAAAGGTGTGGTAGCTACTCTCTAGATCTGTGCTAGGAAAGGAGTCCTCCTTGGCAAGGTGCATCTCTTGTGGAACCAGGCACTGTGCCAGATGGTGCTTGGATGTGTACAACAGGCAGAAGGAAATGGCTAAAACCCAGCCCCAGCTGGAGAATTGTCTCCTTGGGGGAACATCCAGGAGACACAAAGAGCCTGAACTTGCAGAGCTCAGCCCCCGAAGCTGTGCTGCTGCCCTGTACCCATGGCCCAGGAGCTGCATTTGCTTAGGGTGGATTTAGATTAGTTTTGTTATCTTTATGGTCTCCTTTCACTCTCCTGATTTCCAGGTGTGCTGCCCGGTTTTACCAGGCAGAGTGATGTGTCCCAGCCTGGGGGGATGGTTGGGGCAGTAGGAAGCCATGAAAGGTTGGTCACTGAAGCTGACATCTGACAGACCATGCTCAGAAAAGGCCTGGTGAGCAGAAGGTGCATGCCTTGGGAAATGTCCCTCTCTCTGGGTCAGGCTGTGGCTTGCAGGGTGGGTACCTCACTTCTCCCTGCCCTACCACACACAGGTGTTTCTAACTTCATTTCTTTACTTCTTTCTCTCCAGCGGATCGTTGTAAAGAAGTTCAGCAGATCCGAGAGCAGCATCCAAACAAAATCCCAGTAAGTGATTGTTCTTGCTCTTCTGTGTTAGACTTTGTTCTCAGGACCCTTCTGTGGTCCTGGGTGGCCTCCACGGAGCTTGCAAAATTTTGCTCCCTGTAATTAACACAGGTCCCCATGAGCCTCCAGTGCCTTGAGTGTGCCAGCTGCTCAATAGCAGACACGTTCTCTGCAAGTGCAAAGGACAGTGTGGCTCTAAAGTTCCATGCTGCCCTAGAGGCAGGGGACTGATTTGATCTCAGATCTATTTCCAAGCTAGTGCAGCAGGAGAATACTCTGAAATTGCTTTTTTTTAGCTGTAGTAGCTACCTGATTTTTCATGGATAATGTGGTAAGGATTTCTTTCTGCCCAGAGAAAGATGTGTGGGATGATCTTTGCTGCATTGAAAGCACACAGGCTCTGTTATCATTCATAGCCATTCTGTGGTTTCCCAGCACCTGTAGTTGACAGGCACAGGTGTGACACCATGAACTTGCAGTTCTTCCTGCCCATGTCACACCTGATATGTTGAGTTTCTCAATGGCTGTGAGTGTGCTTTTGAGTTCCTACCTGAGTATTTGCTTCTCTTGCTGAGAAGATGGAGAACTTAGAGGAACATCCCACCCCTGGAAGTGTTCAAGACCAGGTTGGATGGGGCTTGGAGCAGCCTGATCTAGTTAAAGGTGGTTCTGCTCACCTTTAAGGTTCTTTCCAACCCAAACCATTCCATGATTCTATGAAATTATGTACTTGGGGCTTGCTCAACTTATTATTTGCAATATCATAGCATCTATGACCAAAAAGACAGGATTCCTAGTTCAGCTCCCTCTCAGTGTTGGATGAACATCAACCTTAAAATTGCAGACTATCAGTACTGGCCTTCGAGACTGAATGTCTCAAACTGCTCTTGGCCCATCTTAGTCCACTTCTGCCTCAACTATTGTTTTGGTTTTAGCACAGTGTCTTCTAGCCAGAAGAATTCTTTCTCTTCTCCCACTACTGCTGTAGTGTTCACTTGTTGCCAGCTCAGCAGAGCAGGGCCTGCCCCTCACAGTACCCTTGGTACCAGTACTCCAGGTCATCAACACATTGACTTCTGCTTTTAACGTGGCTGTAATGGCATGAGACTGGCTCTGCATTTCTTCAGAGTTGTGTCAGAGCTATTTGCAGTGCATTCAGGCTCTGGCAGTAAGGCCAGGCTAGAAATCAGTTGTACATAAAATGCACACACGTGCATATACCAAGTGCCTGTACACACATGTGTGTTGCTTGGGGAAAGGACAGAAGGAGCCAGAGCTGTGCATCCACTGGCAGAGTTTTACAGCCTTACTGAGACATGGTAGGGGAGCTGCCATGGCTGGAGTGCTCTTTGTGTTGGGGTCAACACCACAATGCAGGTTTTGCTGGAGGGGTAAAAAGAATCAAAAGATGAAGCGTCATGAAGGCCTTGTGGGGTCCATCCGTGTTTGTCACTGGTGTCTCTAAAGGCCTGGTCCTTATTAGACCTCAACACCACTTTGGTGCTGTGTCTCCTCTCTCCCAGGGCAGAGCCCCTGCATCAGTGCTGGGCAGTGATCAGAGCCTCGTGCAGGAGGACTGTAGTGTAGGCACTGCCGTGGGTCCAAGCACTGCAGGCTCATTGGCTGTAGGAAGGTCTTGGTCATCTGTGAAAGGCAGGAGTTGTGTTTTCCAAGTGACTGGCTTCCCTGGAGAGACACTTGAAATTAGCAGAGGGGTTTGAGCTCCCAGCCCAGGGGACTTAAGGAGATCCAAGGTCGCACCCTTACTGCTGGCAGAAACCACGGCAAAGCTCTGCGGCACCTGCTGCCCTCCTGCATCTCCAGTTTCCAGCTGGAGTCCTTGGGCGAGTCCCTTTTACTTTGAGAGGGGGCCAGGAGGATTTGCAGAGGGCATGGCCTGGCTGTGTGCCCAGGGAAGGGCATGTCTCTCCTGTTTCCATGAGTGTGCTTGCAAGGAAGGCTGAGGAAGGGACTGAGCCACATGTACATGTGTGTCTGCATAGAGAGAGGGTCATGATGGCTGTCAGCCCACCAGAGACAACACAGGAGATAACGTGAACCCTGCCTGAGGCGTGGAGTTCTCTGCTTGTGTTTGAAGGGAAGTCACATTCCAGGATGCCCCACTGGCAGGTGTAATAAGGACATAGGCAGGAGCCAGGTTCCCTGTTCACCTCATGCCAGGGCTCCTCTGCTGTCTCTGCATTTCCCAGAACTGCCTGCTCTTCCCTGGTAGAAAGTGCTGACCAGAGGCACATGCAGCTCTTGCTGAGAAGGTGAGATGGTTGTGTTGGCAGTAGATGCTGCTCACACGCAGCTCTGTTGGGAAGAACTCTTCAGCTGGAACCTCACAGTGTGGTTCCTCCTTGGGCAGAGCAAGCAGAGAACTTCCAGCCTTTTTACTGGAACCCCCATCCACAGCCTTGATAGATGTTTTAGAAATCATTTTCTGTCCTGTAAGAGGACAGGCAGTCTGTGCCCCCCCCACTGTCCCTGCCCCAGGAATCTTCCAGGAGATGACTGAACTCTCAGTCTCTGACTGACTCTCTCTCCCAGAGAGTCTGAAATTGCTGGGGAACAGCTTGTGCTGGGCAGTAACAGTAGCAAACCATTTCCCAAATCCCTGCAATGCTAAATTCAGGCAGGCCTGGTGAGTGATGGGCTTAGAGGGAGGTGAAGGCAGGGCCATGCCTCGTGCTGGTAGAGAGGGCTGAGGGGGTATTTGGGCCAAGCAGAGAGGGTTTGTCTGAGCATAGAGAGGCGGTGGTAGGTGGGATATCCCACATAATGCCCTGCCCTGGCACAGGGGTGGGTAGAAACCCAAATTATGGACTCAGAGGAAGGGACAACCTTCTTTGGGTTCCTGGGAGGGCTGTTCTGTGGAGTTGCAGATCCAGTGTCCAGGGCTGACACAACTCTGGAAGGATCAACACCAGAGCATGGATCAACACCTTTCTGACTGAAGGCTGCAGTGCCTGATCCCACTAAAGGACCTGCACCCTGCTCTGCCAGAGGGGGACAGGATGAGGCTGTTGCAGACTGTGCTCGTGTGAGTCCTGTGTGTGTCTCTGTGCCTGGCTGTGGATGTTGGGGAGGTGTAACATACACACAAATTTGAGCCTCTGTGCCTGCTGGGAATACATTCTTAGCCTCACTCCTGGTTGGACCTTGCCTCTGTTGACCACCACATATATTCCCTACCAAATTCCCTTTCCACCTCTCCAGTCTGTCCCCAGAACAAAGGTTGTGTTTATAAACACTGTCCAAGCCCCCTGTGCAGCGGGACCAGGACTCCATGTTCTGCCCTGAGCATTTCCCCTCCCCACCTGTGCCCACTCATGTGATTTCTGCAGAGAGCTGTGGTGGGTTCCCTCTGCAAGAGCAGGTGTCCCATGCTGAGGAACTCCCTGGCCCAAGGCAGCTTGGAAGAGGATACGGGATGGGAGGTGGCTGTGTACACCCACCCTGTGGCCACAGGGATTAACTTTAGCATTTGATCATGCTTTTCCCTCCACAGCTAGACAAGAACGTTTTGTCCATTGGCCACCTGTTCTCATAGCTGGGTTACCCAAATAGCAGCTCATGTTCTGGGAACAGAAACTCTTGGAGCTATTCTACATGAGAGGCTCTGTGTCTGCTCAGGGCACAAGGCAGCTGCTGCTCTAAGAGCCAGGACAGCCATCACATCCCGTTCTTGCATTAATCTAAAGGTTTTTCCTTTTGGGGTGGAACTGGCAGGTAGTGAGAGACATTGGCCTCTGATCCTGCTCTTGTGAGAAATGAGGCATCGCCCAGGTGTGCAGGGCCCTCTCTGCAGGTAAAGGTGGATGCACAAACAGCTGCTGTGTAGCTGCTCCTTTGCACAAACCAAAAAGCTGAAGGGCCCACTGTTGCCCGTGTGTTTCCCAGTGGCCACAGCAGCATTCCTGTATGTGGCTGTTTAGAGTGTTCAGCACCTCAACACTATTCCTCTCCCCACAGCCAAAATACTCACCTGTCCATGTAAGACTCAAGTTAAATGCAGTAGGATGGTTCTGCTCATCTTGTCCTCCCTGTGCCCTCCTTGGAGGGATGAAGGGCTATTAACAGGTTGGTGGGGCATATCCCAATGCATGGCTTAGTCTGTTGCAGAAAATGGTTCCTTAATCACAACCTCATCTTGCAAAAGAGGCCGAAGGGCCTCACATGCTGCTTGCCCAGGCGTTTGGGTGAGATTTGTCCAGGGTGGGCTCTACAGAGGCCGTTTTGGTGCAGAGCTCCCAGCAAGGCACCTCACACCCCTCCCTCCTCTGGGAACTGCCTGCAGCCCTGTCAAATCAGCCCCACGGCCTGAGGGGCTCCTTAGACATTCCCAGCTCACTGGTGACTCCGCAGTGTCCCAGCTGGGGTGTCTGATCTGCCTTTGGGGGAGGCTGGCTGCAGTTCCATTGCTGACGCTTCCAGAGGCTGATGTGTCCACAAGGGATCAAAAGAAAGGGAAATCCGTGTTCCCAGAGGTTCCCCGGTCCTTCTGGCTCTACAGAGCCATCTCCTGGGGATTCTCCTCTCTGCCTGCTGCTCCATCCCTCTGCTGCCAAAAGCCATTTTGCAGTCTCTTGAGTATTTTTTGAAAATACCTGAGAAAATAAATTACAGCAATTCCTTGCCTTATAGTGAAAAATAATGTTTAATCTCAGGTGGGAGAGGATAATGGGCTGATGAGTATCCAAGACTTTCTCTGTGGAGAAAACAAGGTGCTGGAAAGATGTGAGAAAGCATCACTGTAATGGGAACATACTAAGCTGTATATTCTTCACTTATTTTCATTTTACTTAAAAGTATGTTCCCTATTTTAACTGCCTGCTACCTTGTTTCTCAGAATACAAAAGGTACCTTTCCAGGCTGGTTTAGAACAGCAATTGCAGCTGTCAGCAAACAGCTTCCCAGGAGAAAATTGTTAATTATAATAGCAGGAAAATGGATCAGAAATCATCATTCAGCCATTTCAGAATGTAGGGATGATAAGAGCTTTTCCCAGCAAGATGTCTGGCAGAGGCAAATAGGCTGGGCTGTCCCCGTGGTGACACCATGCATGAGTGCCTGGGAAGCTCAGTGCACAGCTGGGGTGGCACATGGGAAGAGTGGCCCTGGGTTTCTGATCCTTCTTGGAGTCAGTGTGTCTGACTGTTAACATAAGGAGCGGGACTGGTGCAATCCAAACGACCCCTTTCTGTAGGAATGCCTGAGTGGCTTCGCTGGGACTTCTGAAAGCTGCTTGCTTGGGAATATCCACAGCTGTTCCTGAGCCGGCAGAGGGATGCTGAATGGCAGCAGGAACGAAAGAGGAAGGAAACTGCAGCATGAGCTCAGTCTGTAGCTCAAGCCAGCAAAACCTGTGGGTTTGGTCAGTCTGAAAGTGATGTTAAAATACTTCATTCCTCTTCAGATCTCCTGCATGCCAGAGGACAAGAATCTACATCAATCCAGTGGTGCCTAGTGTTTGTCAACCAGACAGAGCACTTGGTGCTTCAGTTCATTGTTTTGGGCACTCTTCACTGCCTGGCTCGGGCACAGGTGACTGATGAAGAGCCACCTGCAGCCAGCCTGGTGGTCACTGCTCATGTCCTTTTCTGTTTTGTTTCCTGTGAGGGTGAAGCAAGGCAGGGCTTTACCTCAGCTTTTCTACCCATTGCTAGTTGGATTTGTATTTGACCTTGGGACCAGCATGTGGGGCACCATGAACATGACTAATCCTACCCTTGACTTTCTCCCTAGGTCATCATTGAACGCTACAAAGGGGAGAAACAGCTGCCAGTGCTGGACAAGACCAAGTTCCTTGTCCCAGACCATGTCAACATGAGTGAATTGGTCAAAATAATCCGGTGAGTGGTGTGGCCTCAGCTGGCATGTTGTGAGCCTGTCCTCACCCACAGGCCACTCACTGCAGCATGGTGGGGTGAGAGTGAGGCAGAGGCAGCTGCTGAGGGCAGGGATGGGCATATGGCAGCCACAGCATTCTTGTGTGTGGTACAGACTGTTGTGGGGAACCAGGACAGGGCAGGTTCTTAGCACCTTAGGAAGTTCTGGGGTCTCTCCCTCAGGGGGACACTCATGAGCAGTAAAGGGATCCCATCCCCTCTTTTTATTCTTCAGCTCAGAGGGAAGAGGCTCCTCTGCTTTGCCATTGCCAGTAACACTTGGAGAAGGGGGCTTTGCCCTCCTGACTCAGGAGGCCTTGGAGCCTTGAGCAGCTCAGCTGGACTCATGGATACCATGTCCTGAGCTGTGGTAGGAGGTCCTAGCTGTGCAGACCTGGCCCCAGAGGAATAGCACTGCTGGGGAGGTGGAACTGGCTTTTGGGGCACCCACCCCAGGTGGGCTGACCCTGCCCCTCCTGCCCTTGCCCCCACAGGCGCCGCTTGCAGCTGAATCCCACCCAGGCGTTCTTTCTGCTGGTGAACCAGCACAGCATGGTCAGCGTGTCTACCCCCATCTCAGAGATCTACGAGCAGGAGAAGGACGAGGATGGCTTCCTCTACATGGTCTATGCTTCCCAGGAGACCTTTGGCTTCTGAGGGCTGCTGGGAAGTGGCATGTGGAGACAGATGAACTGTGGCACAGAGGTCCCTGGCCTCAGAAGACAACACAGCCAGAGGCTCACAAGAGGGGGGCTGTGCTGACCCTCTTCCTCCCTCTCTCCCTCCCTCCCCTTCCCATCACCCTGTCACCAAAGAGGCTCATGGCGCGTGTTGGACTCGCACAACCCTTTCCCGCTGTGTAGGTCAGTCCCGCTCCCCGCAGGCGCCCGCCCAGGTGTGTGACACCCCCACCCAGCCGTGCAGACCCTGCGCAGGGCCTCGGCCCCCTGTCCCCATGTCCCTGCGCTGCTCTCGCTGTGCTGTGTGTGCTGTGCTGCTGCCAGACCTGCCGGGCCGCCGTCGCCCCAGCACAGGGAGAGCTGCCTCTCCCCCGGGCACTCATAAAGGGCAGGAGGTCTGCAGAAGCAGCAAACAGATGTTACCATTGCTCCCGAGTTTTAATTGATTTTAATTACACCCATATCAGATTCTTGGTGCTACTGAGTAGATGTAGGCATCTCTATAGGACTGTGGATAATGTATATCCTTTAGATTTATTTTACTGGTTTGTTTGTTTGGGTTTGTTTGTTTTCTTTTTTTTTTTTAGGGATAGATTGGAATGGGGAGAGGGGGGGAAACTTTCCTGTATTCTGTAGGTAAATAAATCAGGCTTCATTGCACTTTAAAGCATAGTAGATGTCAGAGTGGAATTTTCTTTTAATTTATACAGGTTTGCTATCTATAGTGCTGCTCCTCTGTTGACAGTTGTACCTAGGTTATCTTGTTTCTTTTTCTTTTCTAATAAAATTAATTTTCTTTCTCTGTCTCCCCACTGCATGCAATTTTTCAGTCTCAAGTGTGTCAAGGAGTTCACTGAAGGAATGTACTGATTTATATTTGCTATGTTCCTGTCCCTGTTTTTCATGTATTATACCAAAAAAATGTATATTATAAAATCCCCCCCAGTTTAATCTATACAAAGGTATATATATATATATAAATATATATATAAAATAAACATAAATTCAAGTTGTGTCTTGTAGGAATGTTCTGTTCCCATCTCATTTGTCTGTGTTAATGTCTCTGGTATATCAAGTGTGATGTGTGTTCCCCATGTTCACTGCTGTGTGTGTGCCTGCCCAGGCTTCTGAGCTGAGTAGTCCAAGCTGTGGAAAAGCAGCTGGTTGGGATTGAGGGGCTGGGACAAAAGGGAAAGATTGGTTTAGAGAACAGAACACTGGATAGTGACACAAGATACATGGTTGTCCTTGCCCTACCTGTGTAGAGTCTCTTATCCTTTGACTAAGCTTCCTTACCTGGGAACAAAAACTTGAGGTAGAGGCATTTGCAAAGTTTGCTTTTAAGGGAAGCTTTGAGCAGTGCAGGAAATTGTGGCTCATCCTGAGCACTCTGTCAGACTTGTTCTCCAAACAAAGGAAGGGGCTGATGGTCATTTGGCTGGTCAGTGTCTCCCTGCTCCTTGGCTCACTCTACTTCCTTTGCATCCCCGAGCAGAGAAGGGTTTAGGCACTGAAAAAACTTAGGGTTTGCCTGAGTTGTAGCTCACTGTGTTGTTTGTGTCCTACACCTGCAGGGAATCCTCTATGCAAGAAAGG
The DNA here is from genome assembly GCA_013399225.1 of Rhipidura dahli. Classification (NCBI taxonomy): domain Eukaryota; kingdom Metazoa; phylum Chordata; class Aves; order Passeriformes; family Rhipiduridae; genus Rhipidura; species Rhipidura dahli. The sequence continues at coordinate 7,012 of VXAC01006150.1, read as the reverse complement.
AGCTGGTGTGAGGGACAGATCCAACAGAGTGCTGCAGGAAAATGTTGGAAGCCAGCTGGAGCACAGAGTGTAAGGGACAACAGCTGTCCTGCTGGTCCTGGCACTGGAGCAGCCATGGATGTTGCCCCTTGCACCAGCCACCTGCTATTTAAACTCCAGTCCCTGAGGGAAGGTCCTCTCCCATCCACCTCCCTGTGGGATGGGTGCTGCAGGTGATGGGGCTGTGCGTCAGCGACCGCAGGTCAGCCCAGCTGAGGCTTCTCCCTGTGGGAGGTGGAAAGGAACAGCAGATGTGCTCCAACAACTCTACATCCATCCTCTGCTGGGAGCTCAGGGCTGGATGCAGCTCTGCAGGTGGGGTCTCCCCTGCATGGGGCAGAGGGGCAGAATTCCTCCTTCTACTGCTGCCCATGCTGGGGGATCAGCCGAGGACACAGGGAAGTTCTGGGTGCCAGCACACATGGCCAGGACATGTCCACCTTCTCATCCACCAGCATCCCCGAGTCCTTAATGGGGCTGCACTTTTTGCTTCCCATGTGATACTGTCTTCAAGGTTTGACCACTTCCAGGATCTCCTCTTACTCTTTGAGGCAGTGCTTTGCTGTTCGCTGTTCCTTCACTCTGCCCTTAGCTCCCAGTGAGCTGTAAATACAGGTAAGTAACAACTGGAGTCTCTCCCCAGGGGCACCCAGCAGCCTTGCTCATTCTTACAGTTGTGTTTATCCATTCAGCTGGGATCTGCATGGCCTGGTTTCTAATACCTGCAGCTTCTCAAAGGTCTCTGAAGGGAAATGCTGCTGTCTTGTCCCCTCCTCTCCATGTGGGAGATGAAAATGGGCCCTTGCTTTGTCTACCCCCCCATTCTGCTGTCCTTTCACCTGCAACCTTCAGGAAGTGCTGTTGTATGTTTTGACACAACCAACTGCTTGGGCACGCTGCCTGCTTGGGCCGTCTGTGGGCTGATGCCTCTGGGCGTTGCTTTAGGCATTGCTTGACTTGTGGATGATGTTACACGTACCAGACTGGCTTCAAGGACTGACTGAAACTGATGGAGCCAGCCAGCCTGACCCAGAGCTGAGCCATGCAGCTTCTGTGGCACAGATATATGACTGATGCCAAACGATGGAACCACCAGCGTAGGAGGAAGCTGAGGTTTCTCTGGATACAGTGGAACGCAGATGAGCCTGGGACAAGGGTAGGTAAGGCAGTCCCCCAATCTGCCTCAGCACAGAGCTGCACATCCTGATGCTGGTCTGCTCATCTTCAGGCCACCCACAGTGATGCTGTCCAAGAGCCTGGGGTGAATCTGCACTGCATTGGGGCTGTGCCTCACAGCATCACTCACCTCAGCAAAGCCTCTGCATGTTACACTGCACCCATCAGCAACCAGAGCCATGAGATCGTAACGTGTCACCTGGTGACTGCTAACACAGGCTGTGACTGATGCAGGCCAGTGTGGTCCCGTCTCAACAACCACCCACACAATGCTGCTGCCAGAGCCACCTGAGCCCCCTTGTCTCCAGGATGGGCAAACCAAGCTCCCAAAGCCCCGTCTTACAAGCCATGAGCACCAAATCCTCTCCACCTTGGGGGTCCCTGGGACTTGCTTCAGTTTAGCACCAATTGAAGCAATACTTGCTTCAGTACTTCTTGTCATGAGGGAGCTACAATTGCAGACACAGTTGGAAATGTGGTGGGCAAGAGCTGAGCAGGAACCAACACTGCCCTCCATCCACTGGCCACACCATGTGGTCAGCTGCCACCATCCTCACTGCTGGGGTACATTGCTCCTGTGGCCCTAAGGAAGGCATCTGGGATGGCTGTGGCTGTTAGTGGGAAGTTCCAGGATGAGGGGCCACCAAAGACTGAGCCTGTGGCACAGCAGGGCAGTGAGTTTAGTTCCTGTGGCAAAAGGGGTTGCTCCCACTACCCCGTTTTGGGTGAGCCCTGTGCCGTCGTTTGGGATTTTCCCTTTTATTTCTTCCTCTCATAGAATTTTGTCCCATCACTTGCTAAAAACCAGTAACAACCAATATTTAGGAGAGACAAAAGAAGTTTCCACGGGAAGGGTTCGGCTGGCTACTCTCTTATGTGAGGGTTTCTCTCGGAGGGGCAGAGATACCTCAAGAACTGAGCTGGGAAAAGGGAGCTTTCTTGCTCTCTTGGCTTTGGAGGAGGACGGTTGAGCTGCTGCTTGGTGGGGAGGAATTCACTGCTGCCACTGCTGGAGCCCAGCCCTGCCCTGTTTCTCCTGCCACGGGTGAGTCTTTGCTCCTGAGAGCAGCCATTGAACCGAGACTTTATTGGCACCCTACCTCACCGGAAAGGACCCTTGCCATCTGTTTGGGTGCCTCAGGTGAAACAACCCCCCACCCTTCCTGGAAGGTGCATTTCCCTGGCTGCGTGCGGCAGCTGCAGAGGAGGAGTCCAGCTGCGTCTGCCCAGCTCCGCTGCTTTCTGCTGCTGCTCTGGGCTTTTTTCCTGCACTCTAACCCATAGCCCCTGCCTGCCAGGGCACCCCGTGGCCCCTGCTACAGCTTTGGGGTTTCTACTACCTCTTGTTTGCTACCCAGGCTGAGCCCGCCCTGCTGTTCCAGCCGCCGCTGGGAGGTCCCTGCTGCAGCCCATCCGCCATTGCTGCGTGAGGGAGATGTGACTGAGCCCGCGCCACAGCGCCCCCTGCAGGCGCGCGGGAATCCCCGCCCCCGCCCTGCCCGGCCGGGAGCCACCAGCGCCCCTGGCGGCCGCGAGCGGAACTGCACCGAGGGGAAAGGGCCTGCGGCCGAGAGCGGCTGGCGCTGGGTTCTGCTGCTGTTCGTTGTTGCTGCCGGGGCTGCTGTTTGTGTGCCTGCTTATCCATACACATACTAGTCAAGAACTGCTATTCCTCTTCCCAAAGCTCTGCCTGAAAGCCCCTTAGTTTCTAAGGTATAGTAATTCAGAGGGAAGAGGGTCATATTGTCCATTCCAAGGGAGGTTCCCACCTTCCTTGGCAGACACCTTTCTTTGAAACCACGATACCCTAGCATGGGCTGCTCAAACAGTTTTTGTGCACAGTTCTGGGTCTCCACCATTGTGGTTTAACCCCAGCTGGCAACCAAACACCACACAGCCACTTGCTCATCCCCTGCCTCTTCCTCCTTTCTGCCCTGGGGAAGAGAAGATTGGGAAAAATAAAAAGTCAGCTTTGCAGGCTGAGATAAGAACAAAACAAAATATAAAGGCATCTCTCAAGTCCCCGAACTTCCACGTGGGGGTTGGGAGAGCAGAGTCCCTCCCACTGCCAGAGTTCAGGATCATCTGAGGGAACTGTCTGGGCACATGTCTGTGGGGCCTGATGAGATCCCCCCCAGGATCCTGAGGGAACAGGCTGATAGCATTGCCAAGCCACTCCCAACACTGTTTTGAAACTCACACAAAGTCCCTGGGGACTGCAACTAGGGAAATAATTTTCCTGGTTTTAAAAAGGGGCAAAAGGAAGACCCAGGGAACTACACACCAGAGAGCCTCACTCTCTGTGCCTGGGAAGATCATGGAGCAGATCCTCATGGAAGCAATATTAAGGCACATGACAGACAAGGAGGTGACCTGAAACAGTGTCTTGGTTTAAAAGACAGGTGTCTGCCAAGGAAGGCAGGAATCTTCCTGGGATGGAAAATATGACTCCCTTCCCTCCAAACTGCAGACTCAGTGTGATGGTAAAGTATTTAGGCAGTTGATGATATATCTTTATAAATCCTTTCTCTCATGTGCTAATGATGAAATGTATTACTTGGCTTATTTTTGCTTGGTGTGAGCTTATTGCTTTATTCCATGTATTGTTTATTGTTTTACTTTTGTGTTGCTTTTATGTTCATACTAAGAGAAGCGCATGTTATTAACAACCAAAAAGGGGGAATATGGCCCCTCAAGAACATTTCGATAATGCAATATTTGCACTAAAATTTTTGAAAGCAGATCATCAATTTTGACCGCCAGCAGAGTGATACCGCTCTGACGGTTTGCATACATGGAACCAATTTCCAAAGGTTTTGTGTGAGGATCCACAGTTGGGTGTGCAGTGGCAAGGCCCAGATGATTTACTGACCTGGGGGAGAGGGTATAGATGTGTTGTAATGTCAGCATGCCAGAGCAGTTACGTGCTTGTCCGGTGAAACCATACCATGAGTCAGAAAGACCAGCCCAACAGCCCGATACCCCAGCTAAAGAAACTCTCAGTAGTGAACAGAGGTGCCACATGACATCAGCCATCAGCACAGGGGTGAACCCAGAGATAAAATGAAGGATGTGGAAGAAACTACAACAAAGAACTGAAATCCTGCTGTGGGGTGTAGGAGCAGCACCAGCCCCAGAGAACACCTGCTTGGCCTACCTAGTCATGGTAGCTAGCAGGAGTACAGTTTTTATTGACTGTGATCTGTACTCCATGTATCTTATCCTGTGTCCAGCAGGTGACCAGTAACAGTCTTAACAAGATAATGGCTTTACAGGTGCAGACTGTTTTGGCATTAGGGTACATGAACCCTTGTCACAAAAAACAAAGAAGGTGGAGATGTTGTGAGTAATTAAAACTTTACAAAATGAGGGGCTTGGTTCCCTTGTAAAATCATGGCTTACTCCTGTTACTTTGACTAAGTAGAAAAGGACTCTGGGAGTGACTCTGCTGAATTAGAGGTAGAAAACAAGTCATGTAACCATAGAAAAACAAGTTGTATAACCATCACATGTTCACATCGTGGTTTATGGTGGTTGGTAGAATTATGTTTATGTGTTTCACAAGAATGTAATTGATAAAGGCCTATTTGCTTAAAAAGGCCTGGTTTTTTGCGATGAACCAATTCCCTTTGGCACTTGCCTGAGGGGTCCATGTAATTTTGCATTGTTACACCAGATGTTGTGTTTTATTTCATAGATATTGCTAAATTTTTACATTTTGATATAAGAACTAACACCTTTTAAGTCATGTGAGTTAGGGTAAATGACAAAACACAGGAGATGGATGTTCCCAACACATTTGCCTATGTACTCTTTACATACACCATGGACACTTCCATAGCAGAGAGGGAAAAGATACCTGTATGACCACTCCATGAGGCAAAGATTGTCTGCACTCATGGGGTGAGTGTAGCAGGATGCTCTAATGGAGCTGGGCTAGAGCAGCTCGAACTTTGCGTTATTTACTTTGACCCGATGGGTATGTAGTGTCCACCTGTGTTCAGCTGTCCTAACTGCTGTTCCTGCAGTCCTGGTCGGATGTTATGAACAGCAAAGTCCAAAGGCAGAACTGGGCTTCCTGTTAAAGAGATTTCACATGACACAGTAAACACAGGTTTTATCTCTTCACTTCCCCGCCACACTGAAAATTAACAGGGCAAGAATCCCAAAAAATTCAAAGGGGAATAACTGAATGTCCCCTTGTGGTTTGGGCTCTTCTTCTTGCCAAAGCTAATGGCAAAAGTTGCACCTATATCACTTTAGTTTCTGTCACTAGCTTCAAAGGGTGTTTCTTTATTCCTCCATTCATCCTTTCTACTTGACTTGAATTCTCAGGGTGCCAGGGGATAAGGAGGTCCCACTGAATTCTCAAAGCAGCCATAATCTCTCAAAGGATCCCCCTGTAAAATGAGTTCCCCTGTTCAAGTCCACTGCCTTCACAATCCCATATTCAGAAATCATTTGTAAACTGATAAATAGTTGCCGAAGTGACTAGAAATTCCTCTGGCCATCCTGCCAGCCGGCATACCAGAGGATACCAGAGGATATCTAAGCCCTCTTGCCCGGGGCATCTCAGCAAAATACACTTGGAAAGGATGTATAGCCCAAGGTCACTTCCCTGCCTTGCAAGCTCCTCTGTAGTCTGACTATTAACTTTAGCCAGGCACCCCTCAATAGTTCGTTCTGCTAAAACAAAAAAATTTAAGGCAGTTCATCTTGAGTCTCGGCCAATCCCTGAGAGGCACAATCACGCCCCCTATGGAGCTGTTGTAACATTTGCAGGCTCAAAGCTCCTGGCTCTGTTTACTGTCCTTTGTAAATCAATTCTCCCATCTTTCTTTTACCCCACCACCTTTAATTAATCTCCAACTCCTCTGGTGGAAAAGACAGCACCACTCCCCCTCCCCCTGGCAATGGGGAGCAAAGGGAGGACCCCGGAGACCTCTGGCAAAAGTGCTGCTTTCTGAACATTTCCACTGGCCAGTTGATCACCTATTGCCTCTTCTGAGCACCCTGCCTGATGTCCCCTCACATGTATTATTTATACCTCTTTTGGCAAACTCACCACCTCCAACAGGTGAGTAATTGAGATGTCATGAGTGACAGTTTTTCCCTTCAGGTTAACAAACGTCTCCCAGTTTTCCAAACAGCATGTACCACCCCATATGCATACTTTGAATCTGTAAATATATTCACTACTTTTCCTTGATACACTTTGCAGGCTTTTATAAGGCATTCAATTCTGTGGCTTGTGCTGACCATGTGTCTGGTAGCTTTCCCTCTTCTTGCAATTACTTTCCTTTTAAATCTTGAAGATCCATCACCTTTCTCATTTTCAACTCTAAACCCTCCTGGTTCCATTAAACAAGATTCATACTGCAATAATCTAGTGCTGGTCATCCATTTAGAACATGATGCCAGACTTTAACAATCTTGTCATCAGTTACCATCACACAATTCTGGAGACATCAGAGTCTCAGGTACCATTAGAGCAAACCGCGGGGCCACCCCCTTGCCTCGCAAACATTTTAGCACTAGAATTCCTTTGGCACAGTCCTGTTTAACATCCACACAGAATTCCAGTTCGTTTTCTGAGTCTGTCTCAAATTTTGCTGTCTTTCTGGCATCCTTACTACAACATTGGGGCTATCTGGATTAAAATAAAAACTTCTTAATCAAGGTTCTGCAATACCCTATTAATCCTAAAAATTGTCACAGGTCCCCTTTAGTCCTGGTCAATGGAATCTCCAAGATTCCCTGGACACCCTCTGGGCTAACTGTGATAAATAGAGGCTGG